>CM035802.1:32565933-33135933 GCA_020466265.1 Siphamia tubifer | reverse complement strand
AGGAGTATAAAGTCCAGATATTTATGCAAAAATGTAGGGAGACAAAATAAAAAGTTGCCAGAAAAATAAACACTTAAGTAAACTACAGATACATAAAAAAAAAACCATCTACTTAAGTACAGTATTAAAGTACTTATACTTAGTTATTTATAAGTACTCACTCTGTCTCTAAAGCTGAGCCCCGCCACCCAGTGAAGGAAGCTCATTTTGGCTGCTTGTACCCATGACCTCATTCTTTCGGTCATTACCCAAAGCTGATGAGGTTAAAAAAAAAAAAAAAAGTCAATGTAAAAAATTAAGAACACATCATGGTTCAATACCTCGCAGAACCACCTGCCACAGCAGTACGTAGTCATTTTGTGTATTAGTTTTGACTCATTCTTCTGCACAGTTTTGCTTCAATTCATTGGAGTTTACAGTCTTTTCTTTATTCCTAGAGTTCTCTTAAAGTCACAACACTCCAATTAGATCGCCATCTGCACTTTGGCTCGGCCAGTGAAACATCTTTATCCTTTTCTCTTTCACACATTCTGTTGTAAATGTGTTGGTTTGTTTGGCATCGTTTCCTTATTGCATGTTTTAATTATGGACAAGCTTTAATTGGTGGACAGATGGTACCATATTTAACTGTGGAATACTCTGGTATATTTATTTATTTTGTTTATTTATTTATCCAGATAAGGACACAATATGGAGTAGAATTTAAAAAAATTTTTTTTTTGCACTCTTAAATATTTTGATGAACCGTTATTTTTTGTGTTTCAAAGGGTGTGGCTTCATCTGATGAACAGATGCAAATTATTATTTTTTTATAATTTATTTTTATATTTTATTTATTTTATTAATTTATTTTTATTTCATTTATTTTTAGATTTTTTTTTGCAAATTTCACACTTTTTGCCCAAATTACAGTTTTTAAAGTTATATTTTTATAATGTTGCTTCATTAACTTGTCTGGCCTGGAATTTGAAGAAAAAAAAATCAGTTATAATTAGTGGTAGGTTAAACCCCAAATTGACTAGACTACATAAGATACTGCATTTTATAAAAAGCTCACATTGTTTAGCTTTTTCATTGCTAGCGGCGCCCCAGGGTGGTGGTATGGAAGTAATCCTGCCACTGTCCCACATATACGGAAGTCCCAAAAAGACAAACCCTTCTGTTATCAAATGAGTGAGTGTTCTGGAAAGACAAGCAATACTTTCCTACCTATGAACCTGTTTAAAGACAAAGCAATACTGCCTTGGATTTTTATTTTATTTTTCTTAATTAAGAGAAAAGCTGTTTTCCTGCCAACCTGTCCAAACACTGTCCAATCATTCAGTCTTTTCCTTGTTGAACTGTCATAAACTTTAACATTTAATTCACTTCCTGAGGCCTTTCAAAACTGAGACGTAGCTTTTGAGATTTTGCTGTTTTTATGAGTGTTGCATCGTTTGACCTTGTGATAAATTCCCAGCGACATTCATTAATTGGAGGATTGGCAGCCATCTTGAATGTTTTCCATCTATTTCACTGTAGATTAATGTCCTCCAAATTGTTTGGAAATAGCTTTTCCAGATTAATGGGCAGCAAAAATTGCTTCTGTAGCTTCTTTGTTAATGTCTTTCTTCCTTGGCATTGTGTTAATACATACTTGAAATCTCTCAAACCAGCAAATTATGTCAATTTCTGCTTTTCTCGAGGCTGATGATCAATAAACGGAGGACATTTGCTTAGGTCACTGCTATTTACGCTTCTAATCTATACTGAAGACTGCATTAAGACAGTAAGTAGCTCGTAAATGTTTGGACATTTTGACTTCATTGTTATTGCCAGAATCTGTTTCTTTATTTTAGTGTCACATTTAAAACCGTGGAATTAGAAGAAAATGTGTTGTGACAATATGCAGCCTCTTTTCTTTTGAAGAAGACCTCCTGGTTACTCAGGATGCACTAAGAGAGATTAGAATAATTCACAGAGGTGTTCAAAGTACTGACATTCTGTACTTAAGTAGAAGTATAGTTAATTGTGTGAAAAAATACTCTGGTAAAAGTAGAAGTACTGATTCAACTTTTCTACTTAAGTAAAAGTAAAATGTACAACTTTTCAATTGTAATAAAGTACAAAAGTAAAAAGTGAAACTGCTTTTTTTTGTTATGAACGCAATAATAGTTTAAACATTTCTAAAATAAAGTCTTTAAAAATGAGTTACTGTGTAGATCATGTGTTTGATCGAGTCACAGTTACTCAGTTTTGTGGATATGAGCAGGAAATTTAGGAAAAATGGGAGAAGAAAAGTCATAATTGAGATAAAAACTTATGAGATTAAAAAAAAGTTAGAAATATGAGATAAAAATGCTTGCTTTTAAGAGAAAAAGTCATAATTATGAGATAAAAAGTCATAATTATGAGATAAAATGTCATAATTATGAGATAAAATGTCAAAATTGTGAGATTAAAAAGTCAACATTATGATAATAGTTATATAACTATAATATATAAAGTCAGTTTCTCTCCTCCACTGATTTTTCATACTGTCACATCTGTTTAGTTTGAAAAAGTAATGAGTCTATTCTGAGAATGTAATGACTATAAAGTACAGATATTTATACAAAAATGTAGGGAGTAAAATCAAAAAGTTGCCAGAAAAATGAATAATCAAGTAAAGTATAGATACCTAAAAAAATGACTTAAGTACAGTAAAGGAAGTACTTCTACTTAGTTACTTCCACCTCTGATAATTCATAAGATTTCTCTTCTATATCAATGAAGCTTGATTTGGATTCTCACTGTGGACATTTATTAACATATTTTACATTACACCTATATGTGTATGAAAGGCTGTACTGCGCCTCTCTCATCCATCATGTGTTATCTCTATCTACCAGGTCCTCAGTATTCTAAACATATAAAACATAACCATACTATAAAAAGCTGTCTCTGCTCTTTGGTGAAGCAAGAGCAGATAGAACTTTTGTGATTTGCTTTGTGTTAATGGTCTATAACTTTTCGAGTCATTAGAATTAGCATCTTTTATTAAAGCTAATCGTGGCTGTCAATGAATCAGTCATCAACCAGCGAGTGCCACTTTGAAAACAGACTTTCTTATTAACACTTACAGAGTGCAAATTAGTCCTTCACAAGCACAAATGATTAAATTAAGATCATGAATTATTAAATTAAGAGCATGGATGGATTTGTTCCCCCCTTATTATCCTTTTATGATGTCTCCTAGACTGAACCCTCCATCAACTTTGAAGCAAAAACCACAGTATGACCTTTGGATGGCTGGTATAGTTACTGGCTGATATTGTACTTAGTGTCAGAACAGCCAAAATGAGGAAAGGACACCTGTTGACCTGCTCCTCCTCTACTGAACAACCACCTCTTTGACATGAAGCAATTTCTGGTGCATTAGTGTCAGCAGCAGCACCTGCAAACACACCAGTGTTGATCCCAAAGCTTTCACCTTTTTCAAACACCAGCCTAAAGACACTAACCCTGCTAACCACATGGGAGTAAAAAAAAAAATATAAACAAGCTCTCTGTAACACGCTTTGTAAGCTGTATGTGTGCTTGATTGGTTCTTGTCTTCACTAGTGCAGAATGTGTCTGGTCAGTTCTGTATAACTCTGTCATATAAGCACTTCTGAATCCACCTGAATTCCTTCTGTTGTTCTCCAGCGTCAATCCTTGTCAAGGGGACACATCTTTAACTCAGTGCTAACCTTCACTTTACTGCCATCCATCATGGAAATCCCAAGTTCTATCAAGTCATATCACTTATATGTTTTATTATTGTTATGACCCTTGGTGTCATTTTATTGTGTTATAAGATGTGATGTATCCTCCTGGTCACAGGGTGGAGTTCTGTGTGTGGATGTGTGTGCCTCCATTTCCTGTGTCCAGGTGGCTGATGGTGATTGGCTGCTGCTGCTTATAAAAGGAAGAAGCTGATGATGTCCACTCTCTCACTCCTTCTCCATCCAGCCAGTGTGTGTAGTAGACCTTGTGTAGTGTCGATTGTAATTTGTAATAGTGTAACTTTTGTAATATTGATTTATGGTAAGAGACCAATTTTGTAGGGGAGGGAAGCCATTTTTGTTTTTACAGTTTTCTCCTGTTTTTCTGTTAGGAAGTTTAGCAATTGTGCTTTTGTTTATTTAGATAAGTTTTCTGTTCAAGAGTTAAACTTTTTGTTTGTTGTTTTGGCCTCACCCTCCCTGACACTTTTTGTTAAGAAATAAAATTATTGAATTGGATTTACTTTAGTTGCATTATTTATTTGGAGGCTGGAAGAAGGAGGGGGCCTTTTATGGTATGCCCTGGTTCCCCTAGACCATAGGGCGTAACATTATTATAACCTATAAAGACCTAAACAGCTAGCCTAGCCATGCTAGACTCCCTAGCGGCAGCAAATCTAATCTGCTACCATAGTAGTTTACTAACACTCTATGTAACGTTTGGCTAGATTTACCTGGAACTGGCCGATGAATCACAGTGACGTATAGAGTCAGGGGGCGGGTGTAAAAAAGTGATGCTGCAACAATTCAGAGAGAAACAACCATAGAAGAAGAACAACAATGTATGGTGATTTCCTCTTATCAAACATGAGTGAAGAATGTGGAAAAACGTCAGCAAACTTTAAATTATTTTTACAAAAGTGACAACAGTCGTTAAACTCCATGATCCACAAATTTGTTTAGTCATTCGTAACTTTCTCCGAACTCCTCCATGAACTTTCCGGCATCCAATTATGTCATCCTAAATATTAGTCCAAATTATTAACAGGTTTTACTGGCAAATTAATCAGCCGTTGGTTACAGACACAGTTGAAACACAAATCAATAATTAGCATGTATTATGAGGTGTGCTTCACACTGATTAAAAATTAAAGTACAATTTTAAGACAGGGTGAAATACATTAAAATTCGATTGAACAAAACTATAAAATTACAAAAGTACAAGATAAACTGATTATACATGCATTATAAAAATTTAGCAGGGGTCAATAAATAAGAAATAAAATTACAATAGTACAGATAAACTGATTATACAGACATTCAATAAATAAGAATAAAATTACAAGAGTAAACTGATTATATATTATATAACTACATATCTCTGTTGTATTTTAGACCAGAATTGAACAAACATGATTAATATATTAAGTTACATATCCCTAACTAGTGTTTTTTTTTTTTTTTTTTTGCTCCTTGTGTCTGTAACCTTGGATACCAAATTGAATCGACTGTATCTCCTGCTGCTCATATGAAAACAGAAAGCATATTTTAGGTCAAGACAAAGGTGACAAAAAAAGAGAACAGATTTCAAATTAAAAGAGTGATTTTTTTTTTTTTTTTTTTTGGTGCTATATAGTAAAATCCCCCTCCATCCCACTGTTGAAGGAGGAAATCCTGCTGCAAATGAAAGACTCTTCTCTTGAAACCAGGCACCAAGCCAAGCACAATGACTGTTGGCACAGCCAGCCCTAAGGATTCTAGTTATTTATTTTTCTTCTTTTTATGTTTGGCAAACAAGAGACAAAGAAAGGGTTCATTCAAGACTGGCAACGGAGGTTAACTTTTCAAACGTGGCAATTAACCTCCGGCAAAAGATTTCTAGTGCGGATTTTGGATTCGTCAAAAAAAAAAAAAAAAAAAGGCGAGCTAAACTCCTTCATTATTTGTTGGTTTGCTTTGATGGAGAAAAAGCAGAAAACCTAATTATAGAGCACATGCAAATGTTTTTAAATACAGTCTAAACTTTCAAGTTTAACAACAAATTATTAGAAGAGAGAAAGATAGGCAATGGAGAAACAACAAATGAAACAGGAAATGAAATAAATATGAGTTGCATTAAGAATATTTGAAGTGTAGCTCAAAGGTCGTATCATTCTGTACATCTTTGTTTAACCATATAACCACAAACAAAGCATAAGTACACAGATATACAGCTGTTAACATGTAATTAATTAATTACCCTAATCCTGGGACATAATAACCTATACTGTGCATTAACTCTTTAAAACTCCAGGCATGAGCAGTTTGGATGGCTATAACTCAACAACTTTTTGTGCCATTGGGGAAAAAAATCCCAAGGTTTCGAAAACTTGAGAGATTGCACTTTATTTTGAGTGAATTTCAATTTCAAGTTATTGTATTATGGACAATCCCAGTTAATGAACTATATCGATCAACAGTTTAAAAGGCAGCTTTAGCCAACCTGGCTAGTATTCTGCTGTAGTCTCTGGCCTGATGACAATAGGCACTCTAAAAACAATATATTACAGCACATTATTTAAAAAAGACAGGTCAGACAGCTGAGAGACGGGACAAATCAATAAAGATAAAAAGATAAAAGAGCACAGTGAAGCATCAGTACAATCATAGAGACAGCACATATCATCCAAACATACAAAAGCAGCACAAACAATATAATCACACACAACACATCAGTACATAAAGACACACATGGATGTTCAAAGAAATCATCCATAATCCCGACACAAAGTCATTATGGTAATTTCACTGGCACCTGTTAGAAGCTGTAGAATCAGCTGTTTTAGCAGTTTTATAATTCAGTAAATTGTAAATGACGACTAGATTTAGAAAGATCTGGAAAAATGGGCAAACAAACTCTGTCACAGTGTAGTCCATTTTAGGCTTAGGGTTTAAAAGCTTAGAAAAAGTCATATTTTACACAACTTAGGAACATAACTCAGGTGTGAAAGGGTTAATCTATGCATGTGATGTATGAAGCATAGAAAATCTAAAACTCCAACAAGGAATGGATGAGGAGAAAATGAGAGTGGATTATTATTATTTATTTATTTATTTTTTCCATAATTGACGGGTCTCTTTCCACACTGACAACACATATTGATCTTGTAAAAAAAAATTAAAAAGTATATTTTACATGATATATCCCGTTTAAAACAACCTTGGCGACATTCAACTCAGCCTCTTTCTCCTTATTCTGGACTGCAGGCTAATTTACAGACATGCAGACAGGTTGTTTACTGTACATTACTTTAATAAACAATCCATGTACAACCTGAAAGCTAAAGTAAACTAAGGACACCTTTAGCTGCTCTAATTAATGGCATTGTTTCTGCTGAGTATCCAGCATCTGGTGTTACCTCCTGCTCAACTGCGGGAATCGGGCACTTTGCATGAAACACTGTAACGTCAGGTCAAAGGTCGCATGTACGTCGTAGGGTTTCATGCTTGGTGAAGTCACCCCTGTCCTTCTTTTGCACATCCAACAACACTGTCATTAACCTTCAGTCACGGCTATCTGATGGCAAAGCCCACTGGAGCGTCAACTCATTTGCTTAATAAGAACCCCTATCTTTGAATAGGGGATGAAAATAGGAAGTCAATCAGCAAAAGAACAGCATAGGAAAGGAAGCATATCTGTGCCTCATTAGGGCGAGGGATTGTGTTTGTAAAACTAGTACAGTGCAGCCACTGTCAAAAGCAGCACCTACTAATTCATTGCAGAAATACGGTTTTAAAGAGAATTATTCGAAAGTGTCTAAAAATGCAAATGTCCCACAGAATAGGCCATATTTTAAGCTTCTCATTTGGGCTACTTCTAAACTGTGAGAAGGAATGTAGCAGACATGGGGACTCGAGTCTGAGACTTGGACTTGAGTCGCATTTAAGTCGTACAAACAAAGACTTGTGACTTGACTTGGACTTGTGTGATATGTTATCATGGAATTATTTATTTTATGATTTCATTTGTTTCAGTTTTTCCAATGTGTTGCCTGACATTATGGGAAAATCACAGGTAGAAATAATAGTTTCCCTCCCTTGATATTTGTGTAAAGGTTTGTCATGCGTGCGTGCTGCCACAGGGTTGAAATTACAAATATATTGTTTTGGAATTTGATCAAAATATATTGAAACAAAGCTTTTTCTTCACATTACACATGCATTTTTCTGATCAATTTTGAGGGTGTAGTGTGAAATAACAGAGTATATAGTGCAGTAAGGCCTACATGCTTTCACCACACTTAATTACTACATACTTAGTCGCAAAAAAGACATCAATGTGGGATGATCTCAAATAGCATCTAATGTGAAAACCTAAATTTCAACCATTTGAGACTTGACTTGGGATGAAAGACTCAGCATTACCCCTCACTAGATATTAAAATATTTGGCTGCAAAACTAAAATATGCATTGTTCTCAAACAATGTTGATTCCCCCTCTGTGGAGTTAAAAAATGAGAACAAAATGCAGACAAATGAGAAAAAAATAAATAAAAAATTATATTTGTTACCTACTTTCCTATCTACTCATTTGTTGTTGTTTTTTGTTCTGTTTTTTTTTTTTTTTAATATATGTTTAGTACTTCAATTATTATTTATTATTATTATTGTTATTATTATTATTTTATTATTATCATCATTTTTGTACTATGCACTCTATTGCTATAAGATGAATTCAGGTTATTAGGGAAGTGAAGAAGGGGTAGGATTAAATAAGTTTATGCTTCATCCTACTCCTTTTTGGACATGTCATTGTTATTATTATTATTATTATATTATTATTATTATTATTATTATTATTATTATTGTTGTTGTATTGATTATTGTTGCATTCTGCACATGTTCGAAATAAAGCATTCAAATCAAATCAAAGACTTGAGACTTGTCTTGGACTTGTAAAAAGTGACTTGTGAACATCTCTGGATTATCTGCTTCAGACGATGCTTTTATTTTTATATTATTATTTGATGTCAGCGTGAAGAGTAGTCATCTCAGTAAAAAGACAGATTTGTGAGTATCGTGCTGTTTAGCTGCTGTGGAAAGCGTATAGCTCTGGTTTGTCAGAGACAGGCACAGATATTAGTCATCAGCCCAATTTGCCTGTGATGCCTGATGAATTGGTAGACCACAGCAGAGACGGCAGCCAGGCGGCCACAATACACCAATTATCAATCACACACACTGTTGGACTGTGCTCATATTTCATGCCACCTTTGTCAAATAGGATTGATGTCACACAGGTGGATTGATAAACAGTAAAACCTGTGCTTATTGTCTTATTCATCTTTGGAACTAAATCTCTGTGGCTGGTTTCTTTGCATTTAAAACACCTTTTTTTTTTTTTTCTTTAGCAGATGCCATGTGAGACATTGACAGTGATCCAATAATATGATAGCACTTCTACTCACTTATATTGACTATGTCTCTGCAAACACTTTATCAGTCAGCTGTCTTATACTAGAACCACACTTAAAGGTCTCCCCAGTGCACTCTATCTGACTCCAGAGATGCAAAATGTCACTTGTCTTCTTGGACAGACTGTTAGGCCTGACAGTCAGTAGATAACTATATTATTGTACACACTACAAGCAAGAAGAACGGAGAATACTTTGGGGTAAATTGCCACCCATGAGATAGTGTAATTTGAGCCTCATTTTAATTAACAGAATTACATTTGGGTATGTGTGAGAAGTTAATGGTGTCTGGGAATCTATTTGTTCATTAAACATACATAATGAACCTGGAATGAACAATTAAAGGCAGCATGGAAAATGGCTGAAAATATGACTGATATCCAAACATAAGAGACAGGAAGAGGAAGAAAAAAAAATAAGGCAGTTACTACAGGGGTCGGTTCAGGTGGAGAATGAATGCATTCGATAGAAAGAGATGACACTGAAAGAACAATTTGAAGTGTATTATGGACTCACAAAATGCCCTGACAACTTTTAAGTGTCTCTATAAAGCATATACGAAGAGCTACATCAGGGACACTAGTTTCACATCATGGTCACACTACAGATATCTCTGTCTGTCCTTACTTGACTTTGAAAGGACTAAATATAGGATATACAAGTAACCTGATTATTACAGGAGAGCATAAGAAAATGTGTGATAGATGTGAGCACCCGAAAAAGTGTCAGAAGCTCTTGTAAAAAAAAAAAAAAAAAAAAAAGTAATAGGACGGCTGTGAACTGGGAATAAGTGACAACTAGTCCTTATCATTTCTCTGCTATTTTCTCCTTGTTGAGGGACTGGGGATAGAATATATATATATATATATATATATATATATAGTCAAAGGTTATACACAAATTTCACAAGCAAATATGTATTAATCCAGTTTTGTGGTTTCTGGAAACACTTGCACCTTAGGCAGGTCAGAAATTAAGATGAGAAAGCTTGTACAGAATAATTCTTGTGCGCTGTGAAGTTAGAATTGTCAGCATTATTCAGTTGTACTTCAGAGTAAATCCACGAAATAGACAGGCATATATTTTATTTTTATTTTTTATGAAAGCATCTGTTTCTGAGTGCATTATGAGCTTATCAGACAGAAAAAGTTCAGAATATGCAGAGCTATGGTTTTTGAGCTTTGCCAAATCTTCATTTTCACTCTATTGTTCCTTTTGTCACCAGTGCCAAAGGTTAATTATGAATATTACTGTCTAATTTTATTCTCTCAGATACAATCATGCTTTAATTCTAATTCAATAGAGCTTGATTATGCATTGATTTGCTTGAATAAATGTACTGTAAGCCCGCTACGATGGGGTGGTCAAATAATAGAAGATACGCTCAGGCTTCAGAGGTGCTACATTCTTATGACCCTTTAATAATTTGCAACTTACATGCATTATACAAATCTGGTGACAACTCCAACACCAGAGATGAACCATTTGTCACATTACTAATCACAGACCAGATCAGGTCCATAGAAAATGGAATGAACTAATGCATGTGATAGTACTAACCAAGGACAGGAAACTGATGTCCTGCTGCATAAGTTATAGTTCTCACATGTATTTTCATTAACCATTAAAGACAAAGAACTGCTCTTGTGGTAAATTCCAAATCATATTTTCACCATATCCTGAAACCCACTAATTAAAAGTTGTTTTTTTTTTTTTTTAACAATACTGTATATTATTGCTTTGATTGGAAACTGTATGATGCCACGGTTTGCAGGTTCTTTTTTTTTATTATTATTTGCATTTAATTAAAGGTCCATTGCTTTTTTTTTTTAATAAAGCTGTGAAACTCTTGTCCACTACAGAGGACAAAAATGCATTGCTGGGTCTCAGGAGAATATTTAACCTTCCCTAAGTGATTTATCACCATGCAATAGCTCTATAAGCCTAGAATAAATTGATTAGGTTATTATATCTTAATTAATATTGGGGTAAAATCCAGTTTATCAGTTTTTAAACCACATCATATATGACCAATTTGGACATTAATAATAGAGAGGACAGAAATGTTGTTCAAGTTCTCCCTAATAAAACCCATGTAGTTGAATGAATGACAGTGTCTCTACATGGTTGTTTTTATGTTCAGTAAATTATTTATTTTGCTGAAATAGTCACTTCTTAACTTGAGTTTTTATGAATATTTACATGATGATGTAAATGAAATGTATAGGAAAATACCTGATTTTTTTTATTGAAAATGCAAAATACAGCAATATTTTATGATAAATAAATGACTAAGGAAAGGTTAATAATAGAGAAAAATTAAATAGTTCTATCTCTTGCAGTGTCAACTCTATTAATAAAACAATTTCAAAGTTATTTAATATCTTATCAGTTTTGGTTGCTTACTATTGTTATGGTTTTAAAGGGTTAAAATGTCAAAATATCAAATATTAGTTGATTATCAGACATTTTCTTCATATACTACATCTATGATGGTATACAATAGAACCAAGATCACATACTAAAGTAGTATAGATACGGTAAATCAATAGTTTGCTGTATTTTTAATTATACAGACTCCTCCATCTATTAATGCCACTTGTTTGTTATACAGAAATATAGGCACAATGACACACTGAGACGAAAATTGTGTGTGAAATGATGTGGAAAACTCTACTGTCTCATTCAAGTGACCCACTCTGGTAAACAGAATTTGAACTGTAGTTGAACCCAAAAAGAAGGAGACACATTTTTTGTTGTCAGACAGCGAAGAGGTTACACTCAGGGAAAGCTATTATACAGTCTGTTGTTCAAAACTCATGTCTGCTTGCTTTTAAAAAGCATATTGTTTATTTTGTTGACCAAAATTTGGCCTTTACTTAGAGACACTGCAAAGAATAGCAAGGACTTTATCCAAATGTTATTGTAGAGTGAGCAAAGATGCATAAAAATGTTCCAGCCTAAGGAAATTAGTTTCAGTTTGAGGATAAATATTACAATACCAAATATTAAGGAGATCTGTGAAGCATAACAATTGTTTCCATTAGTTTCAATACAATTTCTAATTAAAGAGGAACTTAGAATTATTACCTCCGCCAAGGAGATTATGGTTTTGCCTGTGTTTATCTATTTGTCTGTTTGTCTTTTTGTCTGTTTGTCTTTGTTCAAGATAACTCGAAAACTTATCGACGGATTTTGATTACATTTTCAGGATATGTTGGAAGTGTGAACAGGAAGAACTGATTTAATTTTGGGGGTGATCGGGGTGGGGAGGGGGGTCTACCTTGGCGGAGGTCTGCGCTCTCAGAGTGCTTTTCTAGTTTTTGTAGTGATTTCAAAGGAATTTTTTGACCACATTTCTTCTTCTATATTTAGCTATTTGCTTTCATTGGAAGTTTTAAGGATGTTCCTACATTTGATTCACTGGGAATAAAGTTCCATAAAAGGTCAAATGTTATTACATGAAATCACAGACATATTTTCTACCAAATACACCATGAACAAAACATGAAAACGAGCATCAACAACCACTGTTATTTTATTAGTTTTTTGTTTTTTTTTCTGGTGAGTCAATGTTTCAGAAGCTGATGATTCACGGCAGAGACTTTGACCACTGGAGTGGGTCATATCTGATACTGCTGAAAAAAAAAAACTATGAATTATTACTCTCACCTGACAAAGGGGACGTGAGGGTATTGTTTTTGGTTTGTAAATGTTTTTAGGTGAAGGCCTAATTAAAATTTTCTGACAAAATTAACACTGGACGATTCTTTATGGACAGAATCCTGACGCAGTTTAGATTCACTTCATTATGAGTATTTTTACATGTACGTTCATTTGATCAGTGGTCTTCATCCCTGGTCCTTA
The DNA here is from genome assembly GCA_020466265.1 of Siphamia tubifer. Classification (NCBI taxonomy): domain Eukaryota; kingdom Metazoa; phylum Chordata; class Actinopteri; order Kurtiformes; family Apogonidae; genus Siphamia; species Siphamia tubifer. Next base: position 33,122,888 of record CM035802.1, on the reverse strand, counting down.
GGGTCCACTATCCTGCATGTTCTATTGTAGCTGGATTAGGCCCCCAGTGACCCCGCGACCCTAGTAAGGATAAAGCGGGTTCAGATGACGAGTGATGAGTGATAATTTTTCACAAAACAAAAATACTGGTTGTCATATTTGAGTATGACTAAAATATGACTAAAATCATTTTAGTCGACTAAAATTATGCCAAATCATTCTGAAGACCTATGTGCCCGACGGCTTTGGAGCCATTGTGGATGCTCTATCAGACCCAAAGAAGTTCTTGACCATTGCAGAAAAGCGAGCTGACCTAATTTTAATTGACTAAATTTTTTTTAGTTCAGATGATGAGGTACGAGTGATAATTTTTAACAGAACAAAAACACTTGTTGTCATATTTTAGTCGACTAAAATTATTAAAAAATTCGTAACATAAAATTTTATGAATTTTGGTCAACTGAAAGTAGACTAACACTAAAACGATTTAGATAACTGAATTGTGACTAAAACTAAAATTAAATTTTCGTCATGAGACTAAAACTAAATGACAGTTTTTTGACAAAATTAACACTGGACGATTCTTTATGGACAGAATCCTGACGCAGTTTAGCTTCACTTCATTGTGGTTATTTTCACATGTACGTTCATTTGATCAGTGGTCTTCATCCCTGGTCCTTAGGGTCCACTGTCCTGCATCTTTTAGATGTCACCCTGTTCCAACACATGTTGAAGCACGTAACAATTAACATAATTGTTAACAACATGTTAATTGTATATGAACAACTGTTAGGGTCTAACTAATCTGTTTACGATTAGTTATTTACATTATAAGGACTATAAACAGATGTTACTATATCCTTAACAAAGCAAAATAAATGTGTTAGTTTTTATACATGTTAGATGGGGGTGGGCTTTAACTGGTTTTCTTCTTCCCACTCCTTTTTGAGCAGTACATATCAAAGTTGTTTTGTTGCTGCTTGTGTGTATGGAAATGGCTGTTTTGTCTTTATTATCTCTATTAATTGATATATTTGCTCTGATATTTTATTTCTTGTACACACACAAAAAAAATGATTCTGCTCAAAACAAATAAATGAATTTAAAACAAGGACACACTAACCCCCACCTCCTCTTGATATTTTGTCTCCTAAACATCTTTCAGTGTTTCATTGTCACCCAACCATCATTCACATTAGAGAAAAATCATCCATTTGATTACAACTGACATCATTAGAAAGGAATCTGATCATGTCATTCCAAAACAGCAATTAAGATCAATGAAACCATCTGCAGCTAGAAAAGACCAAAACTAAGAAAGAAAGCAGAGAGCAAATGATGAGAAGCGGAAGGAAAAGGAAAGAGAAAGCTTTTGTGAGGCCAGCCAAGCAGCAATTGCTGTGCACAGTTGAGCAGTGGAGATAAGCCACAAAGCAGATGCCTGCATATCAAGTGCTTGCCTTGGTTTCCACATTTCCAATAACTGACTCTCTGAGTCGCCTGAGCCCAGAGGAGACACATGTACGTATGTCGATGTGGTATGTTTTAATTCCTCTGTCCTGACAGATATGTGTTAGTGTCTAAATGTTTGAGGGATTAGGGGGTTTTCCAGACAAAAGGAAATGCCTTTGAAAGGGTCACGGTCTGCTTATTACCTCGGCTCAGGTTTCGTAACACGAACAGAACAGGAGGCATCGATCATGTGTGGCTCTGTGACCACAGGAACCATTTCAGATGCTCAGGAGGACAAATCAAGTGGCCGCCCACTAACTTTAACGATTACGAGCTGATTGCAAACTCAGATAGAGTGACACCTTATGCATACATCTGTAAAAGGCTGGAAGGTGGAGACAAAAATGAGCAGATGATGAGGATATGATTCTGCGTGTAAAACATATGAATCATATTTATACACATTAAACAATTTTGCTTTGTATTTTCCACACTCGGCTGCACAGACAGTTGTGCAGTATTCTCAGTAATGGCTTTTGGTTTTCTGTCTACAGCACTGATGCATCCAATCATGTTTTCTTCCTTGTTCAATTTCTGGAGTTGTCAACAAGTCTTGGTGGAGCCAATGTTCCTCCAGACCCTGTAAATGTAATTTGTAATTTTAAGAGAGGGCATGCACGAGAGAAAATTAAGAACAGAACATCATTTTTAGGTTTTTATATGGACTATGCAAATGTTCCTCTTTCCCATCTGTTTAATATGAGTAACGTCTCGATACGCACCAGAAGGATATAAGGTGGGATATATATATATATATGTATATATATATATATAGTATAAAATCACATTTCCAGAAACTCTATTTTCTGTGTAAAGTAATTACAAAATACATGCCTTGTGTACTGAGGCATAAATGAATAAAAAGATAAAGCATGTGCTTATACTAAAATGTATAGATATTGCACAAAAATATGACTCAGATGTGTAATTATTCTGAAGACATAGCCACAGTATCTGCAGTGTTTATGCCTCAAAGAAATACTGTACAGGGAAGCTGAAATGACAACCCCTTTAAAATTCTCAAAAATATTGCACTTAAATATGTTAATTATAAAGTTTGGAAGCAGGACTGTGAGAATTAAATGAAAGAAGAGACGAAAGACTGAAGCTATAGCTTTAATAAGCAAACATAAGGTTCAGCGCAGCCAATTAACAGGCACTCTGCAGTAGAAAATGCCAGAACACATGAGATAACAGATTAGCATTAACACACAGCATTATTACTGAGTGGGGCCTGTGAGAGTTGAGCAGAGTGTCAGTGATTTTTCTATTTCTGATTAGGCAAACTTAAACACCAAGATGAGTGTGGTGTGAAGACTGGTTATTGATTTTGCCTGTCAAGAGACACATTCTCAAAGTGACTATTGAACCACTTCTGGGCATTGGCAATGAAGAAGGACTTGTTTTTAAACTTCAATGAATATGATCTATGCTTAGTTGTCTCCACAGCCCCTTCTGTTGTGAGAATGTTTTACCTTTATTGCGGAATGATGTCTGTAGATGAAATGGTGGCTTCATTTGGACCCACCTCTGTTGAGGCTCTGCAGGTAGAAACCCAGTGTCTTTCCAGCCCAAATGTAGGAGTAAAATAACTGTCAGTATATTTGTGTCCACCGATTGGATACTCGTGTGTACAGTAGTTGTAACATTAGCCTCGCCGCACTAGACCCCCTTACAGCAGCAAATCTTATGTGTGACCGTAGTAGTCTACTTCCTCAATGTAACTTTTGGCTAGATTTCCTTGAAACTGGCTGACGAATCACGGTGAAATATGGAGTCAGAGGGCGGGTTGTAACAACTGGAAACAACCATAGAAGAAGAACAACAACGGGTGGTGATTTCCTTTTATCAAAGATGAGTGAAGAATGTGAGAAAACATCAACAATTTTTAAATTATTTTTCCAGTTGTTAAGCTCCATCATCCACCATTTTGTTTAGTCATTCGTAACTTTTTCCAGACTCCTCCATGAACTTTCCGGCGTCTAACAACATCATCCTAAAGATTAAGCTGATTAGTTGTAGTACCGTCCTATTGCATACAGTGGGATTTGAAAGACAACCTTTTAGCCCCGCCTCCCCTGACTATGGAGCATTCCTAGACATAGCTTATACATGTAATGAATAGGGATAGCAAAGCTAGGCTAGCATTACAGAAATATTTGTGTTTTCTCAAATGAGTCCAGTCGTGCATAATATATATTGTGTGTATTTTATCCATCAGAATACAGATGGAAATATTGTTACTTCAAAAATTACAAGTACGATTTCAAACTTTACAGCTCGCCTTACTTTGTCATGACTACGACTTCCCACAAGTGACTCAACTGTCAAAATACATCATCACTGCATCCACAGGTGTACAGTGATGCCTGTGGATGCAGTAAAGTTTGAAATCATAATTTTTCCATCTGTATTCTGATGGATAAAATAAACACAATATATTTTATGCGCGACTAGACTCATTTGAGAATTTAAATATTTATTTTCTGCACAACTACAAACAAATACGCACGGGTATCCAATCTGTGGACACGAATATACTGACAGTTATCTAACTATATACCATTCCAACATAAAAACTCACCCATCACGTTAAGACCCCACCCAAATTCCTACCTTTCCTCATGTTAAAACCATAAAAAAATATTACATGCATTATAAAGAACAGCTCATAAACGCAGTGCACTAGATGTGTTAAATAAACAAGGAACTTAATGTTCTGTGCTCTCGTACCCCTCCGCCAGAACGGACAGACGAACACAAAATGATGTCAATATTGGCCGAAGGGCAAACACAAGCAGGCTCCCCACAGAGTGCAATCAGACAATCAAATAACCAACACAGATTTCCTTCCCAAGCAAGATGTCATAGCAACTGCAAAACAAGTTTTTCAACATCAGTATCAAATGTGAGCAATCAAACGACTAAAGTAAACAACTGTAAATGTATGTGGTTTGACACACAAACACAAACACACACACACACCTGACTGATTATCTAAGAATCAATTGTTCTATGTGTGATTAACTTAAGTGTGATGGATGATTAAGTCATTTTACTGATGCACAGTAATATTTGTCTTCTCTGGAACTTTGATGTTGAATATTGAGTATAAATAAATATATACAGTCAGTGAAAGCCAGGTACATAAGCAGGCTAAAGCCCTTTATGTTTGTTTCTGCCAACAGACTGTGACCAATCAGTGACAGTCTGTATGTTTACATGGTGTTTTTTAATTCTAAATTATTTATTCCGATTAAAGTAACTCGAAATTAAAGCTATTTTTTTCATGTTTACATGGACATGTTAATTCCGAACAAGTGTTTACATGGGAAACGGGTTTATTCCGCTTGAGTTAATTGGGCTTTAAGAGTTGGGGGTACAGAGGGTTCTGATTGGACAGAACACCCAAGTGAGGTCTTGACGTATACTGGAAGAAAACTGTTTTTTTGAGCACTCTTTCCATTACATTTAATTCTTACAATTCACCAATCAAATACTTAACTTCGCCATAACTCCAACACATGCTTCATACAGCCATCTCGGAAAATGTGCATCATCAAAATATGTACGTTGTCGCAAAAAGACCAAGAGCATGCGCAGAAGGATAGGAATAATGTTAAAGTGGAATTAATTGTTTACATGTGAGAATAATTATCTAATTCGGAATAAACATTGGAATAAACCAATGACTTTATTCGAAATTAAGTTTAATTTGGAATTTTACATTTTCAACTGGAATTAGGTGTTTACATGGACATCTTAAAGCAGAATTTAATTTTATTCTCAATTGAACAGGAATAAAAACTCCCATGTAAACAGGCCTAGTGACATTTGATCCTCTGTCATAGACTGAGGATCCAGTCATTTTTTTTTTTTACAATTTTCTTGGTAATAGAAATATACGTATTGATCACTGAATGGATGACACAAACTTAAATACAATATAATTTAATTTATTTATTTTTTTCCCCCCTGCATTTGGCTAGGTCCAAATTGTTCATAATATCTTTTAGACCTGGACATCAAATCCTGGTAATTTTTAGTAACTGGACAAATAAAATACACTGTCTTGAAATTGCATGGTCTAATAACAAAAAGCAATATGGTCTTATTAAATTATTAAAATCTATCCTCAAGGGTAAAACAACACACAGCAGATTCCACTGTGTTATTATATCTCTGAAAGGAGTTTCAGGGATATTATGTTTTTGGTTCGACCGCTGCTGTCAAAGCCAAATATCTTTTCTGTGACAATGTCCATGTTTTCCATATCAATGAATATTATGGAAATGTAGAACTGATTCAGTTTGAGATCATTTACAATTTCTATGTTGTCCACAAGGGGGTGCTCAGTAGTTTAAAATCACTAAACACTCTTGTTTATATCTCTAGATCTATTTGTCTGACTGACTTCAAATCAAGTGCAAATGAAAGGTCGTGACCTGTGGGTGCTTCACATTATGACATCATAGCTGTCTAGATAAGGATATACTGTACATTCTGGAATATACCCTTATAAATATTGCTTCTGATGCCTAGTGTCTTCAACAAAAACAAATCCAAAATTCAGAAGCAGCCGATGAAAAATGTAGTACACCACCTGGTCCAGTTGGTTTTAGAACCACTTTTCATAACATGATTTAATGTTTTTTTTTGTATCAGTCACATCATTGTGGAGGAATTTGGACTCATTCCTTTTCCAGTTCAGTGTATTATTGTTGTATGGATTATTGTTGCACTTTGCACATGTTCGAAATAAATCAATCAAATCAAATCAAATCAAGTTTACAGGCATTTGTTGAAACACACTTTTATTAAATCAGTAGAATTTCATTTGGGTTGAGGTCTGAATGATGAATTTTATTTTTAACGGTATTTTAAATTCATTGTTTTTAAGTCATTTATCACCATTTATCATAATATTGCACTCTTTATTTAGTATTTTTCAGTGTATTTTTTCTTTCTATGTATTTAGCTGATCAAGTAGATATTCATAAAAACTCAAACTAAATGCAAAGGTTATTATGTCAAAACAGAAAACTGAAAAAAGAAAGTGATTTTTTGTAAATCTAGCAATAACTAAACATAAAACAAGTCTCTCCATCCATTGTCATTGATCCAACTCCAGTGATTTTACTGGTGAATCAATGTTGTAGAACATGATGCTGTTTCCATGGTAACTACAGAACTGTCATCATGCATTGATAGGATTAACACTACACTTGAATTTTTGTCAGTAAACCGTTTAAATTTTAGATTTGTGTGATGACAGAGATTTAAACAGAAAGAAGCTTGAATTTATTTAGGATTTTTTTTGTCATTTGTTCACCTCTGCACACCTCAGTGAAAACGAGGTTACGTTCTGTCTCCAGCTCATGTAAGTGAGATAGTGCAGACAGAGGAGAAGTGGTCCATCCCCTCAATAATGCATGCTGCTGCCTGTCCAGTGAGCTGCACATGTCGTTTTCCCTAATAAAGACTGGCCTTTCACCAAATACGTAAGGCAGTTTAGTCAGGTTATTACATTACACATTTGACCTTACTAAAACAAATGCCAGGTGTAATCACTGAGCTGGCACTTTACTGGCTCTGTACGTGAATGTCATGGGTTCACAACCTAACAACGAAAATAGACCGCATTCTTTGGATTTCCACTCACAGGTAATTCTGTTTGACAACTTGTAAATTGTGTTTAAGGTGTCTTATTTCTAACAGTTCCTATGTTTGCATGATGTTTTTTTGAATTCTGTATGAGTCAATTTCTTCACATACACTGGTCATACAAAGGAAGGAATTGAAATTGTGTTTCTTGTTGTCTCACACGTAGACAGAAACAGACATTAAAGCGAAAGACAAGGCAAAAATGACAGGACAATACTCTTCAACTTATAGTATTAGTGTTAATGGGATGTACTGTGGTGTAACCTGCCCTATTGTGGCAAGTATAATAATGGTGGTTTAATAAAAGCATTTAAATTGGATCTAGGTGGCAGTGTAATAAAAAAAAAAAATTGTCTAGGCTATGAAAAATTTTAAAATTACTAAAATTATTAAAAGTATTTGCCAGTGTTTGTCTGTCTGTCTGTGTAGCAAGATAACTCAAGTTATAGACAGACCTTGATGAAATTTACAGGATAGTAAATTCATCAACCCCTCACAGTTCACTTTCGGATGTGAAAGTGAACCATGACCCAGCATCCCAATGCCGCCCCATCAGGAAATATTTTTTTGATAGTAACGCATGGGCCTTAAATTATCCTTTGCTAGTTTGACAGTGACCCAAAATATACTGTATGTCACTCCTTTTTGGAAAACATAGATCAAAATTCATATTTTTTCTAAATTATTTTATTCTTTTTTTTCTACCTTTTACTTACAATGGGCTAAAATTCAAATGTCTGTAACAGTGAAGTTACTGTACTGGTTGAATTTATACCAAATCGAGATTGTCAGTGATACAGAATACATATGATTATATGTTGTGAAAATTAGGTCAAAGTAAAAAAATTTTTAGGAATTTTTAAAATATTTTTCTTTTCCCATTTACTTATATGGATAGAATTTAAAGTATTTGTAAAAACATCTATTTTATTTAAAGTTTTGACACATATATTGAAGGCAATTGATATCATATATCTTCACATCAGTGGATCAATGCCAAAATAAGTTACAGTACATGTTAGGAGTGGAGTTTGTTGTATCCAGAACCACTTGTTTTTTTTTGTTTTTGTTTTTTTGCTTTCTTTTCTATTAATTTTTGCTGCAAAAACAAGCTTAACAAATACTTACATGAGGAAAATATGGTGGTAATGTCCTACATGCTTCCTAAATGTGGACATGTTGTTTTTCTCCTTGTTTTTACGTTACCATACTTCCATATTAAATGTACTTAAGAAAATTGTAAATGCTCTAAATAGGAATAAATGATGGAATGTATGTTACAGGATTATTTAGTTGACATCCAGAAATGTTATAGCCTCCTGGAGAGGAAAAATATATATATGTACAGTATGTATAATGCAATATAAGATGCTGAAGTTCAACACTGTCTGTGTCCTTCTATAATCTAATGTCATATAATCAACTTTAAAAGATTTATTGAGCGGCAAACAGCGTATATCACTCTGACGTTATCTCTCACTTTGATTTATTTCAACATCCATAGGCAGGCAATTTATAAACAACCCAATGCTGCATGTGTTTAGCTTTTTGATCTGACACATGATTAAATTCATGATGTTGTGAAGATTTGGGTCCCATTGGACACATATGGACGTGTTGAATGATCGAAAAAAATCCTGGGTCACGGGGTGGGAGTCACATTGAAAGACAACAAAGAATAGAAGTGTTGGTAACACTTTATAATACCTACACACAATTCATTATGTATTAACCATTTATTACTTATTCATTAATGTCTTGTAAAGGTTCATACTAGTGTAAATGTAAAATTAGATTATTTTTAACCAACAGGTGCAATGTTTACAACTGTTTCTTTGTTTACCTGTAAAACAGATATACAAACACTGCACCTGTTGGTTAAAAATAATTTAATTTAACATGTACACTAATATAAACCTTTACAAGATATTAACAAATAGGTAACATATGGTTAATACATAATGAACAACATTTATTATTAGTTTCATTTATTATTAGTTTCATTTTGTTATCTTTACACGGGGGTTGCACTGAAAATTTCACTGACATGCAAATGCTCAGTGACAATAAAGACATCTTGAATCTTGAATCTTGAATTTATAATAATTAATACATAGTGAATTGCGGGCAGGTATTATAAAGTGTTTTATAAGATAATAATATATGTCAGGTACAAGGCTGACAGTGTCTTTTTGTATCAAATATCTGCATAAACTGCATTGTCTATACTGCATAATGTGTTTTTGTTTCACAGTCCATTCAAAGCAGCAGTGATCTTCCTATGTGTTAACTGATATATCACTGTTTACCCTTTCTTTGTTTAAAATTATAAAGCATATGGTACAGAGAACCACATAATGGTGACTAAAAGGGAGCATACATTTGTGTTGATTTAGCATAGTATGTATGGTATCTATCATAAAACATTTTTATTCCCATAATTAGTCACGATGAGCAGTGTAGCAAGAAAGCATTTCCATGGTCACAACCTTATCTTCATCTGTGTAATTGGATTAGTGACGTAAAAAGGATTTAACTGTCTGAATTGTATCGTTTTTACTATAACATTTATTTTTGTCAACCGCATACCATATATATATATATATATATATATATATATATATATATATATATATATATATATATATATATATATATATATATAATAACATTATAACATGTTATCATATATATAACATATATATAACATATATGTGTGTGTGTGTATATATATATATATATATGTGTATGTGTGTGTATGTGTGTGTGTGTGTGTGTGTGTGTAGACTTGTTGGACAAGTTTATTTGGCCAGGAATGGAAATATGCTAATGCACTACTGCTGCCAACAAATTAATTTGTAAGTTGCTCCTGACTGATTTGAAATGATTAATCATTAGATTAATGACTAACACAATAATCAAGGCTAACTCTGAAATGTGAACCTTGTTCAGGTAACATTTAGTTCACCAGGGGCAAGAAGCCAAACACAAACTTGTCTTGTGTGATTTATTGTCCTACTTCTTGCTACTTTTTCTTCTGTTTCCTTTTATTGTTTACATTTCAACACACAAATGCACATTTAGCACAATGATTCTGAGAAAAATACAATGAAATTAGTGGAAAATTAGACCTTGAAATAAATAGTAGGATATAGAAGGTCAACTTTTTCCCCAATCACCAAAAATGTCATATTTTCTAAATATGAGGTATTTATATCATCTCATTTTACAGAACATATCAAAATGTGTGATGCAGTGTTATTTAATCAGGAACATTTTGTGGCTTTTAGGCAGCCTGTGTGAGTGACAGCAGCACAATAGCAGAGAGGATTAGCTTAGCGTTGCACCTTGCATGCAAAACAGTGGAGCTTGTCAGTAAGAATTGCATCTTCAGAATGTTACAAGAGAGGTCATGATCAGTGGATTTTAAACATTTCTGCACTCTTCATAAGGGCAATATTTAAGCAGAAAAATGTTTTATAATCATACAAAAATGTATGATGTATACTGTGACAATAAAATAACAGAAAAAGGTTTGGACTCAGAGAAAATGAGCAAAAAAAGTTGCAGTTAAAGCTCAAGAAGAAAAGAGACAATGACTCACCAGAATGTTAATTCACTGACAAAGTCTGACTGAAACAAACTCTGGACCCTAGTTTATATATGTGCATATTTGTTAGTTAAAAAAAAACTCCAAATCTGGAGATTCAGATCCTCTGAACCATGAAAAGATTTGGGTTTTTGGGCGGCAGCTTAGCTTTTTTTTCTGCTGCAAATGAAATGTTTAGACTTGTTTTATTTTATTTTTTTTTGCATTGTGTGAAATAATTTGCTATTTTTTTTTCTAAACTTTTATCTCAACACACATGGAATACATTATTACCCCCCCCCTCCCCCGTCCCCTGAAGGGAAAAGGGGTATTGTTTTTGATTCGGTTTGTTCTGTTTGTTTATCTGTATGTTTGTTTGTTAAACTAGTCATTTTCAGGAAAGGTGCCAGGTGGTCCAGAATAAATCCCATTACATTTTGGTGAATGTAGGTCAAAGCTCAGAGTTACCAAAAAATGTTTTGCAATGTTGAGAGATTAGGCAAAATGTGTGCATGGAGGGGTGGGGTTTGTTTTGTCTGGCACCACTTGTGTTGTATATTTTTGTAGAATTAAGTGGTTAAAGGGTCCACATATAGGCCAAAGATGTTAAGCAAATGTCACATGACCTAATGTAGTTTGACAACAGAGATTCTCACACATCAGTAGATATTTCAGATAAAATATCCACAGCAGGTACAATCACTCATTTGTTCAAAGTACCCCCCCACCATCCGTTACTGTTCCAACCTCAACACTTTTAAATCCCTTTTAAAAACTCATTTATTAATGATTGCTTTTAATGTTTGATTTTGGTTTGGTTTTATTCTGTCTGCTTTAATCTGTGATTGCTCTGTTTGCTATTGTTTGTTTTTCATTGTTGTTTGACTCTTGTTCTGTTTTTACTCTATGCAAAGTGTCTTTGAGTGCCATGAAAAGCGCTATACAAAATAATTATCCACAGATTAACCATATTCTAACAAACGCAGTTAAACTTGAACAAAAATATCCAAAACAAACAAACAAAATGTCCATATGTAGTCCGAAACACATCAAAACAATCGATAAATATCTACAAATGTTTTATCTATGGCATCATTTAACAAGATCCACCTCCAATATCCCAGTTTTCATCTTAATATTTTCATTTATAACATAAGCAAACACCAACTGTATGTTATTAAAATGGTTCAATTGACTTTATTAGGAAATTTAGGCAAATTTGAGTGGAAGTTTAAAGAGTTGATAACGTCTCCAATGGTAAAAATCAAACGGTGAGCACTTAGTGCTAATGTTAATGCTAATGTTAATGCTAATGTGTATGACGAAATGTGAAATCTTATCAAACATCAGCTCTCCAGTGCCAACGTAGCATAACTAAATGCAGAAAAGCAGAACTCTTCTGCATGTTATGGTTATTTGCTTATCACTGTTGACCATACATGAGAACTGCACAGTCTGTATTGACCAAACGTCACACCACCCAAGCTAGATTTTTCTATAATCAGATTATCAATATCAGTCACATTTTATCCTTGTGCGACCAACTGCTGACACTGGACAGAGGGGTATCTTTCATTTCTATTTCTCATCCTGTTTATGTTTCAAACAGTTTAATTTCTGCAATTCAAAGAAAACCCCACAGGTGTTGGAAAAGTGTTTATGCCTGCAGTATAGCTTTATACAGCTTACTCCAGCGATAAAGGTAATCAGTCAGTCAAGCAGCTGCAAACCTCTTCTGATACAAATACACTCGAGCAGATTTCAGGCGGGTGTAGCTGTTTGTATGTTCAGTTTAGCACAAGTCCCAGTGTCGGGGTTTTCTGGAGCATGCGCTGAATTAGACGTTTGCCAAATGTAAAGCTGTTCCTCCCTGCTGTCATTTGAATATGATGAGTGTGTAGCACATCTGCAGCGTGCGGCCTCCAGAGGAACCAAACATATTTCTGCTGCTCATTTACTGACAGTCATTCTCACACTTTCACTAACCTGCAGCTGCCAGGGAAAGGGAAAGCCCAAGTAAAACATTGAATTTTATCTCAAAAACACATTTGACAGAAGGGGAGGGGGTACAGTTTGAACACTTTTTTTTTTTTTTTTTTTGCTTTGTTTAATTTCTGAGCTACTTTTTTTTTTTTTTTTTTTTTTACAAAGTACCAGCATTTATCTACTACTCATAGCATTAGATCAAACTTCTGCTAGAACATCACAAATACTCAGTTCCCTTTGATACGGTACGATCTACTTCACTTAACCCTTTGATGCATGAATTATGAGAATCTTAATCAATATTTTTTATTCCTCTTTAGACATGACCAAAGCAGTGTTATTGAAATATTTTTAATGAACCTATTTTTTATGGAGTTGCAAAAATACCCACTCAGCTGGACAATATGTGTTTAATTAAGCTTTAAACCAAAGAAACGTGTGTTTAAAGTGCAATGTTAGAACAATATACTGTAAAATCTAACATTTTTAATGCAATTTTTGTTTAAGAAGAGACTGTTAATTACAGTTTAATAACAAAAAGCAATTGATTTACAGATTCAGATGACATTATTTATCCCCTAGGTGTAATTAAATTTTCAGACATTGGTCACAGGATGACATAAAAACTCTCATTCCACAATTACACTGGGATCTGTCAATATTCAGGGCAGCTATAAGGCCCAGCAATAAATAAATAAATAAATAAAATACAACAGCGACAAGTGCAACAGAATCCAGAGGTGGAAGTAACTCAGTAAAAGTACTTCATTACTGTACTTCAGTAGTTTTTTTTAGGTATCTGTACTTTACTTGAGTATTTATTTTTCTGGAAACCTTTTACTTTTACTCCCTACATTTTTGCATAAATATCTGTACTTTATACTCTTTACATTCTCTGAACAGACTCGTTACTTTTTCAAACTAAAGACATGTAACAGTACGAAACATTAGTCACTTCAGAGGGAAAATCAGTCGAGGAGAGAAACTGTGACTTTATATATTATAGTTATATGATTATTACGTCACAATTTTGACTTTTTACCTTGTAATTTTGACATTTTATCTCATAATTTTGATGTTTTATCTTAGAATTTTGACTTTTTATGTCATAATTTTGACTTTTTCTCTTAAAATTATTCAGTTTTCTATATAATATTTCTAATTTTAATAATTGTGACTATTCCTTTCTATTTTTTCTGCCCATATCCACAAAACTGAGTTCTGTGATCTGATCAAACACAATATCTACACATTAACTCACTTTTAAAGGCTTTATTTTAGATACTTATGAAACGTTTCAGATTTTTCCTGGTGAAATTACCATTATTGCATTCATGGAAAAATAATTGATTAATAAAACATCGTTTTACTTTTTACGTTTGTACTTTATTACTATTGGGAAATTGTGGGTTTTTTTTTTTTACTTTTACTTCAGTAAAGGAGTTGAATCAGTACTTCTGATTTTACCAGAGTATTTTTTTCACACAAGTAGCTGTACTTCTACTTAAGTACAGAATGTGAGTACTTTAACCACCTCTGACAGAATCAACAAATACATAAATAAAAGATCTGATATTAAGAACAGACCAGTTACAGTCATAATATGAACTGACTGAAATGGATCTAAAACAACAAAAGTCATGAATATACAAGAGAACAACTGTAGAAGAACTGTCCACTGGTGTGACCAGTATGCATTAAAGGGTTAATAGTCAGAAAAAAAAGAGAAAACGGAGACCAATAAAAACTACAACTCCAAAGAAACATAGAAAACATTCAAACAGCCATTGCCGTATGAGTCACAATGTTGATGGGAAAGTTAATTTTTACACTAGAATAAAGAAATAGGAGAATGATGATGTGATTTTTGCTGAGGCCTGTTCAAAGCAGGCATGCTGTCTTACATTTGGAGAATATGATTTGTAGGCAGAGGCATCTTCGTAGCGCCACAATGCTTCATTTATAATGATGAAACAGACATGAAAAGGACACCGGGCAGCAGGGAATAGGCATGGTAATATTTCAACTTCTGTCCATCACAGGCCTACTTTTAACTTCAATACCTTAAGTACATTTCAGACTATGTGCTTTATAACTGAAGCAAAAAAAAAAGTGACTTTTTTATGCAACTGTGCTATTGGAGCTCTGATACAGAGAACGCCTTTTGCTTTTGAAAAATTGAATTTTCCAGAATAACTACTGGTGATATGATTATATCTGCAGTTTCACTTGAGTTTGTTTTTTTTTAATAGAAACTGTTTAAAAATAGACCTAACTACTGATGATGACAATGTTTTATGACTCCCATATTTTCCAAAAAATGATAGTGTTAAATTCCTACCATATTACATCTCTTTAGTATATATGAATAAGTACATTCACTGTCAAAAAAATCTAAAATAATATATATTTTTTTTTTGCATCACTGGGCAGAAATCCAACAATTACCTGACATGACAGTTGTGAAAAAAAAAGTTAGACCATCAAAAATCATCAGAAACAATAGTTATGTAATCAAGTATAAACTCCTATGTGTATCATGTGATTAAAACAGACAGAAATGAAAACACAGAATGACTGAAAGCATTGTTTTTGCCAGTAGATATTAGTGTAAGACCTGAAATGATGTAATTATTATCAAGAAAACATGGAAAATGGATAGATATCAGGTCTAAAATTAAACTCTTATTAGGTATTTTTGTTTTCATGATCATTATTTATCCAAACAAATGTACCTTTAAGAGTAGCAAACTTTTTTTCCACAACTAGATGGTAACTGAAGTGGTCTGACCGTCGTAAATCTACATTTAATCGCTACCAGAACTAATCCAAACCTGACTACAATACAATATTTAGTCATTAAATGCATTACTAAATATAGATAAAATATAATAAAGACATCACATATGATCTGGTGATTGATTATTTTTCCTGCTCAATAATCCAGCTTGACCAGGAAAGGCATCTCTTATCAAAACCCTGTTATCTTACAGTACCGTGAAGAATTTCATGCCAGATCTGTTGGATTTACTTTCACCTGAAGCTTTTGCAAATATGAAAATAATGAAATACAATTGTGAACTAAGGCTTAACTGTTTCCAAACAAGGCTGAAATAACCAAATTCTTTCCTCTATCCAACAAGATTTAATTGAATTATTATAATGTGGGTGATTTATTAGCTTTATTTACCCTTCAGTGCATGATTTATTTAAAAAGAACTACCCTGATGGTCTGGTTGGCTCACAGCACATGGATGTATCTTTTATTCATGTTATTAAAATGATCAAATTATCCATTAACCCTTTAAACTTCCATGGGTCCACATATAGGCCGGAAGTAGTGGCTCAAAAATGTTCATCAAACCACCCAAACCTGTCCCAAATGTTACATGACCTAATGTAATTTGACAACAGAGATTCTCACACATCACAAGATATAAGAAACTTTCAGATAAAATAACCACAGCAGGTACAATCACTCATTTGTTCAAAATACAAATAGTAAACTGCAGATCTGAAATGTTATGTCTCACACAGGTTAACACTTTACTTGACGGGTGAGTTCATAACATATTCATAAACTACACATAAAACATTCATGTCTGTTTCATGAGACATTCATACCAAACCTTTTATGAATGTGGAAGACAGAACGACATCAAATTTTCAAAATAAAAGTCCAACAATTGCAAAGCACTGCGGCACAGCCCATTATTTTACCGGGAGGGAACGGAGAGGTATGGTCTTGGGAGTCCCGCCAAAAAAAGGGAAAAGTGCAAAATGTTTCCTCGATATCAGCATTACAAACAATATCAACTATGATAGCAACAACAACCAGAACAAGAACTGGGCACAATAAAATAAAATTCAATTAAATTCAATAAAATAAAATAAAGAAATTATTAATAATGATTTAAACATGAAGAACAAACTAAATCAGACCTATTAGTTGAAAAAACATACACAAAAAATATAATTAGAACAGAACAAACAGCCCATACAATACAAACAACAAAACCATACATTAACAGCGGTTATTCTATTCTATTCTATTCTATTCTATTCTATTCTATTCTATTCTATTGTATGCTATTCTATGCTATGTTATGCTATGCTATGCTATGCTATGCTATGCTATGCTATGCTATGCTATGTTATGTTGTTATGTTATATGTTATGTTATGTTATGTTATGTTATGTTATGTTATGTTATGTTATGTTATGTTATGTTATGTTATGTTGTTATGTTATGCTATGCTATGCTATGCTATGCTATGCTATGCTATGCTATTCTTCACAGTGTCACTAAAGCAAATGCTTCATAACCAACAAATCCTATAGAAATAAAATCATTCAGATGTGGTCATCAGTCAGAACCATATTTGTACTTAAATTAGTCAGTGACGAATAACAGAGGATTTTCATAGTGAGATGCCTTTTTAACAAGCTGTGTGACTCAATAACTGTTCAGGGAAACCATATGTTTCACTATAGAGTGACATGCCCCAACTCTTTAGGAAACTACAAATAAATAATGGATCATAATTATCCTTTTTGCCTAGAAATGTTCCCAGCTGAGCGGAATGATGAAGAATAAGAGGTTAGCCATTACTTTTTAGTGTCTCCTTTATCATAAGATACACAGTTCACAAATACAATCGACTCAAAATGACAGGATGTGTATTTTTACTTTGTTGCATATACTGTATATTAGATTATAAACACTTGTAAGTCAGTGATAGTGATCAGTCATTATGTCATTTACAAAATGTATGTCTTCAGTCACTTTAATATAACAATAACATAACATGCGCTGCACACTTTTTATACCCTTCAGACAAATATAGTAAAAGATTCTGTTGAAAGTTACCACCCTGGGATTTAGATTAGGTTGTATAACTGTGCCATTCACATATTTTCAATAGACGTCTGCTCAGGTTTAATACTTAAGCAATTAGAGCTACTGTAGTATAATGTCAAATTGTTTACCCATGCATTACTATTAAACTTAAGTGTTATAAAGTGATATTTTATAGTAAACAAGGATCAAATACACACATTTTAAAGTAATACAATCAAACTTAAATCGTTTAAATTGTACTTTATTTTATAACTAGACCTATGATAAAGGTATATCCCCAAAACACAATGCTTCCAGTCACCCATCATTTCCACCACTCCTGTCCACCCATTCACCCATTCATAAACTTATATTAAATACAAAATATAAAAGAATAAGTTCATGTATCTGACCTACAGCATGAGCACACTATATTTGGTGACAATCTGTCCATTCGGTCAAAAGGTATGGGTCAGAAAAAAAAGTCGGCCATCTTGAAAGTGTTGACCTCCGAAATCTATTCAGTTCATGTACCTACGCTAGAGCATTAGCACACCGAATTTGGGACAAATCCATCCAGCCATTGAAAGCTTATGTTAACACAAAAGACCTTACGCACCAGTGGCGGATGCGGACACGGTGGCGGCAGTGGTTGTCATGGCAGCGGCAGTGGACACAAAACCATTACATCCCCGTCGCTCCACATTTTTGGATATAATTACATATGAATTCCTAGCTAACAGTGTGTGTACAATTGTAATGGCATGTCTTATCCATCTTATATACTTATATATACATACTGTTGAAGATTTTTACTTTTCCTTCATGCTGTTTTCTTTGATCCATGTAGGAATTAGTGAGTTATTTTGAAATAACTCAGATCACATCATCACACCATAAAAGGCAAAACAAGTGTTTGATTGAGGTGCTTGATGACTGAAGGTTAAACCACTTTATCATCTAATCCTGCTCTCCTGGCCCCTCACAAGATGGAGAGGGAGTAATAACCTCCCCTTTAGCACAGCTCACTGATAATACACACCCCAAACAGAGAAAAAAAAAAACTAGACATACACTAAATCTTGTTAATAATTTAGCTCGAGGCCAAGCTGAGGCACAATTGTTCTGTATTTCAAAGACAAGTACTTTTATGACTTCAATTAACAACAGGTTTAAATAATATTCTTTTGTTGTATTTGCCCATGGCATTTGTAAGCTGTCGTTTAAAATGACAAAGTATGTTTGTGTAATATCAGAGGCTGTCACGTCTGTGCTATCATTTACCGTGGCCATTTTCAGAGAACAGCAGTTGATGGAAAAGAACCAATGCTGGACCCAAACACAAAATTGCGTATAAATGCTATGGATGTGTCCATACCAATATTTGGATGTTTCTAAAATGTTCATACCAATATTTGAATAGGAAATGACATGAAACAAAATGTTACTGTATTTTCTGGACTATAAAATGACACTTAAAAGACTTTAATTTCCTCCAAAAACCACAGCGCACCTTATATATGGATTAATTGTGGTTGTGTTTAGTGACTGGAAATTTGACTTTTTCTCTCATGATTTTGACTTTAATCTCATAATCCTCACTTTTTATGTAAAAATGTAGACTTTTTATCTAATAATTTTGACTTCACTTAATGCGCTATATATATGTTTATAATCCAGTCTAATCTAAAACCTAAAAAAATAAACCATTCATTGACGGTGCGTCTTATAGTGACAAAATATTGTCATCAACGAACCTTTATCACGTGACAAAAACAAGACCAAACTAGTCGTAAATGTGGGTCTTGTGACGATATCTATAATTAAATATATAATGATGACAAATCAAAACAAAATGAGACAATATTTTAATTCTTTTAGCCATGTATTTATTTATTTATTGTTGCTGTCTCTTGCGAGGAAGTCATTGAATGATGTCCCCACCAATGTCAACATTATGATTACTCCCATGTTTAAGACGGTGTCAGAACATGAGTTTATCAGTAAATACTTTATATATAGTGTAAAATGTATTTGAATTGTGGCTTTCAAGATAATTTAAAAGTTTGTGTTGTAAAATGTGGAGCCAAATGCGTCGCAAATACCCAAATCATCCACTTACCTTGCTTGTTATTCATGCTGAATATTTTTGACGTTCTTCCTCAGCAGGAATCTCACAGGTGTTCATGATGAAGTGGTCTCTGCTTGACATCAGCCAACAGCCGTTAGTCTTAGTCATATGTGGACACTATTGACTGTTGATTTGGATGTGATTCATCTTCTCTGGTTTCATCTTTCCATGGGCTCTCATTAGTAATGCTATCATACGATGTTTGCTTTGTTGGCATCCTCAGTTCTCAACACATGCCAGGGACCCACTGCTGTCATCAGAAACCATGAAATCTTCTCTTGAATAATTCTTTAACCCACACTGAGGCAGAAGAGATATTCAAAGAACACAATAAATACTCTACACACACTTTCCAAAATAAAGTCACAATGCTGCTTTTCCATGACAGTTTTTCGCAAAACAATATCGATATTCTTTAAATTTCGACAAAGTATATTTGCGCTTTAAACGTGTTTCCATTGACGGTTTTTGGAGGCAGGACCATTGTAACTCTCGTGAAATATCACCCCACGGCATTTCACTGCTGTCACCTTCGGAGCTTCAGATGGGCCATCAACCTGTTATTAGAGTGAATGAATTGGCTAATTCTCTCATCAGTAAAAGTCCCTGGCGAACTCTTTAAAGACACTAACATGTAAAACACACCACTCGGCTCACATTATAAGGGTCTGTACATGTGGTCCCTACATTGTCAGTTGAAAATATTAAGTGTAAACATACAACAACAACAATAAATTATAAGCAGCCAATGGTTGTTATGGTTACAGCGGCTGCAGCTGTCATTTTCACTGCGAGAGAAGTGATCATGTGACTATGTAGTCGCATCCTGTGAGTGTTTCCATTGCACTTTTGTGATATATTAGAATATCGAAACCTCTGAACCTCATGAAACGTGAAAACCTTTTATTGATATTTAAGTGTTTTTTCGAAATTCAGGTGTTTCCATTACCAGTTTGTTATAGCAATATTTACATTTTGCGAATTTCCAATGGTAATGGAAATACAGACACACAGAATATTCCATTGACCAGCTGTGATTACAGTATCCATTGACCGTCATTTCAGTATGTCTGCACAGTGTCGTAACATTTACTTCTTTACTTACTTAGTTGATGGCTGGGGAGTCGGACCACTGTGTAAATTCCTCTCCAGAACATCCCAAAGATTCTCGGTGGGGTTCATGTCAGGACTCTGGAGGCAAATCCATGTGTGGAAATGATGTCTCATGCCCCCTGAACTGCTGTTTCACAGTTTGACTGTGATTAAACCTGGTGCTATCATGTTGGAACATACCTGTATCATCAGTGAAAAAAAAAAACACTGATGTTCAAACCTGGTCACTCAGTATAACAGATTCAATGGTTAAATTATGTTGGGAAGATGTGGACTCAAAACATTGCCCCCATAGGCTTGTGTGGCAGGTACTAGGCATGATGGGTAATCACTTTGTAAAGTGTTTCAGAATTATTTCAGTTTAATTAAGAACAAAGCTGGAATCATAATGATCTTTAGAATAATCATTATAAGTTCTGTTCAACAGGGAGCACATATGCACACAGGAGCATGTATGTGGAGAGACACAGGCACTTACAGAGATACGACTGACAATAAAAGGAAGACACAGGAATTCTGCTAGGGTTAATAATCAGATAAGCTTCAACAGATACAACTAGCAAATAAAAACTGTTGCTACCTGCTTTAAACCTGCCCTGGGTTAAAGCACAGTCAACACTTAACACGGTCAGAGGTGAATTACAAAGACAACGTAATAATACAAAGAATAAAGAAATAATACAAATGTTAAGGCACAATACATTTCCATTACAAAATACATCCTTCTGCACAAATGTAACTACTGAAGCATGTTTGAATCCACCATATGGAACCTTTAACCTTATATTCACATTTGTAGCTTTTTCCATTATACAACATCTTAATACACATGGTGCTTTTTCCCCAATGTTGTCACGACACCTTAAACTAGTCCAGTCCTTTAACTGCTGACATAACACACTGTACTGTACTGTACTGTACTGTTCTGTACTGTACTGTTATGTACTGTACTATCCTGTACTGAATGTCCTATAACCCGTTACCTCTGGTCTGACTTTTTCTGTGTCATCCCCATCTTTATTTTCTACAACCATTTTTCCTGTATACTGTATCCAGGTTTTCAGTGCAAGGTCAGTATATTACACCAAGCCTGTCAGCTTCCTAAATTCCAATTATGGTTTTGACCTCTGCTCTAAGCGTGTTGTGAGGAGTCCTTGACAAGCCCAACACAATCAGCTGTGGAGTCATTATCATATATCAAACACGTTGCAGCATTAATGACAGTGTCAGTGCTGGAGGCAAAACCTTGATTTTATGAATGGTCTCCTTTACAAGAGTCCTATTATTGTGAATACAAATTTAGTCATATCTACTAAATGAATAGATGTTCACAAATGGGTCATAATAGAATAATGAAGACACAACATGGCAGGCCACGGCAGAACATAACCATGTTAGGTTTCCTTTAAATTACATTTTCCGTGCAAATGATCTACACATATCATCAATCAACGATCCAATTTCACAGCAATGTGGAGAAAAAACACTTTCACGAATGTCTTCAGATATCAGTAGGCCATGCTGATTCATTTTAGATTTTATATTGATTTTATATAACTGTAAGCCTTGTCTCCCAAAGCTATGTCAAATCTTGCTGGAATGAGTAGTTCTAGGAGACAGTGAACTATTATTTGATATTTACATTTAAGTTACAGTTAAGTTACAACAGTTTTTTGCTTAAAATGTCGCTTTTTCTTCAGTGTTCAATGCTTTGATACAGAAAGCTTTGATTTATTTTTTATTTATTTAACCTTTCTTTACCCAGGAAATGGTCCCATTGAGTTACAATAACTCTTCTGCCAGGGAGTCCTGGCTAAGACATTTTACTCTGGGATTTAATAAATATCTGGATGGTTGGTACATTAAATGTAAGAAAATACCCGACTTTAACTGAGAAATGTAAAATATAGAGGGTAGTGTAACCCTTGTCTCCCAATGTTAAATCTTGCTAGATGAATAGTTCTAGGAGACAGGACCTGAGTTTGTTGTGAACTATTATTCGATATTTACATTTAAGTGTCTACTTTGAAGTTTTAATACTATTCCTATTATCCTAACTTCCAAGTTAACCTTACAAAATACAACTATTCTTGAAATGCAATACTCCTTCAGAGGAATTTATTCACAAAAATTAATATTTATAGATCTGTAAATCTAACTTTGGAAAAAATAAAATGAAATACAAAAAGTGTATAAAATAAGACTTATAAAACACAAAATCAATTGGTTTAACTTTTAGACCTTGTCTTTTAAGTTCTAAACCCTTTTTTTAAATATAATTTTATGTTGACAGAAAACAAAATACATGTTATGCTTTCACTTTACACCATATAAACTTTTACTTTTCTTGTAATAAGTTCAAACACTCTCTTCCCAATAGCTTTGACAAACATTACCTTGATTTCAAATTACGCTTTGTTTCAAAAACACCTTAAACCCTAAAGCTTTTACCCTTTTACCAGACTTATTTAACATACTGTATACTAATTCACATAATCATCACAATTACCCAAAATGTATATTGCAAAAGGACCCACATAATTTGAAGTCAAGTGTGTGTGTGTGTGTGTGTGTGTGTGTGTGGGGTGGTACATACATACAGTGCACACGTATCCAGGGTGCAATTTATTAAATAACAGAGGGGTTGTTGTTTTTTTTCATAGAAAAAAGCTTGCGTCAGGTGTTATGACCCTCAACATAAATGAGGCTGAAATGGTTTCAAATCATCTTTTCACATTAAAGAAAAAAAAAATCTTTATTTTCTGTACTTAACTATATAATTTGAAAAAATATATGTAATACAAAAATTTATGAAAGCCAGATAGCAATATCGGCTGAATGCTTTGAATAGTTTTGAGTATATAAAACAGTATTTACTGTAGAGGATGGAACACTGCATGTGATCAGTAGTTTGGACACCAAAAGCCTCTGCTAGCATCTGTTAGAGGTGAGAACCTGACCTGACTGGAACAAAGCCATAATATCCAGACTCTGTGCATAGCAAGTACAGGACACGGTATGCATAGAATTATGTAAGACATTAAAATAAGATAATAAAGGATAATGAAATT
This sequence comes from Siphamia tubifer, assembly GCA_020466265.1. Classification (NCBI taxonomy): domain Eukaryota; kingdom Metazoa; phylum Chordata; class Actinopteri; order Kurtiformes; family Apogonidae; genus Siphamia; species Siphamia tubifer. The sequence continues at coordinate 33,099,003 of CM035802.1, read as the reverse complement.
ACTGATAATGATGCTGATGAGAACAGTAAAACTATGAAAGAGAATTAAAACTATAGCAACAAAACTGAGACAAGAGACCAAAAAAAAAAGAAATAAAAAGATATAAGACCACATTCTGTTGCTTGTAATGTATTTTCTTTTTTTTTTTTTTTTCAAAAAGCAATTTGGAAGAGATAGGAAATGTAACACAAAAGATATAGATCACTGAGACTGATTATGTCTACAATATGCAAAATATAACATCATAAAATTCTGATGGATTCTTCATAGACAGAATCTGAGCCAGACCACGGAACGGAGTTGAGTTTATTTCATATATTCAGTACATGGCAGAAAATAACTGATTTCCATGCCTGTCCACATCTGCTGGCATCTCAGCTGATTCTCATCTGCAAATCCAGTCAGTTAATCTCATTCAGGGTGCCATATTTAAATGCTTAGCTTGACTATCATCACTGCTTCAGCTCTTTTTCTACAAGCTGCTTCACAAACAATTTCCACCCCAGCTCTACTCTTTCATGCTGCATCTGACTTAATCAATGTGATTGTGCTGGCACCGACGCCTGCTCTGTTTCTTCCGGGGGGGGGGGGGGGGCTTGATTGTAGTTTCTCCACCCAGGCTTCCATCTACAATGATGGAAAGGTGTAAAAGCATCCACTTTTTGTTTTTGCTTTTCCACTTATGAACATGTTAAGAGCAGAGAGATCCCAGAACGGAGCCAAATAAGAAACCAAACATAACATTTATTTCAACAAAGGTGGTCTTGACTGAACTGTACTACCAACATGCACCCAACTATAGGATATTACTAAAAATATACACAACAGTTGACTCTTTGTAGATGCTGAGAAAGGGGAATATTATCATGACCTTCCTGAGTGTGAATTCCAGTGATGGATTTGTGGATATTTTTGAAATTCTTGCTCCATTTTTTTGTCATTCTGATGCATTGTGTCTTGATATACCGCAGTTGTTCAAGGACAGAACAGGCCAAAGAAGTATACACCACTGTATGAGTTTGTGTACAGTCATGGAAAAAATTATAGGACCACCCTTGTTTTCTTCAAATTCTTGTTCATTTTAATGTCTGGTACGTCTAAAGGTACATTTCTTTGGATAAATATGAGAAAATCTCAAGTGTTTAATTTCTAAGCTAATAGCTAACCATTTTCCAGATTTTCTTGATAACTTACATCGATAGCTGTAGCATTGTACTGACAAAAACTGTGCTTTTAGGCATTCCATGTCTTCTTTTGTCTGTTTTAGTCACACAATATACACAGGAGTCAAGCTTTAGGGTCAAGACTCCACATGGGGTCATCTTACATTTGTAGTAATTGATTAAAAAAAAAAAAAAGTATAAAGTATGGTGAGTTGAGAGAGATGATCACATTACATCAAACATGACAAACTACAGCTGAAGTAACAAAGTAATGTGGTATTTTTTTTATCTTCCAAATGTTCACTGATGTCAGTTTAAGATGTTGTTTCTCTTTCATAATTCATAATGTGATGGACCCCAGTATGGTGACCTCTGCAATAACCCACCAAACACATTTATCCCAGTTACAAGGAGAGCCAGAGACATGTATTCAAGTCAAAATGGCAATGTTTATTATTCAAAATATCAGAAGATAGTGGGAAAAAAAAACGAAAAAGGGAACAATAATAATTACTTTTAATATTAATTAAATTGAATACTGTATGAATATGAATATGTATTTTTAAAAATTTAAGGGATATGACAGTTTACAAAAAACTAGGACCATTAGGATGTGTCGGACACACACCAGTGACCACAGGACCACAGGACCCAATAGGAACCGTCACATGTACACCTGTGAACACTGCAAATCACTGAAAATGAGACTGCAACAACTGAGGCAAACCAACAAACTGCTATGAGTTCTCATCACACTTCAAATGTACCACACTGCATCCACCACAGATACTCCCTGCAGATCCTCCCACTGCCTGACAAACAAAAAAAAAAAAGAACACAATGCTAACAATCTGTTGGTTCACAGACAGTTGCCACAATTGGATCACACAATAAAAACAAATAGTAGAGCAACAATGACAGACAGCAGGCACCTCATGACGATTTGGGTTTAGTCTAGGTTAATAGAGAAAAAAAAAAACACAAGACAATCATGAGCCTTCAACTGGACCTCCTGACACATTAGTATGTCTGGGAATAAGTCTAGAAAGGAAAAAAAAAAAGGCATTATATTGACTGGCAAATATACCTAAAAAATAACAACCCTCCAACATAACTACAAATGATTGTTACCTTTTCAAAACACTGGTACTGGTGGAGCTCACTACTTCAACCCAAAGGATGAAGGCTGACACATGTCCTCAGGGGTTCAATTAGACAAATCACTAATAATTCCTATGTTGTGGGCAGACTGAAAAACAAATTATCTGCAGCCGACATATTCAGCATGGGTTCGCTGAAAAGAGGAAACAGCCACACCAAAGTTCTGAACAAGAATTTGGGTTAGATTCAACTTAAAACATCAAATAAAAGTTCTCCAACTCTTCCTTATTTGTAGACAAAACACTCCCACCACACATCCCAGCAAGCATGCCAATGTGTGCCCCAGAAGGGTCACATTTCAGCTGCACATAAGGGTCCTTAGTGGGTTTGTCAGCAGTTTCCATGGTGGTCCCACATGGGTTTGCACTTGTCAGAATCAAAATAAGAGATCTGAATATGTTATATTTTTCCTGTCATTCACACTACTATTATTTACATGACTTAAATTCTATTTTATTTTATCTATTTATTTTTAGAAGCATTGGTTTGCAATATTTTAGATTTTTTTTAATGTAAATAATTGTGCCTTTTCCTGATATTTATTGTTGTTTTACTGATATCTGTTGTCTGTAAATTCTTGTACTGAACCTGTGAGCTCTACTTCAATTTAATTATACTTGGTACAATGACAGTAAAGAGTCAGATTCTGATAAAGGCAAACACATGTGGAGCCACCATGGAAACTGTGGACAAACCCACCCCATAGACCCTTATATGCAGTTTAAATGTAACCCTTCTAGGGCTCACACGGACATACTGGCTGGAATCTACCAGGCGTTAATTCCTCTCACCTCTAGAACGCTAGAGCGATCACTAACCTTGGTGCCATCCTTCTCCCTGAATAGTAGTTTAGAGTGTATGGATGTGTGATAAAATACCAGCTCTCACAATAGTTTGAGTTATTTTTTGAGCAGTATTAATTGTCAGCCTGGACATATCCTGACCAAGGAAAATTAAATTGTCACTTTCTGCAGTATTCTACATTTGGATTTTCTACCTTCATCTATAATAATATACCTTATATAGCCTAAACGTCATCTCAAATTCATTTTTATTTGCAACATAGTATAGCAAACTGCTACATAATCAAAAACATATTCATTTTAGGGAGAAAAAAAAAAGTCTAGTATTGCTAGAAATGTGTGATGTTAAAATGAGATCAGGACTTAAAAAGGGTTGGGAACCACTGTTTTATAGAATTTGAAGCTGACATGATCAATGTATTGCTGCCGCTATATTACAAAAATGTATTTTATAATACACCCAAGAAGAAAAAGAAAGAAACATACTGAATGTACTGAACCAGACAACAAACCACTGCAGAGTAAACATGTACATTTTTGATTCCACACCTTGCAGCCCTTGTGCTCTGTGGAATACACAGACGCCCTTAAAGCAGGTTTATACAACAATATGCAACCACTTTGTGATTGTACTGGGCAGATATACAGTAAATGTAGCAAATATAATGAGTTTGACATCTATAAGCACAGCCATGCATCCCTGCTACTGCGCATATGTACAGTATACAGGGTACATTGTGCTCATTTGCTTAAGGTCATGCATTGCCCCTGGGTTTACCTCTGATTAGAGTCAACAGCATGAAAAATTAAATGATCACCAGGTACCCATGGTTTGCTGCGAGTGTCTAAAGCCTCTTGAGAAATCACCTGAAGGAAGCAAGAAGTTTTATTTTTTTTATATTTCAGCAACAGATCTTATTAAACTACAGTTGGGTTCAGGGAAGGATGTCTCTTGACAAATTGTCTCCAAGGTACCATAACACTTCCAGTCTTGCACACCCAAAAATGCACACAGTACAACAGCAACAGGTCAGATCTGTACAAATGTGTGTGTGACTAGAAGTTTGCTGTGTGTGTTGTTGAGTGATTTAAAAGGTGGACAGGTATGTATGCAGTGATTATCCAGGGCTTTGCAAAGTGCCTTCGGCAGTGACGATATTCCATTGATTTATGTAATCAATTTGAGGTAATTATGCAGGAATACGCTGAATGAGCTCCTCGGGGGACAACATAGAATGCTGTCTGTAGTGTGACTATGTGATCACAACTCCCCGGTGACATTTGCCATGCTCTGCAGCCCTCTGCCAGAAAAAAACTCTAACACATAAAATATGGCAACTGAGGGATGGATCTTAATGCAACAGAGCAACATCAAATACAGGCATATATTATGTGTAAATTAAATTAAAAGTTTATTTGTTGGTTGTCGCACTAATCTTCATCTTTTAAGTCAGGGGAATATCTTGACTACTGTAACATATACACTCAGCCTGGTGTCAAGCAATTAAAAGTGACAAGTTTTATTTCAGTAATCCCACAATGCACAAATTAAATGAGCATTCAAAATGTCAGGTTTTAGTGTTGAAGGTGAAGCTAATGAATACAGTTGGCATCCATCTAGCAAAATGAAAAAAAAAAAAAATACAACAAATAGTAAAAAATAAATAAATAAATAACACAGCAAGCAAATGTCTAAAAAAACTGATTCATTATTTTAAAAAGCAAAATAATTCTTCTCATGAGTCGGAATGAAATCAGATAAGCACCGCACAGTTTGTTGTATATAAATAATAATAATGGATGGCCTTGACAGAGCATTCCAGGCATATGTGACGAATGGTTTCCACTCACTAAGCAGAGGTGATTTTGAGATGAGAACTGAGGCTGTTCCACTCAAACTGTCACAGGAAGCTGGCAGCATCAGTTCCACTGACACATCTGAAATTGGCTCTGGTCTACCTGTGTGTATACATTGGGATCCAGGCCGACCTTTTGTTGCACAGATCAGCAAATGAAAAGATGAAATATTAAGGGACAAACCGAAAGAGTTGAATGTGCCAAAACCAGAATTGTTCACAATAAATGACAAACCTGCAAATGTATTAACCACATATAATATTTATAATATAAACATGCCAATGCTTTAGTCTTTGGAAATGATATGGATATATATGCATTTTTACAACATGCATCTCTTGTGCGCTTTCAAAAATCCCCTATATAAAATATATTTGCATAGGCTGGAGAGCTCTGTTGTACGTCTTAGTCATTGTTAAGCTTCCTCCTCATGGTCCAAACGCTTTCATTCCACTTCTGTTCAAACATGTGGATTGAAGATTTACACCTTCACTTCTCTGAATGCCAAGGACGAAGCTCACTAGTGAAATTTCAAACAATAAATCAGATGCCATAATTTGCGCGTGCATGCCACCGTCTTTGACAGCGCTTCCGTGTTTGTGCTTCTTAAATCAAAAGGCTTTCTAGTTGCTAATGCGATTTTCCCTGCATTTGTGTGTTGGCTGTAGCTCTACGTGACTCTCTCAGATAGTGGAATCACTGTAAATTCCCGAGGGTGTTTTTGGACGACTGTTGTTCTTAAGAGGCTCTAAATAAAATACAGCCCCCAGAGCTGTGCTTATGCCATGCCTGACTATGTACTGATATAATAAGTGATGCAATGCTTGCAAACTAAGTGGACTTGTAAACTAAGTGGACTTGCCACTCAAAATGATGAGGATGGTGCCATACATCTCATGAAAGTTTAATGTAGAACCTCCTTTAAGGCATGTTTGGTGTAATGTTATGCATACTGTTATTCCAAGTGAAAAATGTGTATACTGCAAAAAACAGCCTAGGGAGGCATAGGCATTAAAGGTGTGCTTAAATTCCCCAGATTTTCCATCTGGAAGGAGGTGATAGTTTCACCCCAGAGTGTTTGTCAGCAAGACCCAGTGCTGAGAAGGTTTTAAAAATACAGATGGTTGACAAATGAAAGGGAGAAAAAAACAACATAAAGTGTCTTAGTAAGGTGTTGGGCCACAATGTGCTGTCAGAACAGCTTTACTGCACATTGGCATTGATTCTACAAGTCTGTGAAATCTAGTGCAGGGATAGAACTGCAGTCTTCCAAAATATATATAGGCCTACGAGTACAGAATTGATATGACTGAAGTTTTAATTTATTTTTATAATGATTGTGGTTTGTCCAATTGGAGGAAATTGCATTCAAATGTTTGTTAATATAATAATCTTGTTAAACCTATTTAATTCAAACTGAAATCTCGTATAAAGAGGGAAAACTACAAAATTACATCACTTCCAAAATACTTATATATTGTAAATTGTTCAGATAGAAATTTAGATCTTTGACCACTGAAGTAATATGTAATAATAATAATAAAAAATCTGTTTATTTCTAATAAGATTCTTGAAAGTATTTTAGAATAAACCTTGCAGCCTTTTCTAATACTGTATTACAGCGTGTATTGTGGTTTCCAAATTTCAGTCCACAGTAAGTTTATTGTCAGTAATACATAATTAATGCAGCTTTTGTCGCTAGCTTGCAAACACATTCTCTATTATAATAAATAGAGCGACATTTGATTCAGATTTAACACATGAAATATTCTATTAATTAAAAAAAATGCATTTGTCTTAAGTGGGAACTCTTACTATTGTTTTATTGGCTTGATGTTTTTTTTTCTCCCCTCATCAAAACATCAATTTTGATGGTATATTATGTAACGCACCACATTAATACATTTCTTAAAACCTCCGCCAAGGCAGACCTCCCCCCCTCCGAATGAAGGGATGATTACATTTTGGTGGTGATCCAGAAGAGATCCTGGATTCTGGATCACTTTAGATTGTGGTAAATGATTGATGAAGGTCGAGACCAGCTGAAATGTGTCACAACAAGATAAAAAATTAACAAATTGATTTATTTTATTATTGGTTTGTACAACAATCATTGCACTTACCTCAATAATTATAATAAATCTAAAACCCAAAAATGGAAAAACTTGTCATTCTCATCTTAAAAATTCAACAAAAATATATCTACCATCTCAATTCAATATTCCTAAATGATTTTCAGAATCCAAAATTCACATCATAGCTTCTCAGATCAACTGGATCCCCTCATTGCTTGGGTTATATATTCAGTCGTGCTCCATTTTTTTGGTATACATCACACACGTACCGACTCACAGGTGGAGAATATGGTGAAGAATGAATCATCTGGCCATAACACGTTTTTTTTTTTTTTTTTTCACATCTCCACAGACCAGTAGCGATGGGTTCTACACCAGTGAACTCTCAAATGTACATTCATCTTTGTAGTGAGGGGTTTATGCAGTGTGCCTTTACTATAATATTCCTGTGTAGTTGATGAAGGAGCGTTCTTTCAAGTGTAGTCTGATCACGTCCTGCACTGACTTTCTCAATCACCTGTGGAAGAGTTGCCATTCTATTTTGTTCTGTTCGTTTCACAATAATGTTTATGCGTCATGCTCAAAAAAACTATTTCCAGCCCTATTTACTGATGTCTCCTCCACAGATCTAAATGCAGATGCCACTTTAGTTGCTTTTCCAATGACCCTCAAATTGCGTAAATATACCTAATGGAAAAACAATGATTTCAACAAAACCCTCATTTTTTGATCAAAAGATTTTTGCGCTGGTAAGAGGTGGATTTAAGAGGTGGATTTTCAGGCGTAGCACAAATTGTATATATTATACAAAACTGCAATGGAAAAACCCTTTTTTCAGTGAAGTCTATTTTTTTTTTTTTTTTTTTAAAAAAGAAGCGTTTTAAAAGAAACATACTGTAGGGTGGTAAATGTGGACACACCAGGAAACTAAATAATTAAAAAATATATATTTAGTATGGGATAGAAGGATAATATATAATAATAATAATTAATATATTTGTAAAACATGATATTTCTGTTCATCACCATATTTTTGGAATGACTTCTCATATCATCTTGTGATAATAAATAAATCATTGCGTGTTTGATTTAATGAAAAAAATGGACATTATTCTACTGTAGCTAGCCTAGCCGCACTAGACGCCCCTAGCAGCAGCAAATCTAATGTGCTACCGTACTGTAGTAGTCCGTCATGTCATAGCGGCCGAAGCCGAGCAGCACGCCTGGCAGACCAATCCTGCCTGTTGGCCATACAGTCGGCCAGCTCATTAAGGTGTTGACAAAAGTTGGGGGGCGACCTCTACATCTTTGGCCATGACGAGGCTCCCACAGGACCAGATCACCAGCTGGGCCAGAATGCCTGTAGCAGTGGCCTGCGAGTCCAAGGCGTCTCCAGGTTATCTTGTAGTAGTCAAGTTACGCTCAATGAAATGTTTGGCTAGACTTCCCTGAAACTGGCTGATGAATTTATTTAATTAATTTAATTTAATTTATCCTTTATTTAGCCAGGATTGTCCCATTGAGACTAAGTGTCCCTTCTTCCAGGGAGTCCTGGTCAAAATAGCAGCAAACAATAAGTTTCAGACAGAGACAACACAATAACACGTATCAGGGGGAAATAAACAAACATAACACATTGACACATAAAGGAGACAGACTTGCATAAAACTCAGTGGCTGCTAAAAAGTTATGTGACAGAGTGGAGTAGGTCTAAAAACAATGAAAAAAAAAACAATGTATACATTATTAATTGTATTCCTGAAAATCTCCAATGATGGCAGAGAGTCTATAACCAATATTTTCTGTAAGTCATTCCAGAGATATGGGGCCAAAAAAAAAAAAGAATCAGAGTAAAGTATAGAGTCAGGGGGCGGGCGTAACAAAGTGACACTGTGACAATTAGAAGAGAAACAACCGGAAACAACCATAGAAGAAGAACAACAAGGGCTGGCGATTTCATTTTATCAAAGATGAGTAAAGAATGTGAGAAAACATCAGCCATCTTTAAATTATTTTTACAGAAACAACAACAGCCGTTAAGCTTCATTATCCACCATTTTGTTTAGTCATTCTTAACTTTCTCCAGACTCCTCCGTGAACTTTCCAATGTTTAACCCCATCATCCTAAAGATTACGCTGATTGGTTGCAGTACCGTCCTATTGCATACAGAGGGTTTGAAAGACAAATTTTTAGCCCCGCCTCCTCTGTTTATGAAGCACCACTAGACCCATACATGTAATGAATGGGGATAGCGTGGTTAGGCTAACATTATGCACTTCTGTTTTTTTGACATTTATTAAATATTGGTAAAGTTTGGAGTACATATCCAATGGAAACTGGACTTGTGTTTCTAATAAAACATAAGACTGTTAGAGTATTTTTTTTTCTTACTGGAGCAGTTGACATCTGTGTCCTAACAATGAACCCTCACTTACCCAGTTAGAGCTTCTCCTTTTTTTCCCATCTCGATCCATAATCAACATTTTTACACATGTCACAGTACATGATTGAATGTTAAGTGCATAATTGTGCACCTGTGGGAAACTATTTGCATCCTTCATTTCTCCACTCATTTCTCTGTGTTTTTCATTGTATTTCCCACCTGCATGTGTTTAGCTCAGTGGACAGTCTGTCCTTATGAACCTATTTATAAAATCAAATTATTTCCGGTTTTTTTTCCCCATTTGCCTTCCAACACTTAGGTTTTATTTATTTGCTGATGAATGGCATTTAGGCCCTGTAACAAATGATAAATAAATCTAATCAACTAAGAGATTCAGCAGGTTGGAAAATTGCTACTTGTGCCCTCTAGTTTCCCCGATTAGTTTCCTATTTCATTATTTTGGTCCATCAGCTCAATAAATGCTGACAGCATTCTGGTTGAGATGATTTTATCTCCATTATATCTGTATTGAATTTTTCCTCACATTGCAATATTGTCTAAGGAAATTTCGATAAAACTGTGCATCTATATTACATTTTCACAATGGTCTTTTGGCGCAGCTTATTTTAAACCATTAAAGGACACTTAAAATTGCTCCCCCCTAAATGATTCCCTTATGAACTCTCATCAAATATAATGAGGGAATTCAATATAAAGTACTTTCAGATGATATAAAGATAGACAGAAAAAGAATGGTGGCTAAGTGAAACTGATAGCAGGACACAGAAGAATGTGGTGTTTTATATATATATATATATATATATATATATATATATATATATATATATATATATATATATAGCCCATATCAGCAGAAAACTAAGACTGAAGAACCTTGAAAGAGATACTGTGTATGTATTGCTGAGGTGGCACAGGTCGCATGAGGTACCCTACAGTGCTGCTGGAACAACTGAAACGGACTTGGGGCACACATAGAAAGAAATGCACTGTTGGCAAAAGCCTTGTGACGTTGATGAATGTTGTCCTCCGACTGTTAGGTAATATTCTCTGATGAGATGCAGTGTGTGCTCCAGCCCACAAGGTTGTGAGAACAGAAAGTGATGACGTGAGTGTGTGAGAGCCAGTAAAGCAAGGCCACAGGAAGAGGATGGAGAAGGCACCAGAGCAATAATAGAAACACTTTATGTCTATTACAGGAGCATCAGAGATCAGACAAAGACAAACCCACTGAGGATTTTTTTTTTTTTTTTTTAGACACTGAGGATTTCATATCATTATATTTAATTCACAAATGAACCCATAAAGACCCAGTGCTACTTTTATTTCAGTTCCCTGCATCAAATGTTCTCCATATCCAACCTTTCTTAAGTGATTATCACCATTTCATTATAATATTATCCTCTATATTTTGTATTATATTAGTATAAATCATGTATTTTCCTAAACTTAATTGACTGATAATAATGATATTCATAAAAGCTCAGATTATATTTAAGAAAATTGGAGAAAAAGTGTTTTTTTTTCCCTAGCGAAGATAATAAATTAATATAAGATAAGTGTGTTCATCTATTATCTTTGATTCAATTCCATGGGTTTTTCCAGTGAATGAATATTGTAGAAGATAATGGACTTTCAATGGTAACTATGGAGCCACTGAACGTCCAAATAGTTCATATGTGATGAATAACTGTATTTTACATCAATTATTTACATGTATAGATAAGATTAGTGGATCAATAGGTATTACATCAGTATATATGGCTTTGGTCAATGATAGATATGGATGTTTGGGCCTTTAAAGGTTCAATGAGTAATATTTAACATCATCTAGTTATGAAGCTGCAGTCTGGTCTGAGGTCTGAGGTGAGCTTTTGTAATATGGAATATGTTGACTTGTTATTTGGATATGTTGTTTACATGGACAATCTGCATGTACTAATATTTCTGTATAGATGACATATAATCCTAGCCTAGCAGCTGCAAATCTAATGTGCTACCGTAGACTGTCTAGTTACGCTCAAGCTAACTTTTGGCTAGATTTCCCTGAAACTGGCCGACGAATCACAGTGAAATGTAGAGTCAGAGGGCGGGCCTAACAATGTGATGACAGAGCTGCGACGATTCAGAGAGAAAAAAACGGAAACAACCATAGACTGATTATGAAGTACGATAAGATGCATACATGTAATGAATGGGGATAGCGCAGCTAGGCTAATATAATCCAGGAGGCAGCAGTATTTCTGACATAACTATAGAAAACAAGACCATTCTGATGAACAGATTTAGAACTATTGAACATCATGGCAGTGCGGTTTAGTCTTTAAACAAATTAAACTTTAACATTAACCCTTTGATGCATGAATGATGAGAACCTTAGTCAATACTTTTTTCCCCAAGTGTTTTTATTCCTCTTTAAGCCTGAAAAAAGCCATGTGATTGAAGTTAATACACACTCAGCTTTGAAGCAAAGAATCATGTATTTCAAGCACAATGTCAGAATACTATGAAATAAAACATTTTTAATCGAATTTTTGTTTAAGAAGAGACTGCTAATTCTATTTTATAATTATTCTTTATATTTTCATTTACTTGTTTTATGTTTTATGTTTTTAATGACTATTAATTACAATCTAATAACAACAAGCAATTGATTTACACATAAACATGTTAGTGCAGATCAGGTATTAAGAACAGACCAGTTACAGTAATGATATAAACTGACTGATATGGAACTGAAACAACAAAACCCATAAATATACAAGAGAACAACTGTAGAAGAACTGTCCACTGTAGTGACCAGTATGTGTCAAAGGGTTAAACTACTAGTTACGATAAAGATTAAACAAAGGACCTCAATATTTTGTGCTTCTGGGGTGAAAAACTTAGAGAAGTGGGGCTATGACATCATCCTGTTTTAGGAAAAATATACAAATCATAAATAAAAATATATATACTTATTTGGATTACGAGTGGTTGGTAAGAATTAACCTTCTTCGAGTCTTTTTGTCTTTTCATTATTTTAATATCACAGATATATTTCAGAGTTACATAGTCAAAAGTCTTCTGTCTCTTGTCTGAGTGCATGCTGCCTGCGAGGCCACATGGCACTGACTTGCTCCTCCCAGAAGAGTGTTTTTGTTTCTTGGTTGACCCCTCCTCCTTCTTGGCTTTAGGTATCTATAACTTTCCATTTGCAGGTGTCTTGCCTCTGGAGAGTTCCATGGTTGTCCTAAATTACTCCGTCCCCTTACACATTGCTCCGAGCCTGTCTTCTAAGCATAGACTCAATCACAGACTCAAACTACAAGGAGTACATTTATATAAAACCTTTATATCTGATATTATTGTAATTTCTACAACAATATTTTAAAGGTGTCATTCTGCTGAAAACCACTTTTCCACACTCCTTTTGGAATCTGATGGGTCACCCCAACTTACCAACACATGCTGCCTTTGAAAGTGGTTTGTCACCTCTACTGGCTGCATACCGCATTCACAGAAAACAACAAGAGGAACCAGGGACCCAGAAAAAGATGGTCCATCTAATGTCAGATGGACTTTAGCATCACCCACATGGGGTTAAGCCCGTCCCCAGCAGCGAATCTGAAGTAGCATTAGCATTAGCATCTACAAGAGAAGACGGGGCCACAGTAGCTGCTGCACAAACTGGGAAAAAATGGCGGATCAAACTGGTTCATGTGCTCTCTGTGGAAATAAAGCCTCGTTTCTTTTTTTCCCTGCATGTTTTCAGAACAAACAATGGCACGAAACTTAGCTGGATGCTACTTGCGTAAAGGTAAAACACACACAGCGAGAGGGGAGGGGGGAGTGTGGAAACAAAGCAGCTGGAAACAAAGCAATCCGTATGTTTATTTTTTTAAATAGAACCAACACACAATGTATTCAATAACAATGGAGAACACAGTAATATTAATGAAATAACCATGGAATGACAGCTTTAAGAAAAGTTTCAGTCACAGACAAAGATGTGCAGCTGGTGTCAGTGACAACATTGGTTTTGTGTGGTTGAAAGACGTATTCACTCCAAAACTTTTGCAGATACTTTTAAAACTGTCGTCACATGGACAGGGCTTTAATAGGATTCATCTATTGCCAGCAGTAGGAGATGAAATGAACAGGTAAACATGTCCTCCAGTTGTTACTCTGTCACTGTCACCACATAGGACAAGAAAATGGATGAAGATACGCAGCAGTGACTGATGGTAGAGGGTTGTCACGATGGAGCTCAGTGACTGGTTTTACTGTTAATCCACATATCGATATTTCTGTCATCTTTTCAACCATGACCTGAGTTGTAGCACTGCTCATGTTAGTTGGCTTCAAGTATCCAGCTTTCCAATGCGTTTTCCATCTAATCTGTCATACAGATTTAATTTTTCCATGACTGAAAAAGTTAATTTGGTATCTGTGGTGCTCCAGAAGTCAATGGCTTTAAGTGCTGTCATGTTTGTATTTGATTTAACATCAGGTAGTAACCCCCAGTGGTCAGAAACTGACATGTATGCATGTAACAGTATTCCTCCTCTAAAGCTGGAGTGTCAAACTCCTTATATTTCAGAGGCCACATACAGTTTAATATGACCTAAAGTGGGCTGGTGCTGTAAAATAATCTAAATAAAAGGATAAAAACTTAAAAAAATATATGAACTTCAAAGATTTTTGTGTTTTTGAGCAAAAAAAGGAACATTTTGTGATGAAATTGTTTACATCTACAAACTGTACTTGAACCTAACATGAACAAATATGATTGACTTTGATATTATTAAGAAAAATAAATGCAGTTTTAACTATATTATGCCTTAGGTTATTATTTATACATGTGCATCACAATTTACAGATCACAGTGGATCTATAAATATATGATTATATCTTAAGTGTAAAAAAATAAAATAAAAAAAAAGTCTCATCCTGGATATTGAAATTAGATTTACACATACAAACACATGGATGGGATATATATAAAAAACACCAACACACACAACAACCAGGTTATGGTGGTGGTTGGTGACCTGAAACATGTACAACTGTGAGAAAAAAATATTCCACCAACCTTGTTTTCTTTCATTTCTTGCAGTTCATTAATTTTCTTAAATGACAAGTAAGATTTCTCAGGTGATTCTATTTTCTACAGAGTAAAATCACGTGTGGTGCATTAAACATATCATACATATATACAACATATATAAAGGACATTCATACAGTTGTGGAAAAAAATGTTAGACCACCTTGGTTTTATTCAATTTGTTGTTAATTTTAAGGCTTGGTACAAGTAAAGGAACATTTCCCATGTTTTCTTGATAATAATCAAAATCACTTCATTTCTTACGTCAATATCTATATCATTATACTAACAAAAACTATGTTTTAGGTATTACATGTTTTCTTTTTTGTCTGTTTTAGTGACATGATACACACAGGACTTCATACTTGATTACATAACTACTATTTTTGATGACTAATATTTAGTTACAGCAGACAAGTGACGAAGATAATGGAACAAAATGACCATTTTTGTGTGATCGAACATATATTCATGAATTGTATCCTGTTCAGTTCGATTCTCAGAGGTTTATACCTTCATGCTGGTACATTGTAATTATAGTGAGTTTTCTTGTTGAGATTAGTAAGTATCAATCAATCAACCTTTATTTGTCCCCAATGGGGCAATTTGTTTCACAAAAGTGGGAGCACCAACACAAAACAAATTACACAATAAATGTAATAAATAGGCCGAGCATAAAATAATAAATAGTGAAAGGGGGGGGGGGGGTTAAAAAGGGTTAAAAATCACCTTTTCCTCTTGAAATTTAGAAGAGAGATAGCAGCAGGAACAAAGGAGTGTTTAAATCTATTTGTTTTAACAGAAGGAAATCTGAGCAATGAACCAGATGGTAAATATTGAAACTATTCATGCAATGGATGAGAACAGTCAGACAAAATAGAAATTGCTTTCCTAAGAAGCTGTTTGTTGTAAAGTTCTTGTACGTTTTCTTGTGCAGATCCTATTATTTTACTACTCACATTGACAACCTTATTCAGTAGGCTTCTCTCTTTCAACCTCAAGCATTGAAACCAGCAAATAAAAGAAAACGTAAGCACAGACTCTATAAAAGAAACAATAAAACATACTCATTAGGGCTGCGTTGACTAGTACTTTATATGAGCAAACATACTATTGACTGTGAATGATTAAATTACCAGGAAAGAAAAGCAGTTTTCCTAAAAAAAATATCTGCTTCTTTGCATTTTTCATCACAACCATAGAGTGAATTTAAGCATGTTATTATTATTATCATTATTATTATTATTATTATTATTATTATTATTATTGTTGTTATTATTAATCACTAATGTACAATAAAGTATCTGGAAAATGTTCCCAGATATTAAACTATTTTGCATGTCAGAGAAAAGCGTCAGGTTATGGCCTTTAATCTTTAGAGATTATCCTCTGGTCCAGGATAATATGAATAAGAATAATACCACTTGATTGATTTAAAGAATATGTACCATTGTAGAAGATAAAAATGCAAGTCCTTATACTGTACATGACCACTTTCTGCCACATACTGTCGAACAGGCTGAGAGTCATAAGGTGCTTCAGTGCCTTCTTGTGGCCATTTTACTTTTAAGCCTCATAGTTTCTACTCACTTATGTATCACTGAGTATATAGCCTGGAGGCACTTAAAATTAAAGACGTTAAGAACTATGTAAGACACTGTGAGATTATATTTTTTTCTTTTGCCAAACAGGCAAATGCAGTGGGGTTTTTTTTCACCTAGAATACTCATAATTCAGTGTGATTAGAAATAGAGCGTCTTATCTCCATGCGGGGTCTCCCACAGCTTCGTGAGCTATAGGGGATGTTTACAGGATGACAAGTGGTGCAAACGTGAAAAATGAACCCTGCACTATTTCCCTGCAATCACTATTAAGTTTTTTCTATTTGTGATATTTTTCCCTTTTTCTTTTTCTGGGCAGAAGACAAAATTATCCCTCCAGTTCCAGACAACGGAGGACCATTCATCTTACTAATACCAGAGGTGAGTGATCATCAGGTGTGGAGACTCCAGTGGAAAAAGTTGGGACCTAATCACATCAATCATAATCATGTCTGCAAATGGAGATCTCTCATCGCACAGTGCACATGGTAAGAGAGATGAACAAAAGCTTTCACCTCAACTGCTACTAACCGCACTCATTAGTCAGAAACGCTGGTCATTATTTAACATACTGCCTCAAGGGTGGTTGTTACAGAGGGGGGAAAAAAAAAAAAAAAAACATTCATCAATCCTGTGCAGAGCTGACACATTCAATCATGGGGTGGATGAATGACTAAAGGGACTTAGATTTGATTAAGACGACAGGAGTGAGGTGCAACATACTTGACCTTTCACATCCAACTTATGTGTTAGGAATGGATTAACCTGAGCAACACATAAGATGCTTATTATACTCTACTAAACGTCATGTCAAACATTGCATTCGTGTACATTTGTCTATTAAATAAAAGTTCGAGTTAAGTATTTTCATGTCATACTCAGTAGTGGCCAGTGAGGTCAGAACAGATTAGTCAGGGGTCATTGCCATAGTAACAGTAGAGGTGAATTTCATCAATGTAATATGGTCCATAAAACTACTAGCTCTGGGCGGGCAGTAACATAAAACACAAAGACAGATGCAGAGAGAATGAGTAAAAGCAAAGCCATAGAGTACCAAAACAAATAAACTGTTTATGAGTGCACTAGAAATATTTTATTGTACATACACTTTGGAAAATAGTTAGATTAATACTGGCAGCCTTTGTACAGTACTTAAGTTGGATAAAAAAAAAAATATTGTGACTCAGCATCATTTGGATGATTTGGCAGGTTTCCGAGGATATACCCAGGTATCAGAATGGCAAACCGCCCAGTGTATCTATCTTAATTTTTTTAGTGACAGGTGCGTGCATGTGGAAATGTTATCCCAGCCACAGCGACTGCTATCATCTTTAACGGGCGTCACACACAGGTGGCCTCGCAACAGAGATATGATTAAAAGTCAGTCATACCTTAGAAATCTGGTTTGATTTAAGCCTTTATCAGGCAAGTGACGATTTTTGGTAATTCCAACATTAAAGACAGTGACAGTGAGGACAGTGAGTCAACAATCTCAGTTTAAAATGTCCTCGACGGGGTCTGTAAGGTTACTATCAATATATTACTGCCTGAAATTGAACAGAAAAAAATATATGTACTATATAATATACAGAAAAATATAATGTGTCAATATATTATACTACAATTAAAATACATAAGGAATTGACACTTGAGAAGTATATGACAAAATATGTACTCATATATGTTAATATATATTTAGTTATTCATGCATATATATATATATATATATATATATATATATATATATATATATATATATATATATATATATATATGTATATATATATATATATATATATATATATATATATATATATATATATATATATATATGTATATATATATATATATATATATATATATATATATATATATATATATATATATATATATATATATGTATATATATATATATATATATATATATATATATATATATATATATATATATATATGTGTATATATATATATATATATATATATGTGTATATATATATATATGTGTATATATATATATATGTATATATATATATATATATATATACACTTCACAATATATGTGGAAAGAAATTGAGTTTCAATAAAACTATGTGTAAAAATATAGGTCAGGTTTTGTCTTCAGTGCAATCTGTGTTTTATATTTGTCAATATATGATCAAATCATATATTGCAGTATATTGGATAATATATGCACTACTTTTCCATATATGAAAATATATTTGGGATTATAATACATTATATTTTTCAATATAATACCATATATTTTATTTCATAAGGGAAGAACCATGGAGTAATGGTACTAATGTAAGGAATAATGTTCAAAGTGATGATGTGAGTGTGGACAGGGGTCTGGATCAGCATCTATAAGGTGGCCCTAATAGGCAAGTCACAAAAACTGAACAAAAAACAAAACAATAAAAAAAGACACACAAGAAACAGAAAATCATGCAAACCAGAAAAAAAAGGTCCGACCAGAAAGGGTAGATATCTGCCATGACTGGGATCTGGACGCTAATTGGACAGGTGTCTAACTTTTTTTTGGTAGGATCTGTTTCTTGTTTGCATGATTTTGTTTTCTGTGTGTGTTTTTTTGTTTGTTTGCATGATTTTCTTTTTCTTGTGTGCTTTGCAATTTGTCATTGTGGTTTGCCCTTCAGGTCTACTGTAGCACTGATATCATTATGTTCTAAAATTGATATTCTTTTCACGTTACATACATTTTTGTTGTATTTTTTTATATATTCTTATTTGATTTTTTTTACCTTATGAGTAAGTAACCAAATATAGTAACTCCACTAACATTGATTTTCTATCTGACAATTATTATTATAATTTTTTTTTTAATATCCACAAAAGTAATACAGTCTTGTTATTTGCTCCAATAACACACTATGGTCTATGAGTGGCCCTATAAAGCGTTAATGTTTGTGCAAGCAGTGACTTCAGTGTCGCTGTGGGAAATGTTTTTTTGGTTGTTTGTTTTTTTTGTTTAAAACATACAGTATGTTATTTGGAGAAAAAAAAAAAGACAAAACAGAGACTCTGTCAGTGAGTGAGCAGGAGAGCTACAATAATCACACAACTGAGTGTCTGCAACAACACTTCTTGTTGCACCAATGACATTCCCCAGCAATGCTAGCGTAAAGATCAACAGCGGTGACCTCTTCTGACCCCACAACGTCTCTCTTTAATTTTTCATTTCAGCTGGAGCTGGAAGCTACCAGTGGAGACACTCAGTGTGGCAATTCACAGTAACAAGCCAGACACAAGTGACGAGTAAAGCTCTCCAGGGGTACTTCTTCTGTTGAATCTCTCAACAACACAGTATATGTAAGAAAACTAATCAATTAATCATACTCTTGTGCAGGGTTTAAACATACTAAGAGTTGACAAATACTACAACTTACACTTTAGGATTTCCTATCAAAACACACAGAGGTATACATTTGCTGTTTGTTCCCATTACATCCCACATGAAAACACACTTTGTCAGTTCACACATAATGAGGAAGCCTTTCTTTGTGTCTTACAATTGCACACTCCTGCTCTCTGTCTACCCCTTTTAATAGTGGTTCAGATCAATGGAGCTTGCCTCGGGCGTAGACCTTTGCACTAAAACCAATTGTTCCAAGAACTAGCAGAGCTGTGGTTTCTGTGAAGCTTGCCTGATTTTTCGCGTCCTAGAAAGTCTGGGGCATTTGCTTTCGTTAAGAAGAAAACAAGTTAATTTTACTTAATGCCACAGTCTTGTCACAGGTATATGATCTCCATAATAAACCACCAGATAGCTCAGACAGCCCCCAAACCTCTCTGTGAACTACACAGTGCACAAATAAACAGACGTCCCATCATGAACCGACATTTAACTGCAGCAGGATCAGTGAGGATTTTCGGACTGTTCCTAACCAACAGAACATCTGCTCACACATCAGACAGACACAGGACTTTACTGTGGGGGTAATACAAAGCACTCAGCTGTGAAAAATTGTTGAAAGTACTGCTACAGTGTACTAGATAATGTGCTGACTCATACCACCTCTCTCTTTCTGGCATACACACTGAGTAACTTGTGCAAAAGGGTGGGAGGACGATAACAGTGACTAATTTATTAATAAATGGCAGGAGATTTAACCATTTTCAACCCAGTAGAGGTGATCTGGGATGAGGGCGGCGTACTTTAAGCTTATACCTGAGCTATGGGATCATACAGGAATATTTCCTTTGTTGTTCTGTATATCAGAGCAGCCCACTGCCACACAAAAAACCCTGCGCTCGTACAGCTCCAGATGAGTGGCAGCTTTGATATAAATGGATTTCTCCACACCCGTCTGGTCGTGATGCACCGTTTAATAGGAAGAATAAACCATGGATCTTACTGGGCATCATGAGCCTATTATAATACTGCCAACCCTCAAAGCTTTTCCCACTACCTATTCCCCATTCTCTAAAAGGTTCCAAAGAGTTGAAGAAACTGCAAGAAGGACAAAGAGAAAGAGGCGAGAGACTACTTGTCTGTGAACAGGCTACACTTCCTACGGTGTAAATGCTTAGCCATATGTTATTTTGCGGCATCAACACATTTTCCTCCATCAGGCACATCTGCTGAAAGACTTTAGGCTTTGGTGTTTTATGCTGCTGTTCTAGATGACTTTCAGATCATTACAGGCATAATTAACTACTTATTCAACAGGGTAATAAATGCAGAATGATAAGGGTTAAGAATTTTTAAGGCTTTGCACTTATCAGTGTGCTCAACACTATGATCACCTCCAAGTCTTTTGGGAAATGCAAATGAAGTTATAATATTCTTTTAAGACAGAGGTGTCAGCTCATAAGGTCGTTGTGAATGGAAAAAAAGATTAGATGTTAATTGCATGCTCGCCTGTGCACACACAATCAAGCTCTCCCCGGGTGAATTTCATTAGTTGACTGTTTTTCTCCAATAAGAGGACTAAATAAGGCTGTGTCATTGGCTTCCAAGGCTGAAGAGTTTGCGGACCCAGCTGGTCACTCACTGGGGAGAGAATTAAAGGCTAAAAATGGAAGCAATTTTCTTCTAAGATTAGCCTGAGAGGAAACTAAGAAAGATGAGTCCAATGAAGCTTTATGTCACTAAATTTACCCATTCAGGGGTTTGCTGATTCTTTCTTCATCATTATTTTGTGCTAAACTGTGTTAAACAAAACAAAAAAGGGGGGATTTATGTTGTAGAAAAATGAAGCAGTAAGCACATGGACAATACAACAGCATATTCCATCTACAGCACAGAAATAAACCAAAAACATTTGGATTTTACAGACAAATACAAACCTTTTTTTTTTTTTTTTTAAGTTTCTCTGCAAAATGTTTTTCTCCCATCTGGATTGTCCCATTGTTTACAAAAGAGAGCCACCTGCTGGTGAACGCCATGCATTAAACTACATAAATCATTTTAAATTTGAAGACATCTTTTGCTTAATGTTTGCAATTCTAGTTCTATTTTTCATAGAAAATGAAGCATTAAGTCAATATTCTCTGTTGTAGCAAGGACAGTTCATTCAGTCAAGGCTCTATGATCTTTGCCCTAAAAATCCATATCCCTTGTTTAGTCATTATATTGACTCAAAGGTTCGCATAACTGGTTTTATGCTCTTGTGAGTCCATTACTGGCCCACAATACCCTTGGCTCCTGGTTTTTCCAATAAAATGAGAATGAAGGATTGGCAGTTTTCAGAAGCTGATGTGACAGTGAGCAACAGTATGAAGGTCATCGTAATGGAAATGTGCTGTAACACAATTCTAACCTCAAAGTCATACATGGTGTCAAGTAATGTCTTATAGCCTGTAATTTGTCTTTGTGTAAAGTATCTAAGTCTATAATCTGGCGTGCACCTTTATGTCTCTCACCTCCATGTTTGGCCATGCTACAGCCCTGACATATGTCAGATGAGGGCCAGTGCTGGATGCAGTTGGAGAGCACAAGGCCTGTACAGATGTTAAAAATATGACAACACAGAGACTTATGATTCACAATGCATCTCTTTAACCATCATAGCTTTTTTTTTTGCCACCATTCAGTTGTGAAGCTTGTGACAAAAAACAATTCATCACACAGTCTGTTGCCTCTCTTC
The DNA here is from genome assembly GCA_020466265.1 of Siphamia tubifer. Classification (NCBI taxonomy): domain Eukaryota; kingdom Metazoa; phylum Chordata; class Actinopteri; order Kurtiformes; family Apogonidae; genus Siphamia; species Siphamia tubifer. Next base: position 33,076,745 of record CM035802.1, on the reverse strand, counting down.
ACCCCTCTGGCTCATTTCCCCAAATCATTTTGGATAAAGTGCCAATGTAGTTGGTGATGTGTTTGGAAAAATAAGCATCTTTTCAAGGTGATGATGACCCTCACTGAAAAAAGGAAGGGAAGCCTCTGAAATCCTATTACCTAGAGGGCTGACTTATTGTATTGCTATCAGCCGTGCTGGCCTATCAACAGCATGGCAACGGTTCCCAACAATTGCTCCCATCGCTGTCGTCAGTTTTGCCCAGGGTGTGGACATTAAACTCAATTTTCATCTTAAAGTGGTTTCATAATGGCTGACAAAGCAACTCAGGCAAACTGCCATCTTAAGAGGGAGAAAAACTTTGTGTAAAGCCCACATGAGCAACAATCTTTAATTGCCTTTATATATATATATTTGATATTTAAATCTCGAGTAAATAAGACAAAAGTGTTGTAAAGAAAAGATTATACATTTTCCAAAAATACAGTTGCTATCTGGCAGAGAATAATGTAAAAATGGAAATATATTTCATTTTCATAACAGTATGGATTGAGGATTCATCAGATATGTATTGATATACTACAAATATTCAACATTTGAAGACTGAATTTATATATATATATATATATATCTATATATAGATATATATAGATATATATAGATATATATAGATATAGATATATATAGAGATATAGATATAGATAGATAGATATGTACACACACACACTATACCCACTTACAATATATTACATTCCATATACATACACGCTCACAAATGAATGTAGCAACAGGGTGATTAATCATTAAATTCAGTACATTCTATTGTCTGACAAAACTTTAGGCATACTGAAAAATGATGTATGCAGATAAAATGAATGAAAGAATGACTACATTACATTACATTTTTAGGAGTTTTAATATTTTCTGAGCTTTAATAATGCAAACTCAGTATTGTGTTGTAGTAATTTTTCACATAACAGAGTAATAATCCTGCAGGTTCAGTAATTTCTGCCAAAATAGTTGTTGACTTTACAAGTTGCAACATAAACATCTAAGTTAATGAGGACAAATAGATTCTGTTCCTTCATATGTACCACATCCATCTTCACCTGGCCATCTGTGTCCTTGTAGTGGATGAGGAAGTGTTCACTATCATAGTCATAGGAGAAATCAGATTGTTCTACCTTCATGGAAAGTGGAGAGCTGACACACCAGAAGGGTTTGTCAAATTCATCAAGAAGTGTCAGACTCATGATGCAACAATTCTGGAGGGAAAGAAAAAAGAGATACACAAAAATACACATGGCTCGGGGAAAGATGTGTAAGATATGTTTAACATCGGTTTTTGTTTTGTTTTTGTCATTTTGAACTCTTAATATAGATGATGAGAGAGAGAGAGAGAGAGAGAGAGAGAATATACCTTCTGACATATGACAAAAGACTGATTTCCACCCCCTGTTGTGTTGTCAAAGAGCAGTTCTAAAATATTCTTTGAAATAACTTGTACAAAAATAGCATGTGCTATTCTGCAGTGTATTTCTGCTTTGGTGTGTTTAATACTTTCAAATGTGCAAAACATCTGTAGATCCTTCATACAGTAACATACAGCTTAAAAAAATAAGTATTGGTCAAGTGTGTCAATGTAATTTCAAAGTTTTGTCATGAATGTGAAGCTGTAAAGCCGCTAGGGTTTTCTTGTGTAAATGCTAAACCTTGTTGTTTGATTCAATGTTTTACAAATTTCATAAACAAGTTCTTTTTAAATATCTGAAGAGCAAAGTCTAATTAATTTGCAAAGACAAGCAACATCTATATTTGAAACATGGGATGATGAAAAACAATCTACGAGTGATTAATATTCCAGAAACGGATCAAAACCAGTGTCTATATATCAGTCTCTTTAATTATTACTTCCAAGGCCATATAATTAGCAAGTAAACAAACAAGCAAGGTTTATTTGTATAGCACGATTCATATACAGGGCAATTCACAAGGCTTTACAAAAATTTTTTAAAAAGAGACACGTTAAAAACACAATTACGGTTAAAGTACAATCAATTAAACAGAATGGAAATTAATCAGCAATAGATGTAACACTTACGTTTACTGTTCCCTCCAGGGCCTCACACCTCCAGGGAAGTGTGATATTGTCTGACAGAGTTGTATGTTGAGACAACTTTGTTCTGCTAATAGCAGTCAACTGGATCAGTCCTTCACAGATCTGAGCTGATTTAAGATAAAAACACACATTAGGTTAGTAATACAGGGCTGAGGCATTAGATGTGGCAAATTATTTTAGGATCATTTTATGCAACACAATGAGGGGATATATAATACTCTTGGCAATTTCTATATATTGATGAACAGTACATTATAGTTCATATACTCTCTAGACATTTTAGAGTTATGATAAAAGAGTTGAAAACTGTTACTGAGTGTGATCATTCTTTCATTCTTAACTTACTTCTCCGACAGAATAACTGGGAGAAACTTCCAGACATAATCTCACATGAGGTGTTGTGTAGAGTGATGTGTAGATGGTAACCATGGAGACCATATTCTGGGTCTATGTCATCAAAAGGAGGTTTGACCACAGGCTCCACATAAGAACTGAAGGAAGAAAAAAAAGCACAGAACTAAAAAAAAACAACTGTATAAAGAGAACCAAAGACAAATCCATTTCATTGGTACGCAAAGTGTATACAGTATGTTTACAGTTGTGATGATAAAAGCATGGTAATACTGTAATTTCACAAGGAACCAGTAGAGAGAGCTATGCTCACACTATGCTGAAGAAAAAGCTTTCCAAAAGCTCGTGATGTACCTGTTTTCATCTCCTAACCAGGATTTTTTTTTTTTTATTTTCTCATGCATGTTTATGTACATGCACAGTAAACAGGAACTGTAATAAAATATTACAGCAGTATTTTTGTTATGAAAAATTAAGGTTTTCATGTCGGCAAAAGACAAATTATTCAAATGTTAATTTGGAAATAATACTAGTACTGTTTTGCATTCTGATGGAAAATATCACTGATATAACAAGACTGTGTACAAATCTGCTCCTGCATCATTATTTCTACTATGGTGGAAAAAATCTGTCAAAAGAGAACACAAAAGTTCAAGGCTGATCTTGCAGAAAGGACCCTCTGTCACAAAAGCCCAAAGCTAAAGTGTTGGAGGAAAAGGAAGAAAGAGCACAAGCGGTTAGTTTTTATAAAATATAAGATATGGCATGATGGATGTGATTCTTACAGAAATGAGGGCAAAATTAAAAACGGCTGATAGGTGGTTCATGGAGACAGACAGGAGACACTCAGGGTCCATTTTCTATGAAAAGTGGGGGAACCACTAGATGTGGTCATGCAAATCAGCGTGAGGCAACACACTGTTGTTCAACTGTACGACAGTCTAAGGGTGTCGATACTGTAGAATATGCTCTGTGTTAGCCTAGCCGCACTATCCCCATTCATTCTAGTCGTGCTTCATAGTCAGGGAAGGCGGGGCTAAAAGTTTGTCTTTCAAACCCTTCTGTATGCAATAGAACACTACTACAACCAATCAGCGTAATGTTTTGTATGACGTAGTTAGAGCGCCAGAAAGTTTAACCTCGTAAACTAACCTAACTCTAGTGGCAAAAAAATATTTTTGCCTGAATCATTTGTCTAGCGACACTCCATAGAGCCTCAATGGTCTGTTGGTTGACCTGGATGGTCTGTTTACATGTGTCCTCCACTGTTAGCGGTGTGGTAACGTCAATTAGCCTAGCTTATAGGATGTTAAAACAACAAGATAGACGCTAGTTTAGACTTGTTTTCATGGCTCTGTACATGCACACACACACACACACACACACACACACACACACACACACACACATTGGTCGTTGCTCTGATTGGTCATAGCTCTGGCCTATTACGTGCAGAGCAGTTTGATTGACAGCCGTTGATCCCACCCGTACACTTAAGCTCAGTCTATGAATCTTCTCCAGACTATGAATTCATATCATAGTCGGGTTTGCCAGGCTAGAGAAAGTTACGAATGACTAAACTAAATTGGGGATAATGGAGTTTAATGACTGTTGTCGCTTCTGTAAAAATAATTTAAAGATTGCTGGTGTTTTCTCACATTCTTCATTCATCTTTGATAAAAGAAAATCACCACCCAGTCGGCATCTATCTATCGATCTATCTATTGATCGCTGTTCTTCTTCTTCTATGGTTGTTTCTCTCCAAATCGTTGCAGTATCACTTTGTTACACCCACCCTTTGACCGTTCACCAGTTTCAGGGAAATCTAGCCAAAGGTTACAGTGAATATAAGTAGAATACTACGGTAGTAAATTGGATTTGATGCCGCTAGGGACGTCTAGCACGGCGAGGGTAGGTCTGTGTCATTTGTCAGTATGATCACTCAGAGAAAGAAAAGGTTTAAAGTAACAGGCACAGAGGTTATAATATGAGTTTGCCTAGTTACATAGATAGGCATTACACAAATGTCAGATATAAGTGACAGTTACATAAATGACATATAATTTTTCCACCAAAAGCCTATATGCATTTATTAGGATTTGTTGTTGTTTGTCTGCAAGCACAAAAAAACTACCAGCTCTCATCAAACAGTGTGTACAGGGTGGTTGAATTAGCAGATCGGTTGTGGTATGTTTTTGTGAAAATGTCTTTCTAGTTGTTATCTGTGAGGCTGACATGTCAAATCTGTCGCTGCAGTGCATCACAGAACGGTCACGTCAGGAGCATCTGACAAAGACATGTGAGTAGGAAGTGTCTGTTTTTGGTGTAACCTACCAAACTGAGGATCCCTGAATACTTTTTTCCACCAGCCTGTGGAAGTGAAGAGTGAACATGACAAAAGCAACTGAGCGCTGATCCTGGAAAAGAAAGACTCTTTGCATATCACACAGTCTGTCATCAGGTCATGTCAGAGCTGCACTCTATACCAACCCAAAACTGTGATTTTTTTTAACACAGCTACATTGCTTATTTGGCTCCTATAAGCTAATCAGAAATGAGTTTTTATGTAACGTAATTACCTTCCATATGCCAACAATGACTCCAGGCTGTAACAGTATGAGTTGCACTAGTCTGTCCTGACCAATGACCTGTGCATTTTTATTTACAGCCTTCATGTCTAACTTCATCATGAGGGACCTCCAGCCTGGTCTGACAAAGCCAAGAAAGAAAACAGTAGGTTTTACTGTGGGAAAGCTGAGAAAGAGAGAGAGAGACGGGGGCTGTCTTACTTGTTTAGGCTGGAGCACTTGAGGGTTATCCTCCTGACACCGTGGAGCTGAAGAGTGGAAATCTGCTGATAGTTGGGCAAACAGCCTCCACTCCAGCACAGAGACACGCACGTCTCAGAGAACTGTGACCAGCTTTGCTCAAATGTACTATCATGCCCTGACTCATCAGACACTGTCAGCTCCCAGGTGACGTGCAAGTTTCTAAAGTAAGATCAGAAATTGCAAAATAACAGCAATAACATATGGTAAATATTCAGGGTAAACAGGATTGACTTCATGTGGTGTGTGGAGGGAGAGGAGGTGTTGAAAGTACAAACAGCACTGAAATAACAGCCCCTGTTAGAAAAAAGAAAAGAAAAAAAAAAAAAAACAATACAAACAAACCCCCTAACTTATATTCCTTTGAAGACAGTTGAAGGAGTACAGAACTGTAACAATGGAACGAAAAATGCATTTTAAGTTAAAGTGTGTGAGATGTATGGGAATTTTCTACCGATATGAATGCAGTATTATATTAAATTTGTTCACCGGTTACACTGCTGTGTTTTTACAGTAGGCAAGAACAGGTTTCTTTTTTCCATTTTGTGTCAAATGATCAAGCATTAAGAGCTTCACCACCACATAACTATGTGGACCACAGTTTCTATCCTCTTATTTATTTATTTTTTTAAAGACAAAACAATGCTTTTAACAAGGGTGAGATATGAGATATTCACTTGGTTACAGTCTGAAACGTCAATGCAAAGATTACACACAGTGAATTATAAAGCAACATTTAATACAAACGACAAAGCATTTTAAAGGCTATGATGTTTTCTTTAACAGCATTAGAAACTGGTATGACTCCGGCTAAGCTGTTTATATTAATGAAATGATAAAATGATATGCAACAAATGAAATAGAGCCACAGCTGTTGTGATAAATCTCTTGATCCAATTGTGTCTTCACTTGTGATGCAGAACTGCCCCCACTGTGATGCAGCCGATGTCTTGCCGAGGCACTATCCAATATCAATTAAGTGGAAGAAACAAAGCTAAAAACTAGAGCAGCCCAGGAGGCCCCATATGACCCAGGGGATTTTACTCTGCATTGTCTGTATGTCGGGTGTCTTGTGAAATGATTATTACCAAGGTAAATCGCATGCTCCTGAGTATCTCTAACAGACAAAACCCCACTGGGAATTGTCTGAGTTGTAGGAAGGAGGGAGGAAGGGAAAGGCATATATATGTGTGTGTGTTGTGGATGAGGAGTTGGGGTTCTAAGTAATTTATTTCAACAATTCAGACAGCCTCTGCAAGGAACACAATTATTTCTACTTCCCCTATGTACCACAGCGACTGCCACAGAACTCAAAATTGAGTGCTGCACAGCCTCTAATCAGAGGTTATAAAAACACAGCAGAAACCACAGTGGAGACATTGAGGGAGCTTTCCCCTGCGTGCTAGCATCCCCCTGAGCAGACATCGCATTCAGACACAGACCTCTGTTCTCACCTTTAATAAGAAAGTGTCATTAAGTGCGATATGAAAAACAAACCATGCTTTGTTTTTGATTGCCGGTGGCTTGAACTGTCCTCTAGTTTCTCCCCTTGAACTTTCTTGACAGTGAAGGTGGATCTCTAAAGTTTTACTCATTGCTAACCACAAAACAGTGCAGGGGTTCCCATGATACATCAGACACACTCCTTCTGCCTCACTGCTTCCAATTGTGAAATAGCAAAGCATACAAAACAGAGTAAATGCAGATCTAAGTATAGTATAGGCAGTGCAAGAGACCAACTGATAGTGAATGCACACATTAAAAGCAAAAAAAATATAAAGCTATTTCATGTGTAAAATATATGAAAATATACACATAAACATGCCGGAAGACACATTACCAGAGTTGCTCACTTCTTATGTAGCAGTTAAGAGGCTCCAATGCTTGAAAAAACACAGTTAGCAGTTCATTAACTTTCTTAAATCACAAGTAATGCTTCTCAAGCGACTGTAGAGTAGTGGCTTAAACATATCATACACTCCATTGAGGACATTTATACAGTCATGGGAAAAAAAATATTAAATCACCCTGGTTTTCTTCAATTTCTTGCTCATTTTAATATCTGGTACAATTAAAGGTACATTTGTTTGGACATATATACTGCCCTACAAAGTGAAAATTAGTTATTGTGTTTTTTGCAACATTCATATAATTTTTTTGTCATGTAATGAAATATTTCATCTCAAATGTCTGTTGTTTTGGAGAAAATTGTTGGGTGTTTGTACAGTAACTGCAAAATTATCAGTAAAGCAAAGTAAAAAGGGAGTAAAGACCATTACTGTGTTCTTATCTATGTCTATGTAGGACCCTGCCCCTATAGTTTACAGTCAATCCCTGTATTAGACTGAAACAGATTATTTAATTACTGTATTTTCTGCACTATAAGGTGCACTGGACTATAAGACGCATTAAGCAAAGTAAAAAATATGACATAAAAAGTTTAAATGATTAGATAAAGGGTCAAAATGATCAGATTAAAAAGTCAAAATTATCAGATAAAGGGTCAAAATTATCAGATAAAAAGTCAAAATCATGAGATAAAAAGTCAAAATTATCAGATAAAAAGCCAATATTATGAGATAATGTCTAAATTCCCAGTCACTAAGCACTACCAGAATTAATCCATATATAAGGCGCACTGTAGTTTTTGCAGAACTAGGTAATATACAGTAACAATAACTGCCTCATGTCCAATAATCTACCTACAACTACTGGAGCTGAACAACAAGAGAACTTTGAGGTCATTTTTCTCAGTTTGGTGTCTGTGCAGTTACTGTCTTTTTACTTTATAGGGCAGAATAATAATAACAACAAAAATAGCTCATAAGAGTTTACTTTAAATACTTATATCTATCCATTTTTCATGGTTTTCTTGATAATAATCAGAATCAGTTATTTTCCTATATCAATATCTATGGATTGTATTGACAAAAAACAGTGCTTTTAGGTATTCTATGTTTTCTTTACTGTTTGTTTTAGTCACATCATACACACAGGCGTTGTAAAACCGTTGTTCATTACGACTTTTGATGGTTTATAATTTTTCCGCGACTGTACCTTTTTTCGTCTCTTACCTGAGGACCTGTTCTGTTTGACTGGGCAGACCCGTGTGACGGCTGATGACTCCCAGGTGCCTTTTCCACTTCCTCATCTCATATGCAGCTACAGTCTTGAAGTATCGCTGTTTCCAGTAGCCTGCAATCTTCTGCGGAATCTCCACTTTGGAATTCTTCATCGACAACTCATCCACAGATTTGGGTTTCCACTTTTTACTTTTGTCAAATTCTCTTGTGAATATCTCACTCCACAGGGCACTGCATTAATGACATTGTTAAATATAGACAGATGAGAAACTGCGAAACCTGACAGACATGACTTAATTATATTACAGTTGAGGGAAAAAATTAGACCATCAAAGAATTATATGTATATATAAAAAAAATGGTTATGTAATAAAGTACTAACTCGTGTTTATCATGGGACTAAACCAGGGGTGTGAAACTAATTTTAGATCAGGGGCCACATTCCAGGACCAGGAAAATAATATAAATGATTGGATAAAAACATATAAATAATGTCACCTACAAAGTTTCTATACGTTTGTGAGCAATAAAAAAAAAATTCCACAATGAAAATGTTTTCATCTACAAACTGTACTTGAACGTAACGTGAAAAACTATTAACAACTTGAAAATTCCTACGAAAAATGTGTCCCATATTACACTGAAGTTTATCATTTATACATGTGCATCACAACTTAAAGATAACGGTGGATTTACAAATACACACATTTAGTAACATTCAAAATATTTGTAAAACTCCACATACATTTGGGGTTATTCACATAGTACTTTTATTTATTTATTTATTAATTCCCTTTTTTACAGTAAATCAAAGAAGATTTGCAGTTTTCATAATTTATTGTGTATTATAATTATGATCTGATCCATTTTAGATCAAATTGATGTCAAATGATTTTAACTTCCTTAAATATTAATATCTTCTGTGTCATTATTGCATTTCACAAATTCATCCAAGGGTCCAGATTGGACCCTATGGCGGGCCGGATTTGGCCCCCGGACCTTATGTTTGACAACTGTGGAGTGTGGTCTAAACAGACAGAAAATAAAACATATAATGCCTAAAAGCACAAAGTGTAAGAACTGAAATGATTATCGTTACTATCAAGAAAACATGGAAAATGGATAGATATGAGCAGTGAATTTAAATTATTACATGCTATTTTTATTCTTATCATTATATTTGTCCAAACCTTCAGTTCTGTCAGGCATAAAAACGAACAAGAAATTGAAGAAAACAAGGGTGGTCTAATATTTTTTTCCCCCAGCTGTATAACAAAATGTACCATCATAGTGATTGGGGGTCTTAACGTGCTCATGTATTACATATGCTGAGTCTAACTTACTTATCACTGGAAAGTTGGTAGAAGAACTTATTGATGTGGCTTATGTTGAGAAGAGCATCAACATCCAGGTACGACAGAATCTTAATTAGGACCTCAGAAGGCAGCCTACAGAAAGGATAATTAGACATACATCATTACAAGTGTTTATACTCCCTATTGTTCAGCAAGGAGGTATTTAACCCTTGTCTTCCCAACATATTTAACACAGGCCTTTTGGGATTACCCACTCAGAGAGGTTATACTGTAGCATTGATATTCCAAACCTTCAATAGCAGAGGAAAGGTGTGTACAAGAACACCACCAAAGAATCAGTACTATTACTTTGAGGTGCCTTTAAGTAGAGGTGGTCAAAGTACTCACATTGTGTACTTAAGTAGAAGTACAGCTACTAGTGTGAACTGAAGTAAAAGTAAAACAGTACAATTTCACAATTGTAATAAAGTACAAAAGTAAAAAGTAAAACTGCATTTTTTTTGCCATGAATGCAATAATATTTATTTAACCAGAAAGTGAATTACAGTTTAGATCATGTGTTTGATAGGGTCATTGTACTCAGTTTTGTAGATATGGGCAGGAAATTTAGGAAAAAATGGGATGGGGGGCACAATTGAGATAAAAAAAAAAGTCATCATGTAGATTTTAAAAAAATTACAAATGTGATTTAAAAAAGTCAAAATTGTGAGACAAAAAGTCAAAATTGTGAGATAATAGTCATATAACTATAATATATAAAGCCACACTTCCTCTGGTGACTTATTTTTCGTACAGTAACATCTGTTTAGTTTAGTTGGTTCATAACATTAATCTACATCTAGTTTGAATTTTTAGCCCCCGTGTCCTGTATTTAAGCACACATCTGCAGACTGTAGATAGTATAAAGCTAATTGTTTACACACATCTGTTTTTATTATCATTCACTTTTCTGCTTTGAATAAAAACTCTTTGACAGTCAGTCAAAATAATGTGTCTTATCAGCTGTGATGTGTTAGCGTATTGCATTTATCAGACAGAAAACAGCCACAGTAAAACCACAAACTCTTTTCTATATGGACTGTGTTGTCAGGATCAGCACTAAAGATGTGTTTGGAATTTAACTAATAAGATCTGAACTGTCATAGTTTAGTCCAAACCGCAGATCATCAACAACTTCGGCAAAGATAATAGCTCCACATAATAACTTTATACCATCGTAAAACTCATTATGAACCTCATGCATGTCAAGACATTTACAATTTCAGCATCAAACTCTTTTTTTTTTTCATGTAGAGCTGTGTTTAGTGTTGAAAATAATACTTGATGTTTTTGTCTATTTTTTGTCACTTTTTTGAAACCATCAAATTGCATATTAAGTGCATTTCTCTATAACCTAATACATAAGGTGTCTTTAGCATAACTTCAGACGTCTTTTTTTTTTTTTAAACACAGCCATGTTTTTAACATTTGAAAGTAAAAATGCTACACATTTCCCTTTTTAATTACAATGAAAACCAACCAGAATAGAAAAATGATGCTGTATTTCGACTAAAAACAAAAGAATCGCCTTTAAGATTATCCCTACTGTATAAAACTTATAGTTAATTTGTATTTTATGTCAAATTAAAATATATTTGATACTGCTTCAGGGTACAGTGGAATCTGTGTGATCTGTCTGTTTGCCTCCTTTAAAATGTCTTTCACGATTAGATTTTATGTTGTCTAAAATCCAAATGTGAACTTCAGAAACCCCCGTCTTGAATTGATTAATATATTAAGATTTACCTACATGCTCTTGCAAACTATTTTGCTTCAACTCATGAAAAAGGCATGAAATCTATTTAATTCACTTCGGTATGTGATGTATTTCTGCTCACATTACCTGCCAGACCAGTGATATTTCACTGCATCCCAAAGACACAGATGAAACAACTTCACAAACTCGACATCATATGAATTAATGATATCTATTTTGCTTAGTACCCAAGATGCAACACTTTTGAGCTTTCAAAGTAAAACTGTCCAAATGGTTAACTTCTCCCTGAAAGGTATAGCTGTTTTTTTGTTTATTTTTTGTCATTTCTGATATTTTAATTTACCACAGTGTTTATTATGGTTACATCATCAATGTATTAAAATAGGATTTTTAAGTGTATAGTGCATTTTTAATAATCGTACATTGATGTTCAAATAGACTTTAATATAAAAAGTTGGTATATCAATATATTGTATATATTGATATACATACTGTACATGGAAATAATTATTCGACCCTCAGTAGTTTCCAAACGGGGCAGCATGAAACATCAAGTAGGCTAATCAATAAAAAATATAAATAAAGATTGCTAATAAGAAATATAGGACGAGTATAGAGAGACAATAACAATACAGTGGTGCCTCTACTTGTGAAAGACCCAGCTAACAAATAATCCAACGAAAAACTTTTACCACAATTTTTTGTCTCTGAATATGAAAGAAAATGTTATTTACGAAAGGAAACCGAACCCCCGAATGTAACAAGAAATTGAAGAAAAAAAACAAGGGTGATCTAATATTATTATTCTGTGACTGTATTAAGACTGAGTGTAAGTTTCACAGTGTGTGCAGTTTCACTTACATGTATTAATTTACATTTTACATCCATCACCGACCAAAAGCCTGTACTAATCTAAACTGTTTAATACATGTCAATCCATTAATCATATCAATTCAAATAATTGGTGTAAAATGCAGTTTGCTATCTTTTCATGGTCATTAGATATAACCCATTTGGGACGTTCAGAGGCTCTGTAGTGAACATGTAAATACTATCAACATTGACAACATTGATTCACCAGTAAAACTCGTGGATTTTGATAAATGACAGTGGATGGAAATGCTTGGTTTATATTTAATTAATGATAGTTTTATAATAACCCTTAACTTCAATCTGAGCATTGATTAATAAATTAAATACAGGAAAATACCCATTTTTATACTGATTGAATGTAATCTACAGAGGATAAGATTACAATGAATGATGGGAAATCACTTAAGGGAGGTTCAATATGGAGATAATTTAATTTGAGAAGTGGCACAGAAATGGCACTGGGACTTTATGGGTTAATGGAGTGTTTCTCAAATTTGGTCCTTGTGGCCCAGTGTCCTACATGTTTTAGCTGTTTCCCACCTAGTTAGATTATTGAGCAGCTCTTCAGAAGCCTGATAAGTGTGATGGAAGAGGGAGATATAAATTAATTTATTTTTCTATTCAAATTGTTTTATTTTTTTTATTATTATTTTTTTAAATACTGTTTTTTTATATAATTTTATTTTATTTTTAATTATGTTTTATTAAAACAAAAAAAGAATAAGAAGTGGAAATCTAAAACACGCAGGACACCGGGTCACGAGGACCAGATTTGAGAACCACTGGGTTAAATTAAGGTCCACACTTGTGAAATTACAGGATTGTTGGACATTGTCAGTTCCTATAAACTGTCTTGCTGCTAGTATCATCTTGGAAAGTAAGAGATTGCTTAATTTGAACATATTGTGAAGTGTCTTGCACTCCTATTGATTTTCCTCGCGCTCTCATTGTATTTGCTGAAAACACTGACTATAAATCTTACTTACGGGACTATAAAGCCTTGACTTGCCACAGTCCAGACCCACTGCCTGCGTGGTGAGCTGAATGCCACGCAGGTGAAAATCTGAGTGTGTTCCTGATAGATTACCTTTCCATCAAGTTCTGAGAGGATGATTTGTAAGCTCCGGTTGATGTCCTCACCGCCCGCACCCTGGAAATAACTGCTCTTGGTGCTGCCATTTGTTTCACTGCTCTTGACCCCTGAGAGACAAACTGTTGGTAATTTATAATTCTGAGGAAACTTTGAGGACGATTAACGTAAAGACATACGTTTCACACAGCTTTCTGGCTAAAGTCCACTCGGTATGATACACACAATCGTCCATCGTTGCGGTGAAAGTACAATGTGTTTCCAAAATCTGACACTGTTGACGTCTTGTCACCATAGCGACGTGAAAATCAAGTTACTTCCGCAAAGAGAGATAAAACTTCCGGTAGAAAGTGGCGAAATTTACCTTCAAAGTAAGAGCGAATTAATTTAATTTAATTTAATTTAATTTAATTTAATTTAATTTAATTTAATTTAATTTAATTTAATTTAATTTAATTTAATTTAATTTAATTTAATTTAATTTAATTTAATTTAATTTAATTTAATTTAATTTAATTTAATTTAATTTAATTTAATTTTTGAAATGTAATTTAAATCGGGACTGTCTTTATTTAGGGCAAGGTTGGGGCATCCTTGTCCTCAAGGGCTAGGATCCTGCATGTTTTAGATATTTCCATCTTCCATCACACTGGATTCAACTGAGGATCATCTCATCATCCAGCTCTGCAGAAGCCTGATAATAATTTAATGTGATGGAAGAGAGTGAAATCTAAAGCATGCAGGACACCGACCCTCAAGGACCGGATTCCCCACCCCTGATTTAGGGAGCAACATACAGCCCACTTTGATCTCAAGTGGGTCAGACCAGTAAAATACTACATAATAGGTATAATAGTCCGAGAGTAAGGAGAACCCCAATTTTCTCTCTTTATTTTTGTGAAAAGGTCAAATAAAATTATGATGAAAATGTTACATTTTACAAACTATCCTTTCACAAAAATGTGAAAGACCTGAAAATAAAACAGCATAATAATCTGTAAATAATGAGAACTCCTATTTGATCCCTTTATTTTAGTGATATATATCACTTTTTTTTTAATTTACAAAACTACCCTTTCACAAAAAAGTGGAAAAATCAGACAAAAGAAAAATAAGTGCAATTTTAATATTATACCTCTTATTATGTGCATTACAGATAGAAGTGGCTCTACAAAAGTTTTACTAACAAGTATAGTATTCAAAAATTTGGTGTTTGACACCCTTGACTGATAATACCTTCAGAGTAAGTTTTGCATGATACAAATTCTGAATGGAAGCTTTGGTGGAAAAGTTGTGAATTTGTAAGTCACTGACTGCAGTTAACTAGTTGTCAAGAACATGTATGGTCTTTGTAATTAGAAAACCTTTCAGCTGTATGCCTCTACTTCGCCACATCTCAGAGAGAAACCTTTTACTTCAGTTCTATTTGACAGCTTTAATTATTTTTTCAGAATTTTTTTTATCACTTCCTTGTCTTTCATCATCACTTAGATCACCACATTTATTAATTTCTGTGTGAGATCTGGGAGATTTTACCTGAGGAAGTAAGAGGATTGTAAAGAGTCTTTGTGGGGTGAAATGATAGTGAAATACACGTAGTATATTTAAATGTATTCAACCAAAGATACACCAAAATGATTTTGAATCTCTTGTTATATTGTGCCCTGTGTCAGTACAAATGTTCCTAGAAGAAAAAATAAAAGTATAATATTACATGTAAAAGTCTGTAAGAAAAAATATTTCTAACATGTAGTGGAGTAGAAGAATAAAATACTGTTTAATCACTGTTGTAAATATATTGTTTGTTTCTATGCTTTGGGGAATTTGTGGACACAGTGTTTTGTTTTTGCAAGTACAGTTCTAGGGGTGACTGGGGGTTCAGTCTACAGTGGCAGGGCAGTACTCCCTCCAAATGCACTCTTGGTTGTGATAAATTGAAGTGTTCCTATTTATGCCATGTAAGCTAAATACATTCTTGGCATTGTTTTAAAAAAAAAAAAAAAAAAAAAAAGCTGACTTTGTTGTTATCACTGGACAGTCGTGCACATATGATAATCTTCTTGACAATATCTAAAACTAGACAACATTATATGGAGTAGTTAAAATGAGTTCAGCAGCAGTAAAATGCAGTGTATTCTTTAATGCAGAACTGATTTGAATCCTAAAACATCATATATAACAGTATAACACAGACAGCGAGTATAGAGAGCAAAGGGTCTACATTGACTCGTCCTACTTTAAGTACATTTTATCACTTCAATATCTTTAGTTGCACACAGAGATTTTACATTCAGTGACATATATTTTCACAATGTGCAAATATTACTTTTGTTCAATTTATGGATGTGAATACTGAATATTATGAACACAGTTAAGTGCAGTGGACTCTCTGTGGTCTTTAGATCTCAACAGTAATCTCGACTTATTCCTATGTCTTCTTTGTCTAATATATATTTTTGTGTTAATAATTGAATATTCAGTGAAGTACGTAAAATGCTGTAAGCCATGAAGGACAATTTTTGGCCTTAGAGTAAAAAAAAATATGATGAATACATTTGTGGAAATATTGCAACAAATCAAAAATAACACTGTGGCAAGAAACTCCTCTGTGGAGGGACGAAGTGGGAAAAGTCACACGTATATATATACAAAAAAAAAAAAAAGTATAGTAAGCTCCTGCAACTTCAGTATAGTTTTCTGTAACCTTTGTCAGGCTAAGCAATATAACTCCATATCAGGGTGTTAGTTCAGCACTAGCAGGAGAGGATCTGGCAAAATTGATGTTATTTGTCACCTCACACATGTTAAGCTAAGGTTCACATCTTACTGATGTAGGACAAAGGAAACAAAATAGAAAATCTGCCTTCCTGTAAAACGTTCCTGACAGGGCTGTGAGTAGAAGAGAGAACTCTTCAATGAACTGGAGTCTGACCTCGTTTCAAATATGAAGACACAGACAGAAAAACAGATGGACAGTCAGACAGATGGATAGACCAATGTACTGTACATGTTGTGTATTTTAATGTGGGTATTTTAGACTTCATGGAGCATATGGCCACTTTGGGCTGAAATGAATCTAAGTCTGAGAATATTTCATGCCTAATACCATTGCTGTATGTATTGATTATAAAGGAGATTGGGTTCAAAGTCCCAGAGGGGATGATTAGACTCAACTGCACTTGCCCTCTATGAACTCATTTCCTTGTGACAGAGATCACAAACTAATAATCTTCACACATTACATGCAATCAATTCTATTTTAAAAAAAATATTAGATATATATACACACACAGTGTATATAAACCTAGCTGCACTGTCCCCATTCATTGCATAGTGGTTTCTAGTGGTGCTTCATAGTCAGGGGAGGCGGGGCTAAAAGTCTGTCTTTCAAATCCCTCTGTATGTAATAGGACGGTACTACAACCAATCAGCGTAATCTTTAGGATGATGTAGTTAGAGTGCAGGGAAAGTTACGAATGACTAAAGAAAATTGGAGCTTAATGACAGTTGTAGCTTCTGTAAAAAAAAAAAAAAAAGAATTTAAAGATTTCTGGTGTTCCCTCAATCTTTACTCATCTTTGATAAAAGGAAGTTTCCACCCAGTCAACAGTCATTATTCATCGTTGTTGTTCTTCTACATGTTTGTTTCCAGTTGTTTCTTTCCAAATTTGTCGCAGCTCTGTCGTCACTTTGTTATGCCCGCCCCCCTGACTCTATACTTCACTGTGATTCGTCGGTCATTTTCAGGGAATATTTTGCGAGCTAAAATTTACATTGAGCATAATTAGACTTTATTCAGTAGCAAATTAGATTTGCTGCCGCTAGGGGTGTCTATGCTGAGTAACTATTAACCATTTGATGCATGAATTATGAGAACCTTCATCAAAAAAAAAAAAAAAATCCGAAGTGTTTAAAAAAAACAATGTGATTGAAATCTTTTTAATTAACCTATTTTTTATGGAGTTGCAAAAATACCCACTTATGTTCCAAAGAAACATGTATTTAAAAGACAATATCAGAACACTATGAAATACAAAACATTTTTGTTGAAAAAGACTGTTACTTACAATCTAATCATCACAACCAAATAATTTCCATATAAACATGTCAGTGTAGATCATTTATTAAGAACAACCATGTTACAGTAATGATATGGAACTAAAACAACAAAACCCATGAATATACAACAAAACAACTGTAGAATAACTGTTCACTGTAGTGACATGTATGCATTAATGGGTTAATATGTTCTGTGATTTGTAAAGGAAAGACACAAAAGCAACAAAGCTTCCATTTCTTCACAACAGCAGACTGTTGGTTTTAAGACCCATCACATAATCGACCTCCCCTTTCCTGGAAGCCAGTAGGCTCTGCTGGCTGTCAGGTAAAATAACCATAACATTGTTGTCAGTCGAACTGATCAGCTCACTGGATGGAACTGAAGTCCCTTTTAGGGCAACGGCAGCCCCTGGTATGTTAATGCAATGTAGGCCACATCCCGTCCCTTGCATGTCCCCCCATACTTGACATTTGATGTTTTCTGTAGCTGTGTGTCCTTCTGAAGGCCTGGGGTCAGTTGTGGCTCTCGGATACCTGATGTCACTCTTCCGCATGGGTTGCCAGTCAGCTCTGACAGTCCAGTGTCTGCCAAACAGGGTTGAGAAAGAAGCAAGATCACCATGATTAAGACTAAAAAAAAAAAGTGTTTTCTCCACACTGCAAGTCATGTGAATCATTAAACAAGGACATTGCATCAGGAAGCAGCTGGTAGACATTCTGGGCTCATATGCATTTATTTTTGTCGAGCTTTCCAGTAGCTTTATGTGATATGTAATAGATTTACTTTGGGATTTGATTGGGTGCATTAAATATACACCTGGTAAATTATGTTGAACGACATATACATATTTACCTGAGCCAATTAGGGCAAATAAAGTCTCTGCAGTAACTTTTCTTATATGAATGTGAGGGTCATACATAATCTAGCCAGTTAGTATAGAAACATGACAGCTCATTAAAGGGCTGTCATGAGGGTTCAACACTTCTTAGACTTACTCTCCAACCCTTCGGAGGTATGTAAGGAAGCTCTACACAGCTCTTCAAAGAATGATGACATGTCAGAAATGGAAAAGAATGACTAAGGGTGCTATAAAGAGGTGCAGGTCATTATGTGCTAAATGAATATTTTCTAGTCGACTGTTTTGACTTTGCTGATGTGATGTTTGTTAAGTATGATGAGCGTCGGAAGCAGTTAAGATGCCAGTATTAATCCGTTGATTAAAATCTCCATCGTAGATATCACACCGATGTGTTATTTCTAATCAGTTTCATGCTTTTCTATGTCTCTCAGGAGATTAACACAGTATACACAAGCGCTAAAACATCCACTGGGTGGCGCACAAGTATCTTTATTGAATTCATGAAACTGCTCTTTAAGTCTCAAATTAGTAACATACATACATGGTGAATGCACTATGCAACAGCAAGGTTATCTGCTGCAGCCCCTTTCATTTCGTATTAATCAGGGAGCGAGATGAGAAACCCACAGCATATAAATGACAGACACAGAGAGCAAGTGATCTTTAGCATCCTGAGGGGGGCACCGAGTTTACTACATTTAACTAATTAATATGTAAACAATCCTACCCGTTTACGCATGTGCTCTTAATTGTGGGATACTTCTGAGGAGTTGTTGCACTGGCTACACACAAAGAATGGGCGTGAATTGTCCCTCGAAAGGGAGCCCAGAGACTCTTGGTTTATTTGCACCAGTGATCTAAGCGCTCAGTTCAGTCTGCGAAGGACAGCGAACATACCAGCAGGATGAAGAGCACAGGTAGGTCATGATTTACCTTTTATTAGCAGAAAAACAAATCTACTAAGTGATTCTTTATTCGTCGAAATCACTTCCGTTCAGGAGGTGGATTAATTGTAGCTGTAATGTTCATGGACTTACTAGAGATAAACTGTTATTGCGCACAGATATTTTAAGGCAAAACACTGCGGCAGCAAGACTTATAGTTTGTTTGTTAAGTAAAAGACATATATTTAAACAGAGATGTTATCCACAACTTGCTTATTTTGGACTTTAATATATGCTGTCAGTGTTTTCTGTTCCTTTTACGCACGATAGCCATTTTACGCACAAAGAATATACTATAAAATAAACACTATACTTTACCAATTAATGTCCTATACTGTCTGACATGAATGCTCTTTTTCTCTTAAATCGTCAGGATTTATAACAATTATCTGAATACTCTCCCAAAAATCAACCAAGACGCATAGGAGGGAGGGGAGTCACAGCCGGAGAGTCTGAGTGAGTCTGTGTGTCAGAGGGTGTTTGACAGAGTGAGGGAGCATCACAGATAGAGGAGAGGAGAGAGGGGAGAGAGAAGGGACTAAGTCTGGACCAGGTGATCGAGCACCAACAAACCACCAAGGGACTGTTGTATCAGTGTGCACGGGATCAGCGTTCCGACCATGGTGCCAGCGCGCTGCCCGGGATCCTGTGCCATGCTGGCACTGGTCCTCCTCTTGGGATGCGGCGTGGCTCTCTGCCTCGGCCAGAACGATACGGAGCCCATCGTGCTTGAAGGAAAGTGTCTTGTTGTGTGCGACTCGAACCCTTCTTCGGACGGAGCAGTCACCTCTTCACTTGGTATATCGGTGCGCTCTGCTGGGGCAAAGGTGGCTTTTTCCGCCGTGCGTGGAACCAACCATGAACCTTCGGAGATGAGCAACACGTCCATGACCATCTACTTTGACCAGGTCAGATGTCTCCTGACTTTAGTAATAACTAACTAACTATCATCATACTGGTCAAACTTTAACCTCGTTCCTTTTTTTTTACTCCTTTCTTACGATTTCTCCTGGTTATTGATCTGTTTTCTGTCCACATTTATTTATTTGCGGCCGGAATGCAGAAATTGTTTGAGGCATTGTTCCACTATGATTCATTCAAATAATCTTTAACTTTAAAAAACTAATCCTGATGTTATATATTTTCATTTTTAAAAACTTGATGTGCTTTTAAAATACATTGGTGAAGATGATTCTTACAGGATTATTGATCACATATGCGTTTTAGGCCTCGGTGGAGTGTATGTACATTGTACTGGTTTCAGTTGAATATCCCAGTTAGGTTTTTTTTTCTTTTTTTCCACTACTATGGTGTCAGGACGTCGGCCTGTTGTAAAAAAAAAAACAGAATTGTGACTCACCCCAAAGTACATCTGGAGTACATCTTAAAACACTGAACATATGCCTTTACCAGCTTTCAACAAATCATCATGACTCTATGGTCACAATGAGTTACAAACAATTTAATATTACAACAAAACAGCAGTAACTAAAGCATGCGCATGAAAAAACAAAAACAAAAAAAAAAAAAAAATGAAGCGCTGTCTGATTGTGCGCCCTTTTTGGTCACAGGTTTTAGTGAACATCGGCAACCATTTCGATCTCAAAGCAAGTGTTTTCCAAGCTCCAAGGAGGGGAATATATAGTTTCAGCTTTCATGTTGTGAAGGTCTACAACAGACAAACCATACAGGTGAGAAAGTATCCAATCGTCGGTATTAATTCACCATTTATTTTTCATTTTTTTTGCATTTGTAACAGCTGTGCATAAGCATTAAGTATAAGTTTGTTGGTATCCTTCCCTGTAGGTGAACCTGATGCAGAATGACTATCCCGTTATATCAGCCTTCGCCGGTGACCAGGATGTTACAAGAGAGGCGGCCAGCAACGGAGTACTGCTGATGGTGGAGCGGGAGGACCGTGTTTATCTGAAGCTGGAAAGGGGCACCTTAATGGGCGGATGGAAATACTCCACCTTCTCAGGCTTTCTAGTCTTTCCTCTATAATCTAATAATCTGCGATGATCCACGTCGCACGGGACTCTGCTTAGGTTGAGGAACAAAAAAAAAAAAAAGAAAAAACACATGCCATTTATTTTTAACTTTAAAAAACTGTCAGCCAAGGAAGCCGACGAATATCTGTACTGTATACCTACACTCGTTCACTATCTAGTCAAATATGAACGTTTCCTGGAGTTTTCATATATTCAGATCCATCAGTCAACTTTAACGCAATCTGGATGATTATTATGACGTATTGATCGGCCAGTGGCGTGTGCTTGTTGGGGTATGTGGATTTTTATTGCTTGGAAAAACAAACTTTGCCAACAGACAAACGGGTGTATCTGGGCAAAATGGACACTGGAGAAGATAAGAAGAGGAAGAACTCAAATCCGGGACAATCCGAGTGTTGTCATGATCTATTTTATGTTTGTATAGCCTTAAAGAATATATGGTTTCCGTCCAAGTGAAGTATATGGAATTATGGACATCCAGAGATGAAGTGCTTTCACGCCCAGTGGCATTTTTTTTGCACGAATGGAAGTTTTTCTTTATGTTTTGTGCTGTCAATGGTGTTGCGTTTGGATGCTGAACATATTGAAAATAAGCCAAATGTAGAGGCCGCTGACGAGTTTATTAAAAGAGAAAAAAAAAGGCGACATATTTCAAGCCACCGGAGACGAATTAGAGCCCTTTTATTAAAAATATAAATATACAATTTATATTTAAAAAAAAAAAAACAACGTATTCACATTATTGTGTGTTACATTTCGGATCTGCGTAGCTTTGACTGATTTAATGTTCAGTGACGTTGCTCACCAAATGTACATTGTGAAAATAATAGAAGAATCCCTATATGTCCCGCTTAATAAAAGATATTGTATTGTATAGGCTAAGCGCATTTATCACTTTGTATTCATATGACTTTGCACCATGAAGTGACTAGAGTGGACACAAGTGTATTTGTCAGAGGTGGAACTTGGAAAGGCCTGGAGAAAAAATTAACTCAGACAAAAGTGCTCAGTTGTGATCAGCTCCTGGAAGTCGTTGTCCAAGGTGCTGAAATCTAATCCACTTCCACTCACAAAGTCTGGTGGCAGCTCTTACAACTCCCTAAGAGGACTTTTTGCCACATTTATTCTCACAAAGAATCAGTATTTTGAAGTAAATATGCATCTTCTTCCGTATTAAGTGTGAAACAAAGGTGCTCTGAGCAACTTTACCCACGGCACAGCACGACGAAAACACTCAAAAGTCCATTACATGTGATTAGAAATGGAGGGTATTTAAAAATAACAGCAATAATAACCTTTAAAAGAAGGGAAGTTTCCCCTCCCTGTAGTGTGACGTTGTTTTCCGTAATATCAGGGTGTGTCATAGACTGTACCATTTCTGTTTGAAACTTTTAACTTTTGAGATATTTCCACCCACACGACACCCAGACTCTATCACTTATTCTTAGCTTGCTCTCTCTTCCCCACCCCTCCTCCTCCTCCTCCTCCTCCTCCTCCTCCTCTTCCTCTGTCTTCTCGCCCTTTCTGTCTTTTCCACCCGCTGTTTGACGCACACACACACACACACACACACACACAGGAATACACACTTCCAGGCATTAATTCACACATACCCCATGAACAAAATCCAAAGCCATGTCTGACTCATGATGATCCAGGGGAATTCCACCAATCAAAGTTGAAAGTGTGAACCTTGAAAGAGTGCGTTCATGAAAATAATCTAAAATGTCATTAGATTTAGATTAGAAAACAAACAAACAAACCAAAAAAAATACACAAAGCTTACTATAAAACACTTAAAAACATGTTACTGATTATCATAAATTCAGTGGCTTGGGTTTAATCATAATTAATATATGATATTTTTGATGAAAAAAATAAGTTTGTGGTAGAAACTACTGTGGAAATGCAGTGACACTCGCTGTTTTTGATCTTGTATCGTAATGAGGTGAAGTCAGGTGAAAGAATTTCTCCCTTATTGACTTTTCTCGTTAAATCTTTAGAGTAAATGAGATGTGGACCTAAGTAAAAACCAAAAGAGATGACGATCAGAAAGGTGCTCTGTCTGATCTGCGCACCTCTGAAAGTTACCAGTTTTATTGAGACTTTTATTTTTCATGTGGAGATAATTTGTCTCTCTGATGTGAGACTTGATTTTAAAGGTGAAATGCTTTAAAGCCTGATTCTGCCACATTGGTTGATGCATTTCATCAGATAAATTAAGATCCCACTGTAGTAAAACTCTTATCATTAAAAGAAATTCATGCACTGAAATCCATTCCTTAAGTTTTAACAGGTTAAGTGGATAATCTTATAAATGAGTGGCTTAAATAATGAAATGATTTTAATGTAATTTCAAAGGTCTTTTTCACTACAGATCTAAACTTAAAGGACAACATTCATTATGTAGCATATGAAGAGTGAAATAAATACATTTTCAGGTTCAACCTAAGCTGTGAATGACTAGTTAAAGTTAGTCATTGGGAAATATCGGCATCATCTTGTGACAAAGTTGTTTTGTAGAGGAAATGCCCAATCCAAAACAAAAGTAATGTGACATTGGCAGAAAAAATATCACTGTGAGTAATGAGCACAATCTGTCCAAAGAGTAAAGAAGCACATTGTAACACTGTATGATAATCCCTAGCTTGTTGAAACACATTCAACCATTGCACAGAAGAATTGTTTGTTCTTATGGGTGAAGAATGACAGCCAGCATCTTTCATTCATCATATTTATAAGTGATAAGATCATACATGTGAGCGTGTGAAAACTTGATTTCGCTTGTTTGCTTCTTCTACACAAATATGTGCTTCTGTTTTTGTTTTTTTTTATACCTTCATCTCATGTATAACAGAACATAACAGCTGAGAACAAAGAAAAGACCTGCTGATAGCCTGCTGATGCCAGCAATAGGACGGCACAAAGCTGCAGAAACTGCCAGCAAATCAGAGTGATTTGGAGAGTGTATTAAATTGGCCTATAAAGAGCTAATTGTGCCCATACTGGAGTGAAAAGTCTGTTTCCAAATTATCCCCTTAGATAATTAAGATAGCTGTCAAACATGTTCTTAGTACACAGAGAAAATGAAAAATGAAAAGAAAGATCACATTTTGGTTATTGCATGTAATCAAATAACCTTAAAAGGAACTATTTGGATAGAAATAAATAATGTCCGCACTACTAAATAATAATATGACTCAGCCAAACTTGTTGGTAACAGTAAATACAGTTACAAATATTACCACTGATGTCAGGATATAAATCATTAGTTAATTCTTTATAGTAGTATTTTTAATGTATGCATTGTTGGCCACACAAAGAGTTTTAAAACTGTGGTTGCCATTAAAACCCCCTGAACTCATTTGGCCTTTTAGCTTCCCAAGTATATATATATATTTTTGCCTCTTTAAAGATGATATGCTCCTCATGCACATCCTTTGAGGACTGGTCCTTTAGTGTGAAACACTCTAGGACACAACGCATTCAGTAAGATCATAGGCTGGCGGCACTGTGGGGCCTCACAGTAGGGGATACAGCAGTACTCTATGCATCAGAACTTAAATTATGTAATAGACGCATCACACGGATGTCATCTTTGGTTCCAGACTCTCATAAATGTCTGTGATTCATTAATGAGGCGTTTTTTTTTTGTGTGTAAACACCCACGCAGGCTCCATCAAAGAAACACATAGTACAGACATTTACACTTAAATCCATTACACACATGCATGAGGATGTAATGTACAGACAGCATTTAAAGTCATGCTCATTCAGTTATATTTGGAAAAACATATGACGTTAGGAAAAACAGAAAAGTGCAGAAAATCGACATGAAAATCCTTTCAGCAATAGGTCTTAAATGCATCTGTTGAATTGAAAGCTGTCCTTTGAATATCAAGACAGTGTTGACATTCATTTTAGCTGCTCTCATGGTCTCTAAACATTTTAATTATGCTGCCTTTGGTTTGTGATTTGTTGAGTTTTAATAAGGAAGATGATTGTTGACAGGGAGTGTCATCCTTACTCATCCCCCCCCCCCCCCCCAGTTAAGAAGGACGATAACTTTATCATTTATGCAAACAAGATGAATCCTGCCGTTGTCCTCTTGCACCTCACATCAAACACGCCTACTTATTTATTCTCTTTTTAATTGTAATGAATGACTTGTAGGAAAAGGCAAGTGTAAAAATGAATGTGAAGTCTTCCTCTTGATGCTGAAATAGCTTATTCTAGATTTTTCTAACCACTTCAAGCAGCAGCAACAACACAAACAATATACAAAACAGAAGTTAAAGTTGCTGGTTTAGTCGCTCTGTTGTAATTGTGAGCCTCTACTTAACAACATTTATATAATGTCAGTTGGTATGAGAATGGACAAGTTTCTTCACATATAAAAATGTTACATCCAACAATTAGTTTGTGGATACAAGCGCGTATTACGACCCATTTCAGTGATGTTCTGCTCAGTATTTTCAAGTGATGTTGGTACAAATAGGTTACCTTGAAACTTGAGTCAATCTTGTGCAGAGTTCAGTCCTCCTTCACACAGTCTAGTAAATGTGCTTAAGAGGGTATGTTTGACCCACAGACATTTCTTTTCTGTTGTAGTATGAGAAGCTGTCTAATTTACTTTTCCATTCACGTGACCCAAAGTCAACAAAACATGTTGATACTGTAAAGAAACTCCAGGACCCTTCTTTTGACCTTTGTTGAATCCCAGCCTGTGATTTAAAAGCACTGGATTCAATCAATTCTTGACTTCTTCTCAGAGCCACAAACAACAACAACAACTACAACATATAAAGAAGTTAACCACTACAGTGATTCAACATACGACTTAACAATGACCAAAGTTTGACTAATGAAACCAAGTTTAAAAGTGTTTGAGTATTTTTTTTGCATCACATTACTTTATCATTGACCTCATTTTCAAATCAACGCTTCGACTTGAATTATATATCACTGCAAAGGGAAGATATTCTAGCATGATTTTCAACCTTTCCTCTTCATTGCAGATGAGCTAAATACATTTGTATGCGCCTGAGAAAAAAAAAAAAAAAAAAAAACCCTCCTGAAAAGGTGTCTTTTTCCATAGACTCATTTTCTCCAACTCTTTGTCCCTGTTATGGCTGAAATTGCCTTAAGTGTGATTGTGAGTGCGAATAAGCCTTTCACAGCATTATTTTTATTCAAGCTGTTCCCAGGCAAACCTACAGGCAGTTCCTTTTGGGTCTGAAATGACGCTTAGGGGCCCACTCAATCTAATATCTAATGTGGCTGCACGTTAAAAGGAAATGCATACACTGAATGTCAGAATTTACTGGCAGTTTTAATGGTCCAGACCTCTTTATGTCATTTTTAAAACTTCTTTCCATAGGTTTCCCTTCAAATGAGCCCTGTTAATTTCATGGGCCATGATAATGGCAGCATTTTGTCGGCACAGTATGTCGCATAAGTTGTAAAAATCACCTGTGCCCTTTCCTACTGAGGAGCTGATTTTTCAGATGGTGATTTTTTTTTTCATCAGGTTTTTTTTTTTTTTTTTTTTTAAAATCACACTCCAACCAAGTTAAATATATAGTCTAAATTATACAGTGCATCTTTTTAACTACATGCTCTAGTCTTGCACTTAAGGTTGAGCCGTGACCTAGCTAATTTGCACTTGAATGGAAAGACACTGATGCCAACGGAGAATGCACAGAGAGGATAACATGTGGCACTGACTTGTTAATAATGCATTTGTTTGCAAAACAAATAAATAGACGCATAACACAGACAAACATCAGTCACAGAACCGCCTCTGTGAACAGGCCCATCCCTGAAGGAAAAGGGGGAGTAGAGAAAGACAGAGAAAGTCTGTTTATTCCTTCTGCCACTGCCTGCAATATCCATACTGCTGAAACACGCAATTCCCAAAAGAAAATACAAGCTTGTCCAAGCCCCCTCCTCAGCAGCCCCCACCACACAGACAGTAGATACAGAGCCTGGCAACCCAGGCTCATATGAACAACTCCTTGATGTGATGGTTTCAATACATCATCTGTCTACACATTAGATTCAGGCACAGCAAGCCTGAGAGAAAGCATCCTGGACCCAGCGCCTAACCAGTTTAACTACATTCATTAGAATGGGGAAAAACAGCGCCTCAGCACAACTATCTGGGGTGGATGGCAAAACACAGTGATATGCAGGTTGTTGATCCTCTGGATTGTGGATACAGAAGCAGAAATACACACAGTTGTTTGCAGCTCGTATGCAAAGTAACAAATGCCTACACACACATGAGAAAACACACTGCAGCAACAGTATTACAAATATTTTACCACTGTAGCTGTGGATTCTGATTATGGTGTATATTTTTATAGATCATTTGAAAGTGGTAAAATTCTTACCCCTGAAAATGGACCAAAACAACATACAATCACCAGCCACAGAAAAAAAGAAAGTCTATTTTATGTGCATCTCAAACTGAAATTGGAAACACATACATAATTCATTATTAGAGGGATTTACACTTAGGGTGTATACTTTTCTGTGCAGATGGGACAAGAGAGACCACCAACCCAGTGTCACATGTAAGTGTTTACCTCTTAGAATTTCTTTAAAAGTGTGCAGTGAGTTGGAGTTGGAAAAAAAAAAAGATAAATAAAGCAAATAAATGAAGAGCAAAGAGACCTGAACAGCAGAGAAGATAAGTCAAATTATTGCTACTCAGGTGATTCATGTCACCTTACAAGTGTTTATAAATAAATATAGTAATTTTCTGTGGATTACTGCATGTACTTGATGCCAGGGGAAGTATTTATATCTCCACAAATCCTGTTATGCATTGACAGACTCATGAGCTGTTTGCTTGTATCTGTCTCTGTAGCCTTTTATAGATAGATCAAATAGATGGTATTATATGAGCAATACAAAAGTCATCCTTTGTAATGCAACACAAGGTGCTGTGATAATGAGTACCTGGAGGATTCTGGGTAGAAATACAATATGTGGCCAGTATTGACTATATCCTGCAAAATTAATTGACTTGTTCTCATAATGTGTCATTCCTATGTGGGAATTGAAATTCCTCAAACTGTAAACATGTCACAAAACACTTAATTAGGGAAAATATCATAAATGTATGCAAATAAGTCAGTCATTATATTGTTGTTACATAGAGGCTGTTCATCTGGAAGAATATTTAGAATAAATTGTCAATGTTAAGCAAAGTGGTACAGTAGGATAAAAGCAAAATTTAGGAGATAAACATTTAAACAAAATAACATCCAAAATGCAACATCAGTAAAATGCAATATATGCAGAAATTAATTTGATGTTTTGAGAGATTTTCTGATGAAGGTGTTATGCCATATAATTTTTTTTCCTTATTATTATATCATGTGATGTGAAAATCTACCATCTTAGAGCATGGCAATGCAAAAGAAATATATGAAACAATGTGGTGTCACTACTACACTGCTGTAACTTATGTAAATATATATCATGATACAATTATTTTTTAGCAGGATAAAAAAAAAAACACAAGATAAAACTATAGAAAGCAAATTAATCAAGGTAATACAAGTATGAGGTTATTAAATAAATAATCTTAAAGTGTAAATGCAAATTACAGAATAAATAAATTAATAAATATATCCCTGTGTTGATTAATTTTTCTACTGTACATTTATTATGATATCGTAATTACGTAGAGTAAAGCATGTTTTAAATGAAGCAGCACATACATTAATTTAATACAATTACTTGCTGATAAGATGCAGGTGAATTGTCAGTAAATCAAATGCAAATATGTACTAATATGTTGATATCTGAAAATATTACATTAAGCACTGCATTTGGGTCATTAAACAATCTGGAAATATCACTTTGGAGTTACAATCTGGTTAACTTTAGTGATAAACGTACATTTTTCATTGTTTGAAAGAAAAGTGAGCAGGCTGCACAATACTGCAGAGTTATTGTCCAGTATCCAACAGCACATTCAGTGAATTAGAGCTGCTGCTTCCCTGTTTCAGCTCCAACTCACAATATGTCTCTCTTTCACTGTACATCTGAACTGAATACACGCTGTAGTATGTTGTGAACGAGAGTGATGCAGGAAACAAGATTCCTTCATAATGCAGAGAACCTTGCCTTCGCGTGTTGCACCTCAGGCATCATTATTTCTTTCCCTAATAAGCTGTTGTCTGGGACTCTAGGATGAGACAGCCTTTTATTAATGACACCAGCTCACAATATTCACATGTACACTGCTTCTATATGTTCCTCAGGAGTTGTTTTTGGACAGTCACACCTACATGTGGTATTTTATACACTAACAACATAAGTGAGTGTCTAAAAGTTTTATCCATATGCCACCAGAATCTTTTCAGCCCAGGACCAGGACACTTTTTTTATTAACTGCAAGTCATTTGTAAGATTTTACCACATTGGTCATGTACTGTAGAGGCTCATTTATTGGCAAATTTTTAGGCCATGTCCTGTGGTTTTACCTTCGGAGAACACTGTAGTATACTCAGGGGGTTTGTAAGTGGATATAGAAGGGGTTTAAGGAGCCCCTGGATTTCTGTCTTCTTATATATATATATATATATATATATATATATATATATATATATATATATATATATATATATATATATATGTATATATGTGTATATATATATATATATATATATATATATATATATATATATATATATATATATATATATATATATATATATATATATATATATATATATATATATATATATGTGTATATATATATATATATATATATATATATATATATATATATGTGTATATATATATATATATGTACATATATATATATATATATATATATATGTATGTGTATATATATATATATATGTATATATGTATATATGTATGTATATACATGTTATAGAGAGAGACACAGTACATTTCAAGATGGTAACTGTCGTATCTATTCACATTACTCGTTACTTTTATGCATCTTTAAAAAAACTCCAATATTGACAAATCACATGTTGCTGCAGGTTAGATCAATGCCTCTATGGAAAAGGAAATAAAAGCCTGAGTACGTCAAACTCATTTTATCATAAACATATGGGTGACGAGGCTTGGTGGAGAGATTGAATTGAGCTTGTGTTCATCGGAGTTTCTCCACAGCCTCAGGCATCACTGGGGACCTTGAGGAACGCTACAGGCATGTTTAAGGGCAAAAAAAAGAGAGAAAAGAAGAGAGAGAGAGAGAGAGAGAGAGAGAGAGAGGGAGAAGTCTACAGTAGATCTGAGGTTGGTCTGTGATCAGTCCACCGCAGTAAGCAGGGAAATTCATCACACTGTCAATAATTATCTTCACCTTCCCGACATGGAAACGTCAAAGTATTGAGGATGGGTCAGGTTGAAGATAAAACATGCATTAAAATGTTTATATACATGAAAACATTTAAAGTCTAATGGGAACCCCTACCAACCTCATTTTATATAGTTCCAAACCCACATTATAGACACGATAAGGACATAGGAAATAGTCACTCCTGTTTTATATTATCTTCTTATATTTGCATCTACATTATTTAATGAATTAATTTAATCACGTTTATAATGGGAAAACCGTGCAACTGATCATAGTCAGAGATTAAAATAATATTTTTGTTGTTTGAACTTGATTATTCCACATGTAGTTTAATCTTTTTCCTCACCTGGGGATCAGCTTGTATGTTTACAGTATGTGTGTGTGTTCAGTGGCTGACAAAAAGAGCCTCTTGTTGCCAGCTTGAGCGTGCATTGGCTCAGATAACAACTTTAAAGCATGCGTTAGAGCCAATCCACATTGGGGGGAACCTTGTGTAGGATCAATGCTGGCATGCTGATGAGCACTGCTCAGGTGTTGCCAGAGGCACCATGATAATGGTCAGAGCAGGAATGCAGAATTACTCCAGCACCATTGATGGTTCGGGAGAAATTAATGAAACACACATGAAGCCGTGCCAGTACACAGCGTATAGATTTATCACTGGCACTGACATCATCCTCAAAGGTGAGAGGTCAGAAGTTTTTTATTTGTACAGGAAATTAAAAAGCATCATCATCACTGACCCTTAAGATTATAACTGCAGAGAAAAAGCGTTCCAACAAGGACACTCTCTATAAAGCGTACAGTTTCATAATGAATTTAATAATTGGGGAATGCTCCAATATTCAGTATAACGAATAAAACATGAATCATAATTATTTAAAAGCAGTTAGAATTACATGATGGAGGAGCAGCATAGAAAATCTATTTTATTCTGATGTTAATGTGTGGTCTGTGTTGTATTTGCCCAGTCAGAGTCCCTCCCCATCTACACTGCCCCAGTTCTGGAGTAGTCCCCATCTGGTTTGACAATCTGTTTTGATGGAAATCAGTTGTTCTCTTTTTTTTCTCTACTCTGTCATCTCTACTCACTGCTCTTGCGCTTTCACTTGAAGTTTCCCTGCGATCGTGGCTCAGAGACGCTTCAGATGAAGCTTGGGCATGATCACAGGCTATCTAGCATTGCCAGTGCCACCAGTGCTTGCTCACCCAAAGGGAATAGAGCCTTTTACAATAGTACTCTTAAGTTTCACCTAATATAGGAAGCAGAGTTTACTGGGATGGAAATTGCAGTGCTAGGTCTATATGCCATCTGTTACTCCCCCCCAATCTTATTTTTTACAAGCTGTTTCATCTTTATCAACTTGCAAGACTATTAGTCATGCTAATGGTGCTGTAGACGCAGGACAATATCTCGTGTTTTAGATGTTTTATGTAATATTTCTCAACAGATTGACTTCATTATTGAGTGACTGACAAGACAATATGACTCTTTATTAGGGTATTAACGACTTCAGTTTTTTTATTTTTCCAAGTCGACTTATCCGTCAATAAAGTCGAGTTCACGTATTGTGGTGACGTCATCACATTGTCAGCGGAGAAACAACACAGACACACGGCTAAAAAAAACACAGACGCACGTCTGTCCAGCAATGAACAACTGGTATTAAAGTTCACTGCAACAAAAGAACATTTTAGCAACAACAAAATAAAGGCTAATGTTAGCAAAGAGTTCTTTGTTAAATTTAACTGGACAATTTGGACATTTTGTCTGGACCCATGGCTGTAAAAGTGGACTGTCCACACGTCTGTCACACGTCGTCAGTTTTCATATTAAGTGCAAAAAGTTTAAAGCAGCGTCCAATAAGACGGACACCACACTGTCCATATCATGTTTGGAGGGAAAAAAGAGCGTGTTGTCTGAGCTGCTTATGACTAAGGTTAGCTAGCGGATGCTCACTTGTCAACCGATACCTCTTCAGATGGTCACGCCAGTTTTTTATTTTCATGTAAAGTGAAGTATTTAAACAAATGCAATGTGTGTCAGTGTCTTTTGTTTTGTCAGCCCACCACAACTGACTTACCTTCGAGAGAGAGAGAGAGAGAGAGAGAGAGAGATGCAACTTTAAGTCGACTCCAGACTAGTCGACATTTTAGCTAATGCCCTACTCTTTATATCCTCTTCTGTTTTATACATATTAAGACTTTGACACATTGCAGATCATGATGTCAACTGCGTAATTTTCTTCAGCGTTTTTCAGTGCATGAGCTAAAAATAATAACAGGAGCAGTGAGTTGCTTATTGTCTTATTGTCGTTCTAAATTATTCCACACAGTTTGTTTATTGTTTAGTCTCGCAGTTAACTTTTCTCCCGATTTAATTCAAAATAAATAGCAAAGGAATGGAAGGTTAAATGTTACATATCTGTATGGGGGGGGGGGGGATAATTAATGCTCCTAAAACACTGTTAAATAGCAGCTGGCAGGAAAGTTTCATCTGCATTGCATGCCATTGGATGTCAGTGTTGAAAGAGTAAACACAGTTAAGAGAGTCAGCAAGAAAACAAGAAAGGGGAGTTGACTCCCCCTCACTGCCCCTCCCTCGTCTATCTCTATGGAATAACTGCGAGTACCATCACAAACTCTGTCTCTGTCAACAACTGCCAATGCATCTTCAGACGGTAAATCGTGATCAACGTAGAGAGACTCTACCCAGGCAGAGAGGCGAGGAAGCAGAAGAAACAGACCTTTTTTTATTTTATTTTTTTCTGCCTAGACATTGTGAATATTCTTTTGTGTCCTGCCTTCCTACTCCTGCCTTTTATACTGCAAAGTTTCGGAGTGTTTTTAAATGCAAAGGTGGAGTGCTTTTTCTACTCCCCATGTGCTTTCCCATCCCAAAACACTTTCTGTATCTGTATCTTCCTTCCCCTGTCTCTCTCTCTCTCTTTCTCTCTCTCTCTCTCTCTCTCTCTCTCTCTCTCTCTCTCTCTCTCTCTCTCTCTCTCGCTCCTCTTTCACCCTACACTTCTTGATTTTTGTATCTCCCTTAGGTTCATGAGATGATACCACTGCCTTCTTTTCTTCTCCCCTTCCCATCTCTGCACATATAATTTTGGATTCTGACTTTACTTCAAAGAGATTTTAAGCCAAGTGGTTCTACCTTTTCCTTTCTTTCATCTGAATGTGCACGAGAAGGATACAGCCAGCTGCTCAGAATATGAGCTATGTATTGGAAATGCAAAAAGCCTTCACAATCTACATCTGTCAAACATTGCTAGATCCCACAAACATCATGTGGATATCATGTGCACAAGCAAAAACAATCAAAAACCTCTTTGGTGGTACTTTTTTTTTTTTGTTATCTCCGTCATTTCTTTTATGTATGTAAATAAGAGGAAAACGTAGCCTTCCTTTAGTCACTTTTAGCCTTTTTAAAGCCTTGTGTGCTGAAGAACAGATGGATGAAGGGTGATAACACACCAGACATGAAGCTTTTAAACATGTCTGACATCAAAACGCTCTGTATGTTCTATGTGGAACCCTTTAGATTTGAAGAACACAGTAAAAATGTTCAGTTAACAGTGGGCAAGAAGATATAAAGAGAGCTTGATCCATGTTCTGCAATGTGGGCTGTATTTAATCCATGTTACAGACTATACAACACTCCTGTTATATTCAGAAATTCTGCAAAAAAAAAAAAAAAAAAAAAAAAAGCTGGGTTTTTAGGGTGGGGCTTCAACCCAACCTGCCCCTTCTTCTTCTTCTTCTTCTGCTCTGCACCCTCCGTCATGGGCTGTCCCAGGTGATCTTGCACTTATGTGATTTAATAATTTAAAAAGCACAAGGGAAGAAAGGGAGTCCTTGTGACCACTCCCAGCACCCTCAGGCTGCTCTTCTTTTGTAGCACATTGTACTTCCTTTGCTCTACAGTCTGTGTGATGCTATTCTTTACTTCTGTTCTGTATGGGCTGTTTCTGTTCAACTAACAACGGTCTCCCGGTGAATCAAATCAGGAGATTATAAGAACATTCAAATAGACTGAATTGCCTTCCAGGAGAGCTTAAATCAATCTAAAGTTAAAATTGCAAGGAAAGAAGCCTTGGGATGTTTAGAGAAAGAA
This sequence comes from Siphamia tubifer, assembly GCA_020466265.1. Taxonomy (NCBI): domain Eukaryota; kingdom Metazoa; phylum Chordata; class Actinopteri; order Kurtiformes; family Apogonidae; genus Siphamia; species Siphamia tubifer. Next base: position 33,041,997 of record CM035802.1, on the reverse strand, counting down.
GGAGGATCTACACAGAGAAGGGCGGAGGAGAGTCAGGGTAAACCACGTCTGTTTTGGGTAATACAGGCGTGAAATGCCACAGCATCAATTACTGAATGATTGAGGGCGATTCGACTGTGTGTGCTACCATTCAGCAGGAGAGAGGAGGATATAATGGATAAACAGTGATTACGCTGGGCCCTCCAGATTGAGAATGTTCATATTTACAGTGTGACACTGGGACAACAACAGCTGTATTACAGCCTGTCATTTATGCAATATGTATTTCAGTGCAGCATGTTTCCATTTACCAAAATTCAATAAGGCAAAAAAAAAAAAACAAGTAAATTGAGATATCCAAGCTCTAATGTAGATTTTTAACTCCCAGTAATACTGTTATTATTCATTACACTAAATTCAGCTCAATGAGTGCAGCTCAGCTCAACTTTTTTTTTTATGGAATGGGAGATATAAAGATAGACTTTATTTTGAACATAAGTATCTCTTTTAACAGTGCTTTATGTCAAAAGAGTAGAAAGAAGACGAATTTATATTGTCCAATAACTCCAATTTTACATCATTTGACTTGTGACTATGGTTTGATTCTGTACATGTGCTGGATTTGGAGCCTTATTTCTGGTTGAAATTCTGTAAGCGGTGGCTTTCATCTGCCAGAAGCCAAGCCTACACCATTCCACCCTCTGTATTCCTCTGTTTTTGTCTTTGTCTCTCTCTCTCTCTCTCCCTCTGTCTAACCTACCACCCCCTGCTTAGTTAAGCTTGCTAAGTGATAGGCCATGGCATTGGCTTCTTCGTTCAAAAGACAGGCGCATCATTAGGAAGCGGAAGAGTGCAGTTCCTGCCTCCAGGGGTTGGATGACAGTCCATCACCGCCCAGGGGCTTGCCGTACTTTGGACTATGAAAATCAAAGATGGTGCCATGAAATTTGAATAGAGTAGGATGAAATACAAGAGCACCTTTTTCCTGGTCCTGAATTAATGCTCTTGTGGTAGAGATGTAATTTTCTGATAATTTTAAGGGATAAAATAATGATTTATCACTGAGTGAAGGCCAGGCCACTTTACAATTTTTTTTTTTTTTTTTTTTTGTGGTCACTTAATAAATAATATAAAATTGAGTAAATCACATTCAGATGCAGGACTCATACAAATGCATCTGTACAAATTTGGCTGTGGAGGAGTAAACATATTGATAATTCACAAGACCTTTAACTCAACTGACAAGCGACTGTTGAAAGGTGATTTTTCGATGCCGTTATGTTCCAAGTGTCACAGAGGAAGTCTGCATCTTTTGGAAATGAACAAACCTTTTTGATTTTCTCTTTTGAGGTTTGCCTTGAGTTAGAGCTTTTCAGCATCTTTCCTGCATTTCTCTGCTAACCTTGTTCTGTCAGTGCCATAGTTTTGCTCAAGTTCCTGTAAGGTACAGAACTGATCTCCTGCTATTCATACCAGACAAAGACTTTCATTTTGACTGAACCCCAATACCACAGAGAGCATAAGTTTGGATCATAGACCCTGAATTGCTTTGTTATTGTGTAGCTTCCCTCAATCCAATTACTCAAAGCACTTACTAGAGAGGCTATACATATGCAAAAATATGTAATGTGGGAATATAAGTGGATCAGTGGGTAACATCTTTCAAAGCACAAATCTATGTGTATACAAAGGGGTGTAGCAAAAAAAAATACCATCTGCATGATAATGTAAATTAGGTTTGAGTATTTTCACTTTCAAATATATTGCTGTGATCTTTGACCTGTGCCATTTATAAATTAATTGTGTATTTGAGGGAAAAAATAAAAAATAAAAAAAATCCAATCCAAGTAATGAAAAACCTTTACCTCAAAATGTTCAGTCAGTGAAAACACATTTCCCCATTGAGACCAATACATTAAATCTAAAATCTAAATCTACATTTTCTTTGACTTTTATCACGTTTCATACAAAATTTGTACTTTTTGGTACAAATTTTTTAATGGGTTTAATATGGGGCCTTGGAAGGAATCAGGCCTTTTTACATGTAAAATGTGACTCTATTTATGAAAAATTCACGGTATGAAATCACTTCTGGAATGAATTAATTCCGTAAGTAGAGTTACCACTGTATGTGCAGTATTGTATTATTATCTGACATGTGTCCACTATTGAAGAAAAAACAATTTTCAGCATTTTCAGCATTTTGTTTCTTTGAACACTATGTTAAATATAAAAGTTATGGATGGATTAGACTGAAACCTTCCAGATATGTTGATACTAGGACAAAGAAGAACACATTTAAGTGGTCATCAATAGATGTGTGTGTGTGTTATCTGTTCATAACTCAAAAAGTTATGAGCAGATTTGGCTTAAATTTCCAGGGAATGTTAATACTGGCACAAGGAACAAGTGATAAAATTTTGGTGTTGATCAGTGGGGGGGGGGGGGGGGGGGGGGGGGTGATCTGTCTATGAAGTCTGCACCGTCCGAGTCCTTTTCTAGTTAATATTGTTCTACATAGAATATACAATCTGCTTGTATTTGTGTGCAAAAATAACACTTTTACTATTCTTTCAAAACCTAAGTGCATTAAAAACAAGTTTGTGCAGATGATATGAGCAAAGTGAACAGTATGTTTTTGCTGAAAACTATTCGAATAATGGAGTATTTCACAGCATATATTGTACAAAGATAAATGTGGTCTCATGTGAATCTGTGCTGAACATGAGTTTAACCCTTGTTTGGCACTTGTAAGTAAATAAGTAACATTTATTTATATTGCATCTTTCACAGACAATGGTCACAAAGTAATTCATGACAATAGTAAACCAGCTGAAGAAATAATAAAATAATGGAATCATAAAAACACTTACAAAAAGAAAAATTCAGAGAGAATCAACATAAAAGAATATCAGTTGCATAGACCTCGCTTAATTAATTACTTGCTGAAAATCAACTAAAAATATTCAGGTACTTTCTGAAAGTGTCCAAAGAGCACAGAGGAAGGAAGGGAGACTTTATTTCATTATCTTGAAAGGATAAATCTCCTTGAGTCCTGACATAAATGTGATGTTTGTTGAGAAATGATGCATGTTTTTGCCTTTGCTTTTGCTTTTCATAAAATGATGCATATTATTATAACAGACATATTAATTGCTATCCTGCATATTATGAAATGAAGCAATAAAAATAAGATCAGTGACATATGGGGAGTCTGTTGAAGTAAATATTTGAAAATACTAACAATCTGAATGCTCAGTCAGGCACATACCCAATACGTGACTCAGTAGACACATCTTGTTTTGAGGATTATTAATAATGACTCAATGGGTAAGAGACTTAAAAAAAAAAAGTGTTGGTGTTGAAAATGACCAAAAGAAGGAAGACATCAACCAATGTCTGACATCTACACCTGAAAACTCAACTTGCTGAGTAAGCAAATGTTGAACAGTGCAAACATAAAGAAGGTTGACATTTCCCTTGTCATCGCCTCATGCTGCTCTGCTCTCTCTACAGAATGTTACCACTAAGATCAATGACACTCAATGGAAGACATGGTATTCATTCATTCTTTCCCCTGAAAAAAAGGGGGGAAAAAAAGGAAATCTGTGTGTATGATGGAGTAACTTTCAGTGTGCCATCCATATGTTCACATGGAATCCAGCCTTAAACCATAAAGACCCAAACATCTAGCACTTTTATTATTAGTTTTCTGATTCATTTTATTAAAGTATGTCATATTTAACACATTTAACCCTTTAATCACTGACGGGTCAGCGATGACGTGTTCTGAAAGGATAGTTTTGTGTTAATATTCATAAAAAAATGACTGTTTTTTACTGTGATTTTACTGAGTTTTGTTCATGGATCTGATATAGAGAAATAAACAGGTGTCAAAAAGCAACTGATTTAGAAAAAAAAGACAAAGCTAAAACTAAGATTACTTGCACCAAATTACAATATTATTTAGTTATTTAGTTATTTATACTTTGTTTTTATTTATTTTAACTAAGTTAAGACATTATTTTGTAAATATTTATCAGTTTTTGTTCATTTTGTTCCTTATTTTATTGTATATTTTGACTTTTAAAATTGTATGTTATTATTTTTCTTCCCTTTTGTGCCATTCGTGTATTATTTTGTTCATGTTTCTTATTCTTTTGTTGGTTTGCTATACATTTTTTTTGCTGTCATTGTCCATTTTGTTGCTTATCTTTTGAATTTTTGACTGTAACTGTTAAAGTCTCAGGAGTTAACTACACATAATTTAATTCATTATTCAGCTGAACATGGGGGATAAAATGACTTCCTGTTGTATGATCCATTTTAGCTGGTTCTGTCCAGGTGGTGTTCTGCCTGTCTATACTAACAGGAGACTTTGTCAGTGGTGGGCTGTAAACATCACCAGGCCTCCATTTACAACCTAAATTCTAATATTTGATCCCAGAAATTGGATTAACTTATTCTCAATAGACAGTTCTTTTGGTTTTTCTTGGCTCCACATGCTTCCAGTATGTGTATGTGGGTGTATGATGTTTTATCCAATCAGATTTCAGTTTCTATGTGTTGCCAGGGTTACGTTAATGTGCCCTCGGCCTTCAGAATGAGTAGTGAAGTCTCATGTAATTTCAATTGTATAACATCAGGACTGTTTCTTTAACCAGTCAGATTTCAATTTCACCTCACAGGTCCAACTACTGTAACTGGTCCTCATCAACATTTATCCTTCCTCTGATTGGATAATAAGAACAAAACTTATGGTGAAGTGCCATAAGTTATATCATTATGACATTATTAGAACTTATGGAAAGTAAAGATATTGGCAAACAATATTTGGCAATATTGTTTTTGATTCATGTCAAAAAAAAAGCTAATTTAATTGACTGTAATTGAATTATCAATTGTTGAGCCGCATTTTGTAATAAATGTCCAAAATGTAATAACTTTTTCTTTCATTTTGTAATAAAGCCACATTTTGTTATAAATTTTGCTGCATTTTTATTTCCAAAATATATTCATAATTTCAAATTGTCCATGTCTAATACTGTATGTCTAATTACCAGCCAAGTCATAAAGCACTTAGAATGTTTCCCAAACAGCTCCTTGAGTCTTAATGCTACACCACAAAAGCGACCTGCTGCTACAAAATGTCAAAACTTATTACATAATGCGTCAAATTCTTTTTATAAAATATGTTAGGGCAGTTTATTACAAAATGAAATGAAAAAGTTGATACATGTTGGATGTTTATTACAAAATGCATCTCAACAGGGCCTTGTGATGAATTGGTAACATATCCAGGATGTACCCATAATCCTTTGTCCATACGTAGCTGGGATACGCCCCTGTGACCCTAGTGAACATAAAGTGGGCCTGGGAAACTGAATGAATATATTTGATATACACTTATTTTATGTCCACAGTGGCTGACTGAGAAGAAAATGCTTTGGTCATTGACATACCATCCTTTAAAATCCTTTTTCAAGGCCAACTTCTCCAGAAAAACTGGACATTATGAGTCGAGGTCAGCCAACCCCGATGCTAGTTCACTGGTTGAGTGGACATTCTCTGCCCTCAAGACAATAGAGACGTATGTCATGAATTAAACTGGACAGAGGACGCTAAAGGCCGTGGCCATTCTATCAATAAGTGATTGATAGAAGTGAAACACATAGATTAGCAATAGTAGTCAGTAAGGTTTGGAATGGGGGTGGATTGTATATAAATAATGAGTAGGTTATGATGGTTGTTATTTAAATTCTGTATGATTTTGTTATATTTTGTTGTATTGTCTTTCTTTCTTTCTTTCTTTCTTTCTTTCTTTCTTTCTTTCTTTCTTTACCTTGTTCTTTTGCTTTCTCTGTATAGTATTGGCTTCTATAATTGTGATGTCATGGTGATATTAACCCTTTAAACTTCCACTCAATTTTCAATATATTTCTTAATAAAGTGAATTGAATGCTGTTCTTCTGTTTTCTTATATTATAAATGAAAATATTAAGATGAAAACCGGGATATTGGAGACGGATCCTGGTAGATGATGCAATAGATAAAACATTTATGGATATTTATTGATGTTTTGATGTGTTTTTGAACTACATTTAGACATTTTTTTTTGTTTGTTTTGGACGTTTTTGTTGGACTATGACTGCGTTTGTTGGAATACGGTTCCTCTGTGGATAATTATGAGACATAAAGATTCAGATCAGGTGTTTGACATTTATATTTTGAACAAATGAGTGATTGTATCTGCTGTGGATATTTTATCTGAAAGTGGCTTATTGTATATCTTCCAATGTGTTGTCAAACTACATTAGGTCATGTGACATATGGGACAGGTTTGGGTGGGTTTTGAGCGACCAGCCTATATATGTGTGTATGTGTGTGTGTGTGTGTGTGTGTGTGTGTGTGTGTGTGTGTGTGTAATTTTTATTCGAAATGTATTTTGAACCAAAAAAAACAAATACAAAAAAGAGACAACATAAAAACTGCAATAATATGTTCAAACAGGAGTGAGAAGAAGTCAAAGCTTATCTAATCCCACCCTTTCTCCTGTACTAGTGTTTAAATATTCACTTCCCCAAGTTGCTACTAGTACTGCTACTACAAAACAGTTTAATAATAATAATATTTAATACATATGTATATTCAAATTATGAAAATGAACATACTGGTCAGAAAAGTCCAGCTGATGCACATAAATAAAAAGGAAAAGTGAATATGAAATAAACACTTCCTTACACCTCATGTCTTTTCCTCTACATTTCATCCCTGTATCCCGTGCAAACATATTCTTCATATTTGGTTTTAAATTACATTATATTTGGACATTGCTTTACTGTAGTTCCTCACCCATACTGTTCCACAGTCTCACAAAATGAAATGCTAAATCAGATTTTAATGACTTTGAAGTTCCCTCTTAAATGATGTTTACTGTTTTGAATATTTTTATTTATTTATATATGTGGACCCTTGGAAGTTTAAAGGATTAAGAGTTTAACTAAGCTGAGTACGTCCCCACTCAAGGCCCATCCTTCCAACACAGCTTCCTGAACACATCATGCCTTGTTTGTTATTGACTGAATCCAAATAGTTCTGTGCCTGAGGCGCTGTGGAGGCTGCTGACATACCCACAATCTAACGAGGGATTTAACCTGTACCTATATGTGCCACACACGTCACTGGGATGTCAGTAGTTCACTGATGGCATTTTGTGGGGAGCGCAGTCAACCACCAACCCATTGTCTTTTATGCTAATAGCAAAATCTCAATTGTAAAAAAAAGTAAGTAAATAAAGTACTTCCTTTACTGTACTGAAGTAAGTTTTTAGGTTATTTTTTTAGGTTTATTTTTCTGGCAAACTATTTACTTTACGCCCTGTATAAATATCTGTACTTTATACTCTTTACATTCTCAGAATATACTCATTACTTTTTCAAACTAGACAAATGTGATATTTCTGAAAAATAAGTCATAAATCAGAAATTGTGACGTATATTGATTGATTGATTGATTGATTTGTTTATTTCGAGCAATTCACACAATTCATTCATTCATACATACATGTACATACATACATAAGAAAATATATAATAATTTAATCTACACCGGAAAAGGAGTGGGAAGAAGAAACTGTCCCTTAACCACAAGACAAATAAACAAAATAAATAAAATAAACCAGCCCAAACTAATTCAGAATCAACTCTTTCAATAGTATCTATATCCTAATTTCTCACAGTTTAGATTTTTTAATCTCATAATTATGTTTTTTAGGTTCTCTCCTATTTATGACTTTTGAATTGTCCTCAACGTCATGTCAATAATAACCCAATAAAACACATCATCTACACACTAACTCACTTTTAAAAGCTTTATTTGTTGGGAATATTTTTGACATTTTTCTGTTTTTTCCTGCTTAAATAAGTAATATTTCATCCATACCAAAAAAAAATATTATGCAGTTTTACTTTTTACTTTATTACAATTGAGAAATTTTACTTTTACTTCAGTAAAGGAGTCGAATCAGTACTTCTATTTTTTCCACACCAGTAGCTGTACTTCTACTTAAATGTCAGTACTTTGACCACCTCTATCTGTGACACACAATTCATCGTATGTCGTTTCCACACAGAATCTTTTATCACATTAGCTGCATGATCATTGAAGCTGCCACAAATCACGGTGAGAAAAATATTCTTCTCAACTCTTCTAAACCCTTTGTAGGTGTGGAAAGCTAGTGGTTGGTGGTAAGACAGCAATTGCCCCCATTTAATGTGTAGTGATTCTTTCTGTGGCATTTTGCCTCCTCCTGTTGTCTCGCCTCTCTTATTAACATGCACTTAAATTCCCTTTGTTCTCTCAAGTGCTCATTAAAGAATTCAGTGCCTTCTGATGTCTATAGTTTTACATAATTAGAACCCAAGAGGTTTCCACATGTGCACTAAAGTTCTCCATTTGTTTTACTCTGCATTAGAGGAGCAATTTGTTTAATTTCTCTGGAGTTTAACCTTGCTGACTGTGATGGAAAAGCACCTGCATTCAGTCAGATCACCAGTGAGACAATATTGCTTGTGAATATTGCGTTCTTGGTTGTGTCTGTGGGGTTTGAAGTACAGCCGTAACAGCACAAACTGATCCAAAAAAAAAAACCAAAAAACAAACACAGGTGTCTGATGAGGAATTCATTAATTCATTCTGAGAAATGTTTAGCAGTTTCAGCTGAAATATTAAAATAATAATAATATGTTTTTTTGTTTTTTTTTAAGTAAACCAACCATATTTTAGCTGGACGGCAGCCAGTTTCTTGTCCATCCATCTGGGTACAGAATGGCCCCGTCCTGCTCCCTGCTGTTGGTTAACCTCATGTAACGCCACTCCAGGATGTCACTACAATCACTGAGTCACACCCTGTCCAGATGCCACGGCCGTCGTGTTTTGAGGGAAAATGCTTCAGTAGATACTGTATGTTCCTCATGAGTTATTGAATTTGTTCTTGTAAAAGCAATGCCAAAAGAAGAAACATATGTCTCCTCTCCTCTCCTCTCCTCTCCTCTCCTCTCCTCTCCTCTCCTCTCCTCTCCTCTCCTCTCGTCTCGTCTCGTCTCGTCTCGTCTCGTCTCGTCTCGTCTCGTCTCGTCTCTTCTCTTCTCTTCTCTTCTCTTCTCTTCTCTTCTCTTCTCTTCTCTTCTCTTCTCTTCTCTTCTCTTCTCTTCTCTTCTCTTCTCTTGTCTTGTCTTGTCTTGTCTTGTCTTGTCTTGTCTTGTCTTCTCTTCTCTTCTCTTGTCGTCTGTTCTCGTCTCGTCTCTTTTCTTCTCTTCTCGTCTCATCTCTTTTCTTTTCGTCTAGTCTCGTCTCTTCTCGTCTCGTCTCTTTTCTTCTCTTCTCCTCTCGTCTCGTCTCTCCTCTCCTCTCCTCTCCTATCCCTCTCCTCTCCTCTCCTATCCCTCTCCCTCTCCCTCTCCTCTCGTCCTGCTTCAGGAATGAAAGAAATCCATTTGGCAGTGTTTGCCATAGAACCACTGTTGCCAACATGGGGGACAAGGACAGAGAATTTATTCAAAGCCATGTGCCCCTCAGCATCTTGTCTATTTGCTCAGAATTTCCAACCAAAGATCCAAAATGCATAAACCCTTTGAGTCCATTCCTTGTCTTACAGATGTACAAGGCTAAGGGTGAAAGTGATCCATGTGGCTCTGAGTGTGTGTGTGTGTGTGTGTTTAGCTGTGGTCATGCTTGTGTACACACAGTTTGAGTGTAGTTTGTGTATGTTGGGGGTGGGGTGGGGGGGTGTCTGTTGTATGGTGAGGTGGGGAGGGCTTGATGTAGTGTTCCAAAGTGAGTGGCCCGCCGAGGAAAACAATAAAGCACGAATGACAGGAACAGATGGCCCTCTTTATTGTCCCCTGAAATGCAAACACTGAATATCTTTGCTTCGTGGGTGGCAATATTATATATTTATTTTCTCCCTCCTGTCCCTCTCCCTGCTAATAGCTCTGGTGGCTGGCACCCACCCACATTTAAGACTAAAAGGCCTGATAAAGGGTTGAAGCCAGATGCTTATTATTTGTTGCTTAGGATTTAATGGGCAGTGACACAGAACAAAGATGACAAGGGTAGCACAACTGTCCAAGCAGTTGGATAAGAGTGCCCTACAGACAGGGTGTCTACATGTAAAACGCTTCTAAAAGCCCTGCTGCAGCACCACTGTGCACAGTAGGACTTTATCCCACAGAACGGATTTATAGAAGAAGACAATGGAGCTACTGTACTGTGACGTCCTCTATTGTATTTATTCATGCACATTCAGGTTTTTAACATTTTTCAACTTTCTAATTGAATTCCATAGTGATAATGACACCAAAATCAACCAAATATAAAAAATTAATACACAAATTAAAAACATAAAATAAAGGAAAACAAAGTGAAAAGCACAAAATTCAAGAGACCAAGAAAAAGTTTTACTTGCAGGTTTTGGGAGCTCCAGGGATTATTATCATGTGACCACAATGGGTTATGGATTATTAAAATCTGTAAGGAAAGTGAGATGTGTGACTAAGAAGAGCAAAATGATCAGACATATTTTGGTTTCTATAGTTTATTTCCTCTTGTGTGACAACTGTATGGCAGGTGATGTTTTTATAATTCCCTTTATTTCCTTTATTAAGGATTAAGTTATTATTAAGAAATTAACCATGGACAGCATCACCTGTGCTTGTGGTATTGCTATGGCCATCAGGAAAGTGTTTTTGTTTTTTTTTTTATGATGCAAAATCATTTGTAAGATCATACACTGATGTTGGACAGAAGGTCTGGCTCTCAGTCTGGACTCTAATTCATACCCAAAGTATTCTATTGAGTTGAGGTCTGGACTATGCTCAGTCCAGTCAAGTTCATCCATATGAAACTGTCTCATCCATGTCTTTATGGTCCTTACTTTGTGCACTGTTGCATAGTCATGTTGGAAAAACAATAAGGCATCCACAAATTGTTCCCACAATGTTGGGAGCTTGGAAATGTCCAAAGTGTCTTTGTCCTAAATCCTTGTTGCAACACCACACATTTCATACAAAATTAGAAAAGCACTTGGAGAGCGCAGACTTTGCCAAGGCAAGTCAGCCCCCGTTCCTGAAAGACATATGTGCCCCCCTCTCCGCTCCCCCCTCCCCCCCTCCTCTGATCACCACCAATCTTTTATCACTTGTTCCTCATGCCAGCATCAACCTTTCCTAACAATTTCAGCCAAATCCCGAAGTAATTTTTTAAGTTCTCTTGCTACAAATTACACAAATGCCCTCCTCCCCCCACAAAACTCCATCGATCACCACTAAAATTAAAAAAAAATGTTGTTCTTTGTGCCACTATCAATATTTCCTGAAAATTTCAGCTAAATTCATCTGTAACTTTTTGAGTTATCTTACTAAAAATCATGCAAACACCAATAAAAACATAACTCCATCATTCCTTGCCAGACTAAAAATCATCGTCATCAATATTGCATTATGTCTTAATGTGATGGTAATGACACACACACACACACACACACACACACACACAAACGGAACATTGCATTGTCATATTAAACTCTATGGATTAAGAATAGGTTGTCATTTTTTAAGTATATTTCAATGAGGAAGAGTTTATACTGAGATTATATATATATATATATATATATATATATATATATATATATATATATATATATATATATGTATATGAAGAGATCATTTGCAAAAACAGATAACTCCATTTTTCGTTTTGTTTTTTTTTTTCAGAAAATTGCATTTTTTACTCTACATTCCAGGTAATACTCATTGATTTGATATATTATTTATTCAATTTAGTGGCTCTTGCCAAATGAAATAAATAATATATCAAATAAATCAGTATTATCTGTGGAATGTAGAGTAAAAAATGACATTTTGTGAAAAAAAAGAAAAATGGAGTTATCTGTTTTTGCAAATTAACTCTTCATATATATATATATATATATATATATATATATATATATATATATATATATATATATATATATATATATACAACCAGTATGATCTGGTTTTATATATAAATCCAACATTGCAACAGTTATGTTTCACTTCACAAATCATTTCCACAAACTAATGGATGATATCGCAGAGGATTCCTCCACTATTCATATACTGTCTGTGGTAAAACATGCCCCTCATGCTCCCTTTCACTTACATTCTGATAGTGTCCATAGCCGGTAAAGAGTAATTATGTGACTCCCAGTGTGTACTCTGAGGAGGACATGCACTAAAGAAGCAAAGATCTGATTGAACTGATTGTGTTTGTAGTGCAATAATCCATTAATAACAAAGTGCTTACAGAAGCAAAGCATACCAGAGTTCATCATTTCATGTAATTATGTGCCATGTACAGTAAAGTAATCTCTAAATGGCACTGTAATGAAAACAATTAAACAGCTTTAATTTGGATTAAGGAGATTACTAGTTGAAGATCTTCATTGCTGAGTCTCATGCAAAGAGATTAGTGAATTCACTTAGAACATTGATACTGAAGGACTCATACAAAGTCTTAAAAGATTTTCAGTGGTGAAAGTTACCAAAAAAATAAATAAAAAATTGCTACTGTCGTGCTGCAAGTGCCGCCCCTTTTGTTAAATCATTGCCTCTGTGGTCCCTCATCCACTTTTTTTTTCCACCATAGCCATTTGTGCTCCTTCTCTCTACCTTTTCCTCATCTCTTTAATACGACATGTTTAATCCTTTTCGCTTTCTCTCTCCTCTGTGCATCATCGTCTGCTAACTGCCTCCCTCTTATCACACATGCTTGCCCATTGCCCCTCTATATACTCCTGCCTCACCGTTCGTCACTCCCCCTCCTCTGAAGCCCACCCCTGTCTCTGTGACCATATTACTTCAGTGGACGCTCTGTTTTTTTTTTTTTTTGCTGGGTTCATCGCTCCTCTCCCTGATAATTCCCCTGTATTAACTGGTTGGAGTTATTACCCGTTATATGAGATGTCTATGTTGAGAGCGCTTTATGAGATCCTGGTCCCCATGGATAAGATGATGGAGTTGGTGAGTGCTGTCATCCCCCAGCCGTATAATGGCATCAGTTGGGAAATACACAATGCCATGGATTATTGATAGAGCCATATCTGCACTTCTGCTGACAAATTCCTGGCCTGGGTTGAAGGGGCACATAATCCTGAAGAATATCTCTGCTAATATGGCCGCCTCCACGCAGCAACACCTCTGCTCTCTTTGGGGTACTTTGGTTTCTCTCCTCCCTTGTGACAAATGATCACGCATTCGTAGTGATTCAAATGAAAGGGTGAAGATTTATTCCAACAATAGACTCTCCCACACTGTCTCACAAAGAAATAAGTATCACACAACTGAATAGACTGTCTCATTGCTGCGACTCCCAACACCAAAAATATGGCTGTGTTTTACCGTAGGAGAGCAATAGGGGGGTAAAAAAAAAAAAAAAAAAAAAAAAAAAGAAGGAAAGAAATTTTGTGTTGTTTAAAGATGCATCATGAAAATATCTTTAGGATCCTCACAGGTGAATTCCAACATACAACATGTACCGGAAGTAGAGAAAACAGCGGAGATGTGAGAAGACGTCTCTCATTAGCGGTTCACCACCGGTTAGCACAAGTAGCAAAGAAAGAAGGTAAACAATCCTGCACTCCCTATAAATAGAGAGTAGAGTAATTCTCCTGGCTCTCATTACATGCCTCCTCCCTCCCTATTCCTCAATCTGTCTGATGTGCTGTGGTGGGACTGGGGCTCAACAGCATTTAGTCAGCGTGAAGACCACAGGCTGATTTCTCAGTTATGGCCTTGATTTTTGATCCCAGATGGAAGGATTATGCTCAGACTCGCGGGGGGAAAGCGAGAGACAATAACTGATCAAATGCAAAAGTGGTTACCGACACTACCGAGGGATGCTGCACGCGCAGCAAAAGAAGCCTCGTTAGATTTATCAGAGGTCTCCCATACACCTGTCCTAAACTAGGCGCAATATGTTTGTGTATTTATTTGCGAAATTATATGTAAATGACCAAATGAGTATGTTGTCGTAAATTGCTCTTCATTGCTCATCTCGAGACTCAAGCCTCAGTAGCCATGTTGCTTTTCAGAGGAATATGAAATTACTATCACATTGAGGGAAATCAAAGTCTTGTTCTGCTGCAGTCCTCTGGGCAGCATTGTGCAGTATTGCTTTGGAAACGGGCCTAATTGGTATGTGTGGGCCAAACTCACCCCTCTGCCTGAAACTAGCTGGCTTCATGTTCACAACAATTGGATTTGGAATAGCTGCCCTAGATTGTTTGTGTTTTGCAGTTAGGGTCTGTATATATAACATCAAGAGTGCAAAGATAATCCCAGTCGCTTCTCTGTCTATCATATTAGAATGCATGACTCTTGTAATTGGCTGAAGTCTATTGTAGCCAATAGCATCAACCATGTATTTTTAAAAGCAGTGGGTGGCTGTGGTCTCCTAAAGAAAATAGAAGGATTTGAGCTGAACAATTAGTGGCAGCCTCCATCTGACAGACCATATTTCTGCCTTTTAGCTCAGTGTATGGTCTGGCAGTGCACCAGAAAGCAAAGAAAAAAGGAACATTAAGTCACCTATAATTTGCTTTCCTACAGTCAGAATATGAAACAGACACATGACAGCTTAGTGATTCATCTAGTCCATGCACCATTTCTGCTTCCTGAACAATGATTGACTCTGGCACAGTGTTTGCCTCCACAGTGCATGCAGACTCTGTGACAACCTGTGATATCTCCTGTTTTACAATACCCAAAAGAAACTTTAAACCTAAAATCGTATCTAGAAATGTGAAAGCAGGGAGTTTCCTCTTCATGTGTGTCCACATTCCAAGATTTCAATAGCAGTATTTTACTGTAATGGGGACATGTCGAGTGAAAGCTCCCCCGTCTTCCTCTCACCTCTCATTGGAGGCTATAAATGCACAATGTGTAAATAATTTGGGCAACATATTAACTTTCATTCTGTTGTTCAGCAAAACCCTAAGCACTGCTGGTAATGTGCACTGTGCTCACCTCCAACATGGAGGTTTGCCGAATTAGCTTGCGCCAGTAAGTTTTCACCTCCCCAACGCACCATGGTGCAATATAGGGAGAGAGAGAATGTGATTACAAACAGTAAGTTATTGCCTCGGGCACAATTAAAACTTTGCAGACGAGCATTCCTGATTGCAAACTGAATCAAGTATGGTGTTGGTGCCTGTTAATTGGTTAATTACGGAGCAGGAAGGCTTGCTATACAAGTATTAACTGGGAAATCTGTTCTACATTTTCTGTCAGTCCCACATGTAAGCCAGACACTGGGGCAGCCCCTCGACTAAAAATAAGCTCATCAGCAATTTGGAGCCGTGTGGGCTGTCTCATCATGATGGAAGATGGAAGAGCATTCACCAAATGGGCGCTCACTGCTCATACACAACAATGCTCATCTACAAAACGTACAATCTCGCTGGATTTATTTGTTGCCATAGAAGCGTGATGCCGTCATATTCAAATTTAGAGAATAATACTTTCATCTGCAGAATTATGGCAAAAAAAAATAAAAAATGTACACAAATGTAAATGTACACAAATCTTTGCCAGCTGCCAATCCTGTCACACTGAAAATAAAATGAGTGGCTGCACAGTTTGAAAGTGATTGGAGGTTATTTTTTTGATATGAAGCTGTTCTTTGCGAGATAAGGAATACATCTGGTTAACCATGAACTGGCCCAAGGACTGTGAAGTGCACAGCAGCAATAACTTAACACCATGACTTGCAGGTGTATTGCTTCATGCCACATGTTTCTGACAAAGTCGGGGAAAAAAACAGCCAAGGGCTTGGATTTGCCACAAGCACAGCCTGTACACGTAAACACAGAAACACGAAGGCAAACACACATGCGCATACATTCCCTCACATGCACACATCATACCTCTGCAGGAAATGTTGCGATGTCTTAGTCAATGCCCTCAATGCTGCAAATCCTACAGGTCTTACTCAGAGCCAGTGTTCACTGTTGCTTGAGTAAATCAGAAGTGTTTTCTGACTGCAACTGCATTTGGCTTTGATTAAAGCAAAGCCACAGGCTAAAAACTGTCTACATCCCTTTATGAGCATGCTTTTCTGACCTTTCTGTTCAGAGACTCTTCTTAGGAGTGAGGACTTGACACAACATGACATGTTGCCAGGTCAGTAAACATGGTGTTGTTGGAAATGAAATAGCAGCAAGCAGAAAACAAATTGGAGATTTAATGTGCATTTTGAATATTTTCATCCTACACACACACACACACACACACACGCACATATGGAATGGATATAGATTTGAAGCTACATTTTTGTTGTTATGGCACAATAATAACTTACATAATAACATCACCATATATACATATATATATATATATATATATATATATACCTGCAACTCGGACCGCAAGAAAAGGATGGACCCGACCCGCTTCTGGACCCACATTTTTAAAAATTAGTCAATGGTCTTTATGAACATCAAATGACCTTACTCACATACCTGTGTTTATTTCTGTGATAAAATTCAATGTCATTGCTTGTAAGTTAATATGTTGAGAAAATATATATCAAATATATCAACGTGCAGCATCTAAAAATGTCAGCGAATGTGTAACAAACTTTCCTTTTTTTGTTCTGGAGTTTCCACTCTCTCAACTTGACTTTCTCTCTTGCTCCCTCCATACCGTAGGAGACTGACGACATTGTACGTCACCTTCACAGGAAGTTGGTTAATAAAGTATATTTACCAGGTTATTTTAATGTTTATCTGAAACAACCCGAAATGTGACCAATGACCTGCAACTACTGTACAGGTGACCACAGGCACCCACTCACTTTGGGCCAGCTCACGCATCACTGATATACTGTGTGTATGTATATATATATATATATATATATATATATATATATATATATATATATATATATATATATATATATATATATATATTCTCCTCAAATACCCACTTGTCATTGTCTAATTTATGGGTGTTGGTTTTTTTTACAAGAAACAAGTCAGTGGCTGCTAGTAAATGATCAATTTATTTAGTATAACATCTGTTTCTATTGCTTTATTTCAGATCAATCTGTTAAGGTCAATGAGCCATGACAACAGACAATTAGATGCCACTGAATTGGTGTTATATTCTGTGAGGATTACACTGCAGATTTAAAAGGAGGGAAGTAAGATGGATGTGTTGTCTAGAACCTGTCTATTTGCCAAACATTTTGTTGGCAGTCAGACAGCAGCTAATACTAGTGAGCAGCACGATTAATACTTTAACCCCTCTAACAATCCTTCCTCTCTGTTTCTCTGTCTCCTTCTAATAGAGTTTGGTATATGGTAACATATGTTTATTATGTCTCTAACAACTAGATGAAATCAAAGGTCTGTAGTGTGGAGTTGCCACTAGACCTGTGATGGTGAGATGATGCCAAGGTGCCCTCAACCAACATATTCCTCTTATCTATAGCCAACTCTGCATGATTACAGTCAAGCAGCCACTATTTCTGTACTATACACCTTGAAGGAATAAAGTAAAAAAAAAAATGCATGAGTACATTTTTAAAAATTGTATATATTTGTGTGTGTATATATATATATATATATATATATATATATATATATATATATATATATATATATATATATATATATATATACATATATATACACAAATGCAATTATTGAACAAAGAAAAAGATGTAAGAAGTGTTGCAAACATATAAACTTGTGGCTAATCAGTGTTAAAATTTAACAAATTTAGTTCCCCATTGCTCATAAATAGAACCACAAAGAAACGATTGATGTTTGTTAGTTAAATCACTTACATATACAGATAAATAAGTAACTCAACCTGTTGGAAATGCATGCAGAAGCCACAACTTGCTGTTGTGTCTGTGTTGCCATGGTAATGCTTGTACCACATGCCACACATCCATGTAACCAGAAGAACATCAGGTAAAAGCTAAAGAAAACACATTTTTGGAAAACACAGCACAATTAAAACAACAAACACTTAAATATCATGAATATTACACATTTTTAAAAGGTCTGTATGATAAACTTGTCACCACTAACTGAATTCATAGCATCTCCAACAGTGCTCGTATTATTTTTTTATCACTAAAACTCATTGATCGTAGAGAACCCAATGTTCAGATCAGAACATGTGTGAAGCTCCATTGTTCTGTATTATACGTTCATTATTCAGACTAGGAACACATGGCTTGGTCTTTAAATGAGATTTTCAGCTAGAAAATTTAAAGGGGTCATATTTTGCTTGATTTGATTTGATTTGATTTGATTTGATTTGATTTGACAATCTGTTAAAATACATGCCTTTTCACATCACGCATTAAAAAAACAGTTTCAAGGATAGCACAAAAAAGTCAGACTTATTTCCATTGTGGTCCTTGCTCTTAACATACAGTACAAAACACATCCACAACACTTACAAACACATAACACATATCCATATACCCTTATCCCCACCTGTCCCCACCCTCATTCCCCCACTTATTCTAAAATTTAATCTAAAAACAATTTTCTGACTTTCATTTTAAAACTGTATGGGTTTCTAATTAACTTAAATGATAGGGGTAGATTGTTCCCAAACCAACTTTGATTAGTCATTGGTAAATTTATTTATGTATTTTGACGCTAATAGGTGAAAAAGTTTTCATTTGAACCCTCTGCAAAACTATCTTCATATTAATTTTACCAAAAGATTAAGTGTATTTCTGTTTAATTTGCACATATAAGGTCAAGACTTCTGATTAACATTTTCTCAGAGTACTAATATAGTTGTTTTTTAGCAGTAAAAGCTGAAAATATGTCCACACCTTGAGCTTATTACCTAAAATTTCCCATTGTTGGTTGCATTAATTAACACAAGTAGCTGAATGGGAGAGAGTAGCATAGTCAACAACCTGGGGGGAGTGAAGTGGCTCATTTGTATTTACTCAGAACCAACTTTCTAATGACCGTTACTCAGAAAAAGGGTTAAAGATGGACCTGTGGAGTTGAATTATTGAAGAATTCAGACCCAAGCATACCATTTCAGTTCATATAGACAACAGAGAAATGTTTTAAAAAGTATAATTCCATTTTTAAAAGCAAAATATATCTCCTTTAAAAAAGAAAAGTGAGACTTTCATAAAAGAATAAGTTGTGATAACACATTCTTGTCACAGCAAAACACTGTCAAGTGGAAGGAATCGTGTCAATTAACTGGTTAGAAAACCTCTAATGTGAGTATGTTACAGGAAGTGTTAGTTTTTTTATTAACAGTGTAGCTATACTAAACATATTTTTCAGCATTTGATTCATTTATAAACTTACAGAGAAAATACAGATACACACAGACAGAAAAAAAAAACATATATTGTTTGCTTTTGGTGCAGGGTAATGAACTCATCCAAGTAAATATTTGCAGAAATTGGTTGTCGTCTTCAAAAATATTACTCTTAAACTCTAATACTAACAGTGTTCCAGTTTGGTATCTTCTTTTAAATCATTTGCCGTAGCTCCTTTAAGTGAGGCACAATGACCCTTTACTAATAAGAAACATATTACTGTTAATAATATAGAAAAGCTAAACACAGCCAAGTAGGCTTAAATGATTTTCAGATATGTATATTACTTTAACAATTACATTACTCTATGCGCCTCCACTCGTGGATCCAAATATTATTGCATAGATTATTAACTATGTATATTTACTGTGGTGAAGAAACTTGCCTATGCTGTTTTTTATTTATTTTTTTTTATTTTTTTATTCACTCACCCACTTATATACTCTTAATCACTATGTTTTCACTGCCACAACAACAATATCTTAAGCTTTAAATCACACAAACCCACACACAATGCTATGATCAGATAAAAGCACTGTGGACGATGTGAAGTAATTTATTGTGGCACTTGCTCATACTGGCACAGAGGGTTACATCATTGGTTGTATGAACTGGTGCCTCGCAGCTAATATCCTGTAGATTGATAGGATATTTTCTTCATGTCTGTCTCTGCCTTTGCCGTCTTCCCTTAACAATGCCAAGAGGGTATACACTGCAGAGATTTGTGCACAGAGCAAATCATGCTGTTGTTGTAGTGTTGTTTGACAAATATCCAACAACTTGGGGTGGATTGACTCAGACTTGCATATCATTCAGTGGTTTTGGAGACTAAATGGAAAATGCCAGGGGTGAAGTCAAGACAGAGGGTGCCTGGAATGGGTAAAGTGATTTAACAAGAATAGGACAGACAGATGGTAAGGCATAAAAAAAACAGAGAAAAAGCAAAAAAAAAACAAACAAAAACAAACAAACAAAGGTAATAAGAGTAAGTAGGCCCACATCAGAGGAAAAGGATGGCAGAGAATCCCCTTGGTGAAAAGTTGTTGTGCACCATAGTTCTCAGATCTCTCATCCAGAAAACATCTTCAAATATAACAGAAATAGCAACAAACGACAGTCTCCCAATGTTGGAAACTGTCATTATCCTGATCTGTCACTGTATCAGGTTGGTTGGTATCAAAGTCAGCACCCCTGACTGAGGTTAAAAAGTTGTGATTCAAAATAAGAGGGGGAAAAAAAAATAAAAAATAGTCCTCTTGACACGTAACGCTCTTTAGCAGTGGAGAAAAGTGTTGTTGTGGCAGAAGAGTCTTTAGATTGTTAAAATGACAGTTTAAAAAAAAAACAGCCGAGTGAAGATAACATATAACGATTGTTAATGTTGATGAGTTAAATGGGTTATTTGATCAGGAGAACACTTATACATATAAAGTAAAAGGAATAAAATAAGAGCATTACTACCATCACCTCTGATCATACTGTTTGGTGTGGCCCCGGTGGATACCATTTAAATATTTAAATATGATGGCTTTATGCTCTATAGTGGCTAGGAAGGAGGCTTATTCTGTTTAAATGGAGGGTTGCCCCCCCACCACCACCACCACCAACATATGCCCAATGGATCAGGAAGGTCATTAGTCATGTCCAATTGGAAAAGATTTCATACATTGTCAGAGGGTCCACAAGAAAATTTGACCTTATTTGGCAGCCATGTATTACCTCTGCTAAGAAGGTTATGTTTTTGACAGTTTGTCTGTCTGTTAGCAAGATAACTCACAAAGTTATAGATGGATTTTGATGAAATTGACAGAGTATGTTGGTAAAAGGGAGATCTAGAAATGAATACAATTTTGGTGGTGATCAGTGGGGGTGGGGGTAGGGGTAGGGGTCTACCTTGGTGGTGGTCTGTGTTCTCATAGTGCTTTTCTAGTTTCCTTTGTAGAGGGCACAGCAACTACTAACATATCTATGTAACCCAAATGTGTTATCTTTATGTGTTTCTGTTTAATTGTCGCTATTATTACTTCTGCCAAGGAGGTTATGTTTTTGCTGGAGTTTGTTTTATTTGTTTGTTTGTTTGCCTGTCAAGATAACTCAAAAAGTTATTGACGGATCTTGATGAAAATGAAAAAAATAATTTCATGACGTGTTGGAGGTGTCACAAGGATTATATTTTAGTGATGGTCCAGAAGAGATCTTATTATTATTATTATTATTATTATTATTATTATTATTATTATTATTATTATTATTATTATTGACATACTTCATTATTTATTAATTGTTCATGTTTGTCGCGTTTACTTTTTTAGGTTTTTTTTGTCTTTCTGTTTGTGAGGTTGTTTAAATGGATTTAAATTGTATGTTTTGTGACCTTGATTAAAAAAAGGACAGTGTCATGGCAGAAAAAATGTACGACTCCTCATATTGTTAAAAAACAGCCAAGTGAAGATAACATAATACTTGTTAATGTAATGAGTTAAATGGGTTGTGTAATCAGGAGAACACTTGTACATACAAAGTTAAAGTAATGAAATAAAAACAAATAATGTTTTGTTTTTTTTGGTTGTATGTTAAGACATCAGAGTAAAACTACTGTGTCCACACAGAAGCCATTGATACTTATCTAGTCACCGTAGAAACCAGCTAAAGTCAGCGTGCCAAGAAATTGGTTTAGATGGCTTTTGAAACACTAATTTGTCATTTTTACTCTTTGGATTGTGTACAAATTAAACCTAGGAAATGAATGGGGAAAGCATTAGAGATGTTGACAGATTTTGTTGCCTTTGGACTGAGCCAGACTAGCTGTTTCAGCCGCTTCCAGCTAAACTAAGCTAAGAGGCAGATCTGTCTGTAGTCATACTGGAATGACTTTGATCTTCTCAGTACACCCAGCAAAAAAAAAAAAAAAAAAAAAAAAAAATGTCCTTTCTAAATGACTAACTATTCATTTAACATTGATTCTTTTTTTTTTTTTCCTCAAGATAGCAGGTGTGTATAAGTCTGGATATAGATTGTAATAACCATGTTAATGGTGAGTTAGTGGCAGAGCAGTATGAGTAACAGATGAGCTATTATTTTGCAATGTAAAACAGGATATAAACAAATGAATAACAATGCGTAGAGGAGGAAACAGTCGACAGCAACACATGTCCGAGATTGTTACCATAGATTGGTTGGCTCCAACTACTAATGTTTGTGTTTGTATTCAGCTCCATTACATGCACCACCATTTACCCCACCAGAGGCATGCGTGTTTGGTGTTGGGTCTACTGAGAACCATTAGGCTAATTTAGATCCCTGTATGTGTGTGTGTGTGTGTGTGTGTGCTGCATGGGTGTGTTCAATTGCACATGCCAGATAATTTAGATTTTAAACAGTGTGCTAGCACGGCACTTCAGAAGGATTACCGCGCCACAGCCTACATATTTTCTGTGTTGCAGACTGTTTGTGGCCATACTGTATCGATATTTGCATACTTGAAATATGAAATTGCTCTCAGCATAATTGTACCCGTGGAGAAGTGGCATCTACAAAAGCGAGTGAAGAGGAAAGTAAATGGCATCAGTCCAACTTAATAAGATTTTCTCTGTACCATACATTCATTATAATATTTTGACACATTCAATTGATTATTTGTGCATATTCATCATTTGTACACATGAGTGGCTTGGCACTAAAGGCCTCAATAGTCAAAAAGGGTGACGTCTGACCTTAGGCTTTTTCTGTGAAGTAAAAGTAAAAAAGCCAACTATGACAGATCTCCTCACACACACACACACACACACACACACACACACACACACACATACAGACACACACACACCTCAGTGCTGACTGTGGAGATAAATAAATGAACATCCGTGGTCCCTCTCCACCCATAAAATATAACCCACAACCCTTCCCCAGGTTGTTGTGATTTGGAAACAGCTGTTGTTGTGGTGGATTCGCCCCTCTCTTCCAGATCACGTTTCCCCTCTGCTTCTCCCTAGGGAAGCTCTGGTAATATTTTTGCGGTTGGGAGGGGCGTCGAAGAGAGGCAATATGCGGGGAGCCACGTCTAGTTCTCTGTCAGAGCTTTAAAGCCCAAGGAGATACTTTGAATAATAGAGCACCTGTACCTACTGTCAGCACACATGCAGCACATGCACGCACTCATTCACTCACATGTGTGCGTGTGTGTACAGTAAGTGTATTTCTGTGTTTGGTGAAACATTACAACCTCAGGAGAAGACCAACGCGCAAAGAACTTTATCAACTGAGATGTTTATCGAACAATTTTAACCGTATTTGAGCTGCGTGTAATATTTAGAGCCAAAACACTCATTACTTTGCTATTAAACTCTCATCTACTGCAATTTTCAGATGTATGTAGTGTGTCATCTCTGGATGTATCACTGTGAACAGCACATTTATAAATTATCCATTTGTAACAATGTGAATTTCTCTCTATCTCTACCCCCCATCCACCCACCCACCCACCCACCCCCCTATTTTGCTGCTCCCTCATTTTGCAGAGCATTCTACATTATTGCTAATCACCTGCTGTATCGCCAAAGATACCTCTTTTTAAATTAGAAAGTACTATTAATCTTCAACGCTGCTGAACACTATTTTAATCATGACCTTTTCAAGACTGCCTGATAACTGCGCGTCGACACCAAATGATTTCTGAAGTCAGTTTGTAGTTGTTGATTGAATGAGATTGGACTGAAGATTGTTAAAAATGTATGTATCAGCGCAGATGCAGACGATTGCCGTGGATAAAAAAAAAAAAAAAAAGAAACTTTGCATTCAAGTAACTATGCAAAGAGACTCATGTCTGTGTATCTGTGCAGGATGCGTTTGTGCAGTAGCAGCATATTTAAATGTGCACAAGGCATTCCCCATTAATCCAAGGTTTATGGTTATGGTTGGTGCAAAAAAAAAAGCATTTTCTTTTCCCTAAATAAGTCATTTTGAATTCTGCACGCTGAATATGTTTATTGCCATTGTCTGTGGAATACGCTGCAGCTTTTTTAATAGCCTGCCCGGTGTGCGCTCATCAATCACCAAGCAAGAGCAGCCCTCTCGCTCTCTGCACACTAGCACGCTAACTGAGTTACAGGGCTCCAAAACTAACTCCAAGTTTTGAAATGTGATAAAAGTAATCACATTTCTCCCAGTCAGTATCCTTACAGATGTGAATCGATGACATTAATTACTGCATCTTATTATACAGCGCAAATGTGTTTTGGTTCATTCCTATTTATGAAAAAAGCCCTGATAATTTACCAAGAGGGTAAGGGAGAAGGGGATTGCTGAAAGGGTTGCAAACTCTGCAGGAGAGTCATATCTAAAACCTTCAGCATGCAACATTAAAGAGTGAAAAGAAGAAGAAGAAGAAGAAGGCGGCAATATTTAAGTTTGTGAAGTACAGCTGTTTATTATGTCTGTTTTATACTACTATTTTGGGGGCAGGGGGATCAGTACAGGTTGTATTTTCCTGCACAAATTTGTGTGTTTTCTCGATAGATCTGCATAGTGATAAGAGATTGTGATAAGAAGATTGTATTTGTATGTGGAACCGCACACATCACATGTGCCAGTGCACTGCATAAGTGTGAAAACTGTTTAAAAAAAAAAAAAAAAACACCAAAAAAATTAAAGCTTCAAGGGCCATATAGCAACAGTTTACAGATAAAAAACCAAAGGCCTCTGGGTGACAAGCCTTCTAACTAAGACAGAATACTCCTCCTCACAGACAAGTGACATTACCAAGTCCAGCCAAGCACGACTAAACCCTCATAATTGTTTGGGTTTCCTTTATTATTCACACTTTACTGCTAAGCGCCCATATGGAGAAAAAAAATTACACTCACTCAAAGACATGTTATGAAATATGAAATATAGAGAAGCACTCAGATTACAGCCCAGTTCATTTAAGCGTTGTGACAGAAGACATCCTTGTAACACCAGTGTTGAGCAAAAAGAAGATTCCCCAGAGAGCACCACTGTGTCTCTGCCATTTATCCTTGTTAAAATTTCAATACCACACATATCATGCACATGACACTTTTTAGAAGACTCATCAATGCAAATGGGATTTGTGTGACTTTTTTTTCCATCAGGGAATATTAATACATTGTATTATTAATTATTAAAAGAAAATCAAAATGTTCCTCATTTCAATCTTTATTAAATGCCTGTGAAAATAATGTTTCTTTCTTTTTTCTTTTTTTTTCTCTTCATAATCTTGAATAAGTTATTGTTCGGTGTCACTGTCTTCCAAAGACAAATATGGATCGCAATAATGGCACAGTCAAAAAAGGTTAATTGGGTGCAACATTTCCTCAGAATGCAAATTACAATACAAATCTGCTGTTCTTATAAATTATCCTGATATTTCACAGCATCATTACAGTAATGACACTATCTCCATCGCATCTTTTTAAACGTTGCATTTCCATAAACATAGTACCATGTTTTTACTTAACCCCTGAATTTACACAGCTCTCCAGTAAACGCACCTCTCCGTGTCATATCAATGCGAAAATAATCACAACAATTACTTTCATTCCCAAGGCACCCATTTTAATTAGAATTCTTCGCCCAGAATAAAAATGAATTTTAAAACGCTTAAGTTAGTCTTGTTTGGCAGGTGGTGTATAAAAAGAACGGTGCAGGCTATGAATTGATATTCAGTGGTGCCACAAGCATGAGGCGGCTGCTGAGGTGAAGAGTGGACAGGTTAAGAGGTTCCAAGTCACTGAAGGAGAGATGCAGGCTGTGATGGCTTGGAATGAGAGCGGTAGCTGCATGCTGTGTGAGTGTCAGGCTGGCACTTGCCACAACTGGTGGTATTAATAATAAGACTGGGCTAAGATGAGCTCTGGGACGTGGGTGACTCAACATGTGCTGGTGCCGCTGATGGGCAAGTGCAAATGAAATTAATGGGTAAGGGAAATCAAGTGAATGAGCCCGAAATCAAATTACCAATCCAGCCCTCAAACAAATTAGTTGGGTGCCAAAGTTGTAATTGATAGCAACATAGGAGCATGCTATTGGATCAGACAATATGATCTAGCATGCACTCACTCTGATGTGATTTGCAGCTGTGTTATCATGATTAAATATTAAAAATGCACGGATCACACACTGGCCCTCTTTGTATGCATGGCCTCATAGGACCAGGCTGAAGGGGCCAGAGTGAAGGGACAAGCTGAATTTTGATTGGTCATTTAAGTAGAGAGCAAACAGTGAAAGTGTGAAACTCACCTACCAGGTATTGTTAAAAAAAAAAAAGCTAATATAATCATTCAAATTCAAAAAGAATTGAAAAAATAAATTGTATCTAATGTTAGGAGCTGCGGAGCTACTCATAACACATACTGTAATATCTGAAAAGAAAGAGTAAACCCCAGACTGGCTAATATCAGGGGCATAATGCATTTAGTCAGCAGCTCTTGTGGTAGCATTTATTTGTTTGGTTCATAAATGTGTAAACTCTGATTCCTATTATAGGCTTACACTCCCCAGTTCTGTGTGTGGCTTTTCATGCAAGGCTTTTTCTTCTTGACGCTGGTGAGGGCTTTTATATAATGAACTGAGATGCGTTTAATAAAATATAATGATCAGCTAAAAATTGGTTTGAAATCAAACACTCCACTGTGGCTCAGCAAAACGTGTATCTCAAGGCACATCCACTGTGCCTGCATAAGCGATGAGACCTCCTTTTTTTTTTTTTTTTTTTTCTTTCTGATTTGCAAACCTTCAAACACCCTTAAACATCAAACCTTTACTTTTCTACCAAATTCTCCGGCTTTGTCCTCACAAATACTGCACATATAGAAGCAGATTCTTTATGATATGTAAAATATTTCACTTGTAGCTATATTGGCTTCATTATTCATAAACATTGCATACTATTGGAATACCAATTGGCCTTTAGCACACAAAGACAGCACAGGATCGGAAGTCATTTGAGTGAATTAATAATTTAAATACTGTTGCAATGTCATGTAATGTTGTCTGATTTGCCCCTTTTACCTATTTAAAAAGGCAGCCTCATAGTAAACAATAATAAAATCTAAATTTAAATGAACATGTTGAGGCAATGGTGAGCCACAAGGAAAAATAATAAAACTTAGTTCTGTCTTTGTTTTCCCTTTATGATCCACTGCTGCTAATAATGGATTATTTGAAAAGTTCATCCTAATTAAATAGTGCACAGAGCACAGAACACAACCGCAACAATCTATTTGGGAAAGCTTTATAAACAAATACTGTATGCTGTATACACAGGCACTTTTATTCCCTTAGTGCACACACACTCACATAGGGAACATAAAAGCATACACCCTTAGAGAAACATACATTCACACTCGACAGCTTATTCATCCTGATACGTCTACAGTCGAGTACAGCCCGGCATGACATTCTTAGCAACTTTTTTTTTTTTTTTTTTTTTTTTTTTTATGAATTGTGCAGCTTTGGCATGATTCTCTCATGTTCAGACTTGCAGGATGGATCATGCTACTAATGGTCGTAGACTTGGATATGCAATTCTGTATCGAACATGATGCATTTATGTATCATCATGCACATACCAGACAGAAAACCTCCACTTAACATATAGTATATGCTCATCCAATCCAATATGTGTATATGTGTGTATGTATTTGTAGCTATGTGCACGCTTTTGTGCATGTGTGCATATGTGTCCCTGTTTCAGTACAGGGCTGTCTCCTTTGAAGTCTGTTTACTGTGCCGAAGCCTTGCTGAGAACACTGGGATGGCAATCTGTGACACCACTGACACCTGGCATGTAAACATTGACAATAACGCAGTCATAAAACCTCCTGTGGGTTTGCCCTTTCTTACCTTCATAGGCTTTGGCTGCACACACAAGGCCCCCTCAGTTCACAACAAACACCTTTTATCTCACACCTTTAACTACCTGTATTTTTTTACTTTAAAAATGGACCCATAAAATTGTCCTCGCCTTCTTCATCAACTTGTGTCACACTGTGTTCTGCACTCGCTGCATTGTCTATGGCTTTAAAAACAACAATAACTAATGATGTGAAGTTTTAAAGCAGGGGTGTCAAACTCATTTTAGTTCAGGGGCCACGTTTAGCTAAATGGGCCGAAGTAGTTAAAAAAAAAATAATAATCATATCTAAATAACATCAACTCCAAACTTTTCTCACTGTTTTAGAGTGATAAAAGTAAAATTACATAATGAAAATAAACAATATTAGGCTTTAGTTGATCATTTACACAAATACATTCTAACTTACAGATCACAGTGGATCTACAAATACACAACATATTTAGTACTAGGTGGAATATTATTAAAATTCTATTTACTTTTCTTAAGACATTTCCAATTTTTCATATTTGTTCCGATTATTGAGATTTTTTGAGAAATTCTACTTTGTTTTAGTGTCACTAAACATTTACAAGGAAAATGTTTTTATAGGTTATTATGAAAATGAATGGGTTAGAATGTGAACCATAAACTAAAATGATTTATAACTTAATGATATTTTTGAATTTCAGAAATTCATCAAAGCCCTCGGGACTTATGTTTGTTTTAGAGTAACAGTTTTTATCACATACTGTGTTGTTATATTTTTTTAAATTCAAGGGTTGATAGGTTAATTCAGGGGTGCTCCAGGGTCTGTATTCTGCATATTTTAGATATATCCCTCTTCCGACACACCTGATTCAAAGGATAAACCTGTCGTCAAACTCTGTAGAAGCCATACAATAATCATCAGGTGTGCTGGAAGAGGGAAACATCTAAAACAGGAGTCTCTAACATATGGTTCGGGGACTAAACTGACCTGTCAGAAGGTCCAAACTGGCCAGCGAGATGAATTTGCAAAGTGCAAAAATTATTTACAATTAAGTCAAACTCATTTAAGTTCAGGTTCCACAAACAGACCAATATGATCTAAAGTAAAATAATATAATAACCTATAAACAGTGACAACTCTTTTTTTCTTCATTTTATGTTGCTGTTTTGAAGCAAAACTCATCCAGTCGAACTTTGAAGAACTACTAAGAAAAACAATGACTTGTGCAAATGAGAAATTGTTCTTATTTTAGTTTCAAACTCCAATATTTTGAACAATAGTATGCTTGTGTAAAACTGTACGTAATGCAGATGTATAATTGATCATTTGAATCATAACATTGTTAAAACTGCACTTACTTTTCTTACAAATATAATTTATATCAGGTTATTCACGTGTTTTATGTGAAAGAATAGTCAGTAAATGTATATATTTTCACAATGTAATGTCTTCTTATTGCACTAAAACAAAGAGGAAAAACTTTGCATTATTTATAGGTCATGTTTTACTGGTCTGACCCCCTTGGTATCTGACTGGGCTGAATGAAATGAGTTTGACACCTCTGATCTAAAACATGCATGATACTGGCCCTCGAGGAGAAGGATTGGACACCCCTGGGTTAATTGGTTAATCTAAATGGGCTGTAGGTGTCAATGTGAGAATGAATGATTGATGGTTATCTGTATTAATGAACTGGTGACACTTCCAGGGTGTAACCGCCAATGACTCTCACAAGGAAGAAGCAATTCAGAAGATGGATGGATGGATGGGTGGATGGGTGGATGGGTGGATGGGTGGATGGGTGGATGGGTGGATGGGTGGATGGGTGGATGGGTGGATGGGTGGATGGGTGGATGGGTGGATGGGTGGATGGATGGATGGATACCACAAACATTTTGTTCTACTTATCTTACAGCTTTTTTTTTACATTAGAATAGATCATATTTTAACCCTTTATCAGTTCCAGTCAACAATTAAAAAAATAAGCAACAAAATGGACAATAACAATAATATTATACAAAAATGTATAATAAACCAACAAAATAATAAATAACATGAACAAAATAAGACACAAATGGCACAAAAGGGAATAAAAATAATAAAATACAATATAAAACATAGTAACGAACACAATTTAAAAATAAATAAATAAATATTTACAAAATAATAACTTAACTTAGTTAAAATAAACTAAAACGAAGTATAAATAAATAAATAATATTGTAATGTGGTTCTTTTTTCTAAGTCAGTTGCTTTTTGACACCTGTTTATCTTCATATATCAGATCCAAGAACAACACTCAAGAGTAAAATCACAGTAAAAAACTGTATTTTTTTCTGAATATTGAAACTAAACCATCCTTTCAGAACACATCATCGCTGATGCACCAGGGGTTAAAGGGTTAAAGCACAAGTATTGACAATACTTGTGGTTTTCTCATGTAGAGCCAGGGAGTTGCAGAAAATAATTATACAGAACAAGTGTTGAATTAGAACTAGAGGTTGAACAGTTGTAGGATTTCTTTGCAGCAGCAAAAAAAGAAAGAAAAATCAGCAAAATTTGTATGGATGGATGGACAGACGGATGGATGGACGGATGGATGGATGGATGGATGGATGGATGGATGGATGGATGGACGGACGGACGGACGGATGAATGGACAGACGGATGGATGGATGGATGGATGGATGGATGGATGGATGGATGGATGGATGGATGGATGGATGGATGGATGGATGGACGGATGGACGGATGGACGGACGGCTGGATGGATGGATGGATGGACGGATGGATGAAAGGATGGATGGATGAAAGGATGGATGGATGGATGGACGGATGAATGGATAGATGGATGGCCAGACAAATGGATGTACGGACGGACAGAGGGACAGATGGATGGATGGACGAACAGATGGACGGACGGACAGAGGGACGGATGGATGGATGGATGGATAGATGGATGGATGGATGGATGGATGGATGGATGGATGAATGGATAGATGGATGGAGGGACAAATGGACGGATGGACGGACAGAAGGACGGATGGATGGATGGATGGATGGATGGATGGATGGATGGATGGATGGATGGATGGATGGATGGATGGATGGATGGATGGATGGATGGATGGATGGATGGATTTTTGCAGCCTCCCTTCTACCCCCAAAAAAAGCAAAAAACAAAGATGTATTCTTTCCATTAATCTCCAAACTTTACCAACCACTTGTCTGGTGTCACTTCCTGGGCCAATAATCTTCCACTCACTATCACTGTCCTTGCTCGCACAGAGGGCTCTTATGAGAAACAATTTACTTTTTGAACATAATTTGTCACCAGAGCATTGCTGGTTCATTAGCATATCATCCTGCTAACTCTTGCCTTTGTTTTGACAGATAGCTTTCATAAGTCACTGGTAAAAACCTTCAGCGGACGTTTGGGGTTTTACTGTCACATAGGCTCCATCTGCTCAGTTTGGTGGGATTTTATGCTGTGCCATCATTCACCTCTCACAAGCAATAAACACTATCTCTCTACACTGTCTCACTTTTCCCTCGCTCTAACTTTCTCTCTCTCTCTCTCTCTCTCTCTCTCTCTCTCTCTCTCTTGCAGCGGTGGAGGTCTTTTTTTATTTATAATTCTCTTTCATGGGAAGAAAAGACAACAGACCAAGTGTATTGGAGTGGTTTCTATTGTCAGTGTTAAAGCTCATGGCCTTATTCTCTTGTGTTTTGCATAAAACATATACAGTGAGTGACATGGCATTTGCCTCTAAAGAGAAAGAGAAAAAAAAAAACATCAAAGATCTTCTGAGGAATACACTGTGATTAGAAAGCATTTTCCTGGGAAACTTTCAACTTTTGACTCCTGACATAAAGTCTGATGATAACTAGGCGGCCTGTATTTCCTTTTAACCATATTAACTATAAATATGTGACATAATCTATGTTAATTTCTTCTTATTGATATGGTTAAATTTGCCGCACCTATCATACATCTGTACCCAGCCAGCACCGTGATTTATGAACCCTGCCCACAACAGACATTAGGGATGAGATACAATTGTTTTCCCAAATCAAAATAAATGGGTCACACAAGGTTCTCATATCGTCAAATATTTTGCAGTAGAAAGCCAGCCCTGCAATATTGACTGTATAATTGAATCGTGTGAAAGCACAGTCGATTTAAAACAATAGATTTGAGGGATGAGGAAACTGTCAAGTCATGCATCATAGTCAGCATTTCACCTTAGGTTGAGGACAAGACTATTTGAGTCCGTTTCAATCTCTCTTTTGCAAAATGGATTGGTAACATAACATATTTTACAAAAAAAAAAAAAAAAGAACAAGCACATACGGAAATGTTGACATTTTTACAATGTATGCAAAAGCTTTTCCACTTTGACAGAATATAAACGTAGTATTTGTGAGTGGCAAAAAACCTCAGTGCAGGACATTTAATCATGATAAGACACTGAGTTAAAGGTTGAAGATGAATAAAATAGTGACTTTCTGTTTCTGTCAAAAACAAGAGGCTCACCTATTAAAAGATCTTTTTTTTTCATTTTGTTCCAACATCATCAATCTCCCAGTTTTCTTATTTTCAGTTTTGTCATGTCCACTTTGTTCGATTAAAACCACATTTAGTTCAACTATATCATTTTCCTCCACCAGAACCAATGAAATTACTCCTACGTACAACAAAATGGCTGGATTTTTTTTTTTATCATACTGTAGAACCATAACCATTTCTACCATGAAAAAACAGTAACAACAATAGCAACAACAAAGCTGTTTGGCCAATTCAACCGTTATCAATCACCAGACTTGGTTGGCTTCACGATTAAGCTCAGTTGCTTTGAATTTTGTTCACAAAGGCACTGTTGCAGGTATTTTCTATTTTTCCAAAGGCGCCAAACCCATATTTTGGCTCTTGTAATGTAATGTATTGTGATTTTGAAGTATGTGATCACATGTAAGCTAACCCCAGGCGCAAATTTAGGTTGGCCTGCGCTGAAATCAAATTTTTCCCTTGATATATATGCAAAACAGAAGATCATAGAGTATGTACTGCATGAAAAACCAACTAGTGAAATTTGTAAATTATGACAGCAAGGAGGCAATTTGCAGAATCCATGATGAGTGGAACTGACTTCATTATCATGGCATCGGGATGAAACGATAAGAACAACTAGTGACTGTCCTGTGAGTCCTCCAAAAGTTTACATTTCATATCTGTGTATTAAATTTAATGTTTCCTTGTGGATATTAATAAAAATAAATAGTAAAAAAAAAAAAAAAAGATATGGCTTGGCTGTTATTCCTAAAACACTGCTGCTCCCTTCCTTCTAACAAACACACAATATGAATATTTATTCCCGAAACAAAGCATAAATTTTATTTTGAGGCATAAAATTTTAACATGTCTAGACAATGCACTGTGTTCCTCCAACAAACTGAGGGCACACTGTCTTTTAAGGGCTTGTTATATGCTAAAATGCAATAATATTTGTGGGTCTTACCGAACACTTTTTTATTAAATTCAAGGATGTGTTGTTTCTCTAGCATTCGCCTGTGGCATCATCAGCTTTGAAGCATACAGGCTGATCTGCAGGATAATTTCTTGGGTTCCCTCTGTGGGATTATTGATCCCCCTATGATGAAAGACAGTGCTGTACAATAGTAGTCCAATTATAGTTTCAACACCTGAACATAGCACAATCATTTGTTTTTGATCACTGCTTCAGGTACATTATTAGTTATTTGCCGTCTATCAGCAGTTATCAGACCTCTTTGAAAACAATCTGGGTTCTTATTCAGCAGTTCAAGGACCACTTTGTTACTTTAAATAAAACTTTATAAAAGCAAATAACAGCTTTATAGCAGGCTACACTAAGCAGCTTTAAAGCATTGCCAGTACAATCCCAATTACAGTCCAAGCCAATGTGTTATATGTGACTATATATTTCCATATCCAAGTAATCATCAATTAGCATATCCATTGTTTGTGTTCATGACCAGAATTACCAGATGGCAATAAATGCAAATTTGCCAGTTTAAGCAGATTAATTGGATGATAATTGATGGTGTCCTGGGGTTAATGTGTTAGAGAGTAAAAGACGGACAGAGCCTGACAGTTTGTCCGAGCTGTAACTGTGAGCCACTTGGCAAAAAAAGACAGAGACATTGTATCTCGATAAATACCTTGTATTCCCTCTGGCTCTTTCCCTGACACTGACAACAGCCTCACTTGACACTGACAACATAAGATGTGTTGATTCAATGCAGGCCTGCATTGATTTGCTTTAAAAATGAGTGTGTGTCGCTGTCATAACCCATAGTGTATATGTATCCTCAGAGTCCTGGGAGACTGGAGACGCAAGCATGTGCCAGATGAAAAGAAAACTATGAGGTGAAAGGTGACTTCAAGTGATCCGTGGCTGCATTCTACCTCTACAAGTTCTGCCTTAAAGAAGTCATTCCATGGTTATTTCATTAATATTACTGTGTTCTCCTATATTGTGTTTTGGTTCTATTTTTTCACAGTAGAAAAATGACTTGAGGTCGAATGACAGTTTACCGGTACTTCCTCATACATGTCCATGACGCAGTGACGAGGCGACTCTGATTGGCTCAGAATACGTGAAGGAACGCTCCCCCCTCCCCTCTGGCTCTCTGTGTGTCTTTACCTTTACCAGAGTAACATCCAGCTAGGTTTTGTGCCGTTGCTTGTTCTGAAAACAAGGCTTTATTTCCACAGAGAGCACATGAACCAGTCTGATCCGACATTTTTTCCAGTTTGTGCAGCAGCTACTGAGGCGCCGTCTTCTCTCGTAGATGCTAATGCTACTTCTTCGATGCAATGGGAGACAAGCTTAACCCCATGTGGGTGATGCTAAAGTCCATGTGATGTCAGATGGACTGGCTTTTTCTGGGTCCCTCGTTCCTCTTGTTGTTTTCTGTGAATGCGGTGGAGGTGACAAACCACTGTCAAAGGAGCATGTGTTGGTAACTCGGGGTGACCCATCAGATTCCAAAAGGAGCGTGGAAAAGTGGTTTTCAGCGGAATGACGCCTTTAATGGTAGTGTTATGAAAAAAAATACCTCAGCCAATCATATAACAGCATGAGTGCCCTTAACTATGTTGTTGCTATGATTGTCTTAATAGTTCATTCGTTCATCATCTGAACCTGTTTGATGGATGGATGGATGGATGGATGGATGGATGGATGGATGGATGGATGGATGGATGGATGGATGGATGGATGGATGGATGGATGGATGGATGGATGGATGGATGGATAGATAGATAGATAGATAGATAGATAGATAGATAGATAGATAGATAGATAGATAGATAGATAGATAGATAGATAGATAGATAGATAGATAGATAGATAGATAGATAGATAGATAGATAGATAGATAGATAGATAGATAGATAGATAGATAGATAGATAGATAACTAAAATAGGTACGTAATGTGTGAATACAAACATATCCCGTCTCTGGGAATTCAGAGCAAAGAAAATAAAACCGTTCTTTAAGTCTGTCTGTTCTGGCTCTAGTGCATATGTAGCGTCTCCCTGAGGGCAGCAGGTCAAACACATCAGCTCCAGGTTATCCTCACAAGGGTCGCAGGGTTCGCTGGCGCCTTACGGGCGAAGGCAGGGTTCAGCCTGGACATGTGACCAGTTCATAACAGGGCTGATAGATAGACACAAATACTCACCTGTGTTAATAGATAAAGCATAAAATAGATATTTATATATTGCAGATATGAGTAAAATCCTTTGCTTGAAGCTCTTTTTCTTTTCTTTTTTTTTCCAGACTCAACCAAATGGCATACAATTTTCATGCAGGTCTTGACAAAAGATACTTGTTGGCAGTGGCACCAAGCAAAATCTACCTCTGTGCCAGTCTGCCACCTGCATTGTTATATTATGACACTTGAAGCATCTGGAGTCTGTTTTATGTTTTGAAGCGTCTAGTTTTTTTCACAGCAACAAATTACCAATCAACACGAAAGGCAGCTGTGGCCTGAAGGCTTGTGACAAGGGTTTGGGACTGCAAGGTTGCCAGTTTGACTCCCCTGACCATCTGGGAATATTTGAGATGGGGGAGGGGGATCTTAGAAACAGGCTCTACTCCCTCATCAACAACTGGTGAAGTGCACACATGTACACAGTAGGTAGGCATTGAATGATCCAGGAGGAAAAAAAAAAAAAACACTCTGCAGCAACAGAACGTGTATCAAGTGCAGAACTAAATATAAGAGTTTTAAAATAGAATAAGCCTGTTGGTTAACAAGAATATACTAATAATCACCAAGAAAATCAAATAGTGTTAGACAGTAGACTGTATGAATCATGCCAGTGTTGGTTAATGTTTGAAATTGTGTAAAGAAAGGACACGTTTTTTTGTTTTTTTTTAAAGGAAGGAAGGCAAATATATCTGTAATGTATGAAACACGTAGCTGATTACTACTGCTATTTTTAATTTACTGTCAAATGTACTTGTGTGTGCATTGTAACATTAGTCTGCTTTGTTATTCAGCAGGAAGTGAATGTCATTCTTTCTGATGTGCAATGTTTAGCTCCTCGACACCAGATGTTTATGTTCTACGTGTTAAAAAAACTGCAGTGGTGTGTTAATGGATGTTACGAGTGCAGCTGAAATGATCACTGAACAAAACTATCTAGTATCCATTACCATCTAATAGGAATTATATGTACCTAGAAAAGCACTTCATCTATTTTCAAAATATTATTTCATATTTAACATTTCAAAGAAAATTTTTGGGAAAAACATATAAACTTTCTATATTATTATTACTTTTCTATAAATTAATGATATAATATGTATTTACAAATACATATTATTTAACACCACAGTTTACGTTTTATGTTAAAGAAGACAAAAAACTATTTTGTATCAGCCTATTTTCAGGGGTCAAAGGTCATTATTATTTTTTCATCTTTTGAGCCTTCATTGTTACAGATGTTAGTGTCTTGTTTGTTTTTAATGAAAAAAAAGAAAAAATCAAAAACCAAGCCTATTCATTTTTCTACATTGATAAGAATTTACAATGAATTTCAGTGACACAAAAATATGCGATTACTCATAATTAAATTGACAGCATATATATATATATATATATATATATGTATGTGTGTGTGTGTATGTGTATATGTGTGTGTTGATTTATTTCTTTTTAACCAAACCTGAACTCTGTTCCCCTGTTAAAATTAGTTCTGCCCCACTCCATTAAAGTCTAACCCTAATGCACCACAACAAAACAATGGTTTTATGAGCTCAATTAAATAAACAACAATTTTCTTCGTCATATTTTGTCACAAGCCAGAGTTTAATGCTATGATTATAATTTTGTGCAAAATAAATATTCAAGTATTTCCTTTACAATTGTTCTCACCATTCAGTTTATGTTCATGCTTTTATTCAGATCATAAAAGCACAAAAGTAAAAGGCTTTTATGAGGTAAATGGATCGGTTGTTAATAAAATGGAATAATTAAAATAATATAACCATAGAGACATTTTGCTTAATATTAATATTTGTACTCTTGAGATTACATTTTGTTTCATGCCCGAGTTTGAAGATGGCATCTTTAATTATGCTTCAAATTAATCCAAATATATTTCTTTCACAGCAGTTCTTACCACACTCATCTCACTTATTAATGAGACTCTGGACCTGCTCTGACTGCACAGACCAGTTCGACATTATAGAGCATGACTTCCAGCTAAGAATATACCTATGTGTTAACAGTGTGTCACTTACATATGATGATCAAGTTGTTGTTTTTAGTGCCATCTGACACTGAACTCTCTAATTTAGATTAACATCTAAATTAGATCATCCCATGTGTGTTTGAGTGTGTGAGGGTGTGAGTCTGTGTGTATGTGCAAATGAAACAAAGTGTATACGGATGTGTTCAGTTGCACTTCAATGTGTGAAATACTGCCTCGTTTTCTTAAAGTCTCACTTGAGAACTTTTTTTTTTTTTGAAGTACATATATATACAGGAAAAGAGACATGATCACCCAGGGAGGGGTCGGCGTGCACTCAAGTCTCTTATCTGAAACAGTAGTATCACTATAACTGTTTTGACCTCAGACCTCGAGGCAAAGCAACAATTTTAATGCGGCTTTGATCACGTCTGATTTCAGTCTGGAAGCTGCTAGAGAGAGAGAGAGAGAGAGAGAGAGAGAGGGAGGAATCAAGACAGAGATAGAAAGAATTTGGGTGGTGGCCCTCAGCGTTTATCAAAGAGCTTTTCAGAGCCTTTGACAACACTTCCTACT
Organism: Siphamia tubifer; assembly: GCA_020466265.1. Taxonomy (NCBI): domain Eukaryota; kingdom Metazoa; phylum Chordata; class Actinopteri; order Kurtiformes; family Apogonidae; genus Siphamia; species Siphamia tubifer. Next base: position 33,003,437 of record CM035802.1, on the reverse strand, counting down.
TTCCACAGCAGCATACTGATCTACAGGAGCCCACGCAGAGGCACACACACAGATCTCTCCAAGGTTGAGCAATGCGTGTAATGCCAAACTGAGCTCTTTACTACTGCAGGAATGCTTTACTTGATAATGTGTGGAGAAGCTTTGTGAGAAAGGCATCTGCGAAACTAAAGTGGATTTGTTTGTTTGATTGATTTGTTAACCCATAAAGACCCAGTGCTAACTTATATGGCAGTTCACAAATTCAAATTTCCTCTTGATTTAACCTTTACTTAAGTGATTTAACATCATTTGTTCTAATATCATCCTCTGTATTTTGCTGTTTTCAGTGTAAATCATGAATGTTATTTATTTATTATCTCCACCAAGGAGGTTATGTTTGTCTGTTAGTTAGCAAGATAACTCAAAAACTTATGGATGGATTTTGACTAAATTTACAAAGTAGGTTGGTAATGAGATTTTGGTAGTGATCCGGGAGGGGGGTCAAGATAACTCAAAAACTTACAGATGGATTGTGATGACATTTTCAGGATGTGTTGAGTGTTGCAAGGAAAAAATGATTACATTTTAGTGATGATCTGGAAGAGATCCTGGATTCTGGATCCCTTTGAAATTTTACATTGCGGTAAATGGAGAATACATTTCAAAGTGTTCCAGAATACAGGATTAAGGATGCAATTCACATTCCACACCACTATGCGCGCTGTAAACCACTCCCACCGGATACAAGAGAACAATAGATGAAGTCAGCTCACATCCCTTTTACTACTGGCGTTTACACAAACAACAGTATTAACACTGCTAACACCACTGTTAGCACCATTGTCGCTGTCTTGTGAGGAGAAGGAATGCTACGGGTGCAAGGCTGCGTTTTTTTTTTTCTGGTCATGTGGTCATGATGTGGGTGTGAAAACACAGGGACACTCGTCAGGATGGATACGGAAACGGCACTGTGTCCAGATCTTCCCACCCGTTTTGACACAGAGAACGGTCCCATTTTGACGAAAGGCCAATGCGTTAAGAAAGTATGTCAGTTTCCCGTGAACTCGTTTCCATGCAGACGGGGTCTAATAGGGGAACCTTCAGTGCTACGTGACCTTCCAGGCTGCATGCACTCATGATAGACTTAGAGACAAAAGACTGTAACTTTCAAAGTAATTTTATGTACTGAAATAATACTGTAACTGATTGTAAGTTATAATTGTGATATTAAAATAATGAAAAGACTCATAGAAACTTAATCTTACCAGTTCCGCTTGTGGGCAATAGATCGTAATTAAATAGGGTTTTAATTATGCTTAATTATGAAATATTCATATAGTATTTTACTAATACACAGGTATTAATTAATAACTTTTATATCAGTAGATAGCTTTAGTCACCAGTGAATGCTTGGGTCTTTATTGGTTAAAAACATCTCAATATAAAACCCTTTTTTTTTGTAAGATCATATTTGAAAACCATTAAAAAAAACTGCAAGCAATTGTGTCGCGCTAAGCAGCCAAAGAGGATAAAATTGTAACAGAGTTATAGTTTGATCTGGTATTTTTCCTCCTAACATTCTTTATGCTCAGCAGCTGTTTACTAAACAATAAGCACCAATTTATTCTCATGTCTTCTTCATGAATAATAGCGGTTTGCCCAGTGTGTATATTGGGATGTACTAATCACACATACATACACATGCACAAATAAACATCAACATGCTACGTTTACACTACTGGCCATGTTTCCCTCCAGCAGCTTGTGGCCTAACAGGACACTCCCTCAAACAGTGATGCAAATAGCCGGCCCAGCTGTCACCTATCAGGGAGGATCCTGGGTGAGTACATAAGCAGTTGTGTCCCGTCACTGTAGCTGTCGTCTCCCTTCATTTCCCATTTGAGCGGGAGGAAAAAAAAAACGTCGGTGGAGGCAAAATAATGGGCCTGCTTAGATATGAGGAGGAGTAATCTAGGACAGGAATTAAACTTTCATCTCCTCCAAACAGCATTTCAACGACTCGACTGATTCGTCTCCGTGCAACAGTGCCATTTGTAAACTCAGACATGAATTATTAACAGAGGAGCTTTGCATATCGTTGGGACTCATCGGACAGCTTTTACATCTTGGCACTCAGAGGGCCGCAGCCTCCCAGGTTATGATCGAAATACAGTAATAATGGAGCTTAGTACACTTAAGCAGACAAACAAAATAAGAATTCCATTAATTTCAACTGAGTCGCTGAGGAGAGTGGTACAGCATGCTAAACATAGATTATGATTATTTACAGAGTAACCACAATCGCTCAGGAAAAGTGCATTTTTCCTGTTTTTTTTTTTGTTTGTTTGTTTTTTTTTGCAACTGACAGAAAAATACACACCGAAGCACGACTCCCAAACTCAAAACTTCATTTTGTCATTATAGGGAGGCAGCATAAGGCTTCAGTTATGGTTTCTGCTGCCTCTGCACTTCTACCTATATATATTGCCCTGTGTATAGGAATTGCCAACAAAGAGACGATTGGAACCATATGCCACTCATTTATTGCAGGTTGGGTTTTTTTTCTTGCTTTTTTTTTTTTTTTTTTTTACTATCAGTCACTTAGATACAGCAATGTCATTTACATATTTGCATGTAAGACAAATTGTTCGTTACGTCTTTTTCAATATGCGAAGTCATATATCATGTATACACCTTTTCTAAGTTCTCTTTCATGTATACACATTTACATGTATGTTTTGGAATTAAACCATTATAATAGTGCTTAGCTCTAACTTTAAACTCCATTAAACATTCAAGCATAATTTTATGAACGGCTGAATAAAAAATAGGCAGCGTTCTATTATTACAACAGGGACACAGTGCAGGTCATAAAAAGTTTCCCAATCCATTAAGCACAAGTGAGGAAACTCTCAAATAGGCTTTTTAATCTCACTTTATTGCCACAGCAAACAGTATATCAACTGAAAATGCACAAATAAATACTTTTTTAAAAAGTTTCACAAGCTGGTCATTAAATGCATTTTGTTCTTTTTGTCCGATAACCCTGACTTGGTCTGTAGCCAAAAAAACTGCAGTAAATAGATCAGTTTTCTGAAGTATGTAGATCAGAGGTGTCAAAGTCATTTTAGTTCAGGGGCTACATTCAGCCTAATATGTTATGAAGTGGGCCGCACCAGTGAAATAATATAAATAATAGGATAAAAATGTATAAAATAATGTCAATGCCAAAAATGTCTGTGTTTTTGAGTAAGAAAAAAAAAAGCTAAATTCTCCAATTAAATGTTTATATCTACAAATCATATGTGAACATAACACAAACAAAGATGAACAACCTGTAAATTCGTGAGAAAAATAAATGCAATATTGACGATATTACGCTTTAGTTTATCATTTATACATGTGCATCACAATTTACAGATTACAGTAGATCTACATATATACACAAGATTTATTAACAGGTTGAATATTGGTAAATTATTTCAGATTATTCACATTTTTTTGTAACAGGCTAGTCCGTTTTGTACTTTATTTTACACTAAAACAAAGGAAAATTAGTTTAAGGTTGGCTTCCATTATTTCTAGGTTATGATGATAGTATTTCAATGAAATTTTATGATTGAATTGACTTCAAATAATTTTAACTTCTTTAATTATCACTTATCTTCAGTGTCATTTTTGCATTTCACACATTCATCCCAGGGGCCAGATTTGACCCATTCGCTGGCCGCATTTGGCCCCCGGGCCTTATATTTGAAACCTGTGATGAAGATTAAATGAAATTACATCCATTGAATCAGATCTTCCAGTACATTTGTTTTCTATATTTTCTGTAAGTGTCTCTCTTAGTTAAAACTACACTGCTACCATCGATTGAGCTGTGATTAAAAATTGATTGGCACTTATGTCGGGTGCCAGGGCTAGAAACTCCCCGTGCATCACTCCTGTTTTTTGTACCTTGGAGCATTTATTGCAATAAAAGTAGATGACTCCACTGCCACCAAAGGGCTGGACAGGGCAAAAGGTCTGGTTCATGGAGGAAGAAAGAGGAAAAATAAGCAATTTATCCAAGAGAAAAGAAGCTCACCTCTAAGACCTCCCTTGGCAGTAACTCAGAATGAGCTGGACACTGCAGTAACATAGATACACTACTGTCAAATGAACCCTGTTCAATGGTATACTTGACAATATTAAAGCAATAGTTCACACTAACTGCAGCTTGTAAAATATGATAGCACTGCCATGGCCTGGGAATTTGCAAAATCTGTGTGATGCTATAAGGTAGCAGTAATTCAACATATTTTACATTAAATGTTTAAACTTCCAAGTAGTTAATTAAAAATGTTAAGTAAACCAACCAAACCTGTTATAAATGTCACATGACCTAATGTAGTTTGACAACGGAGATTCTTACACAACAGAAGATATAAACCACTTTCAGATAAAATAACCACAGCAGGTACAATCACTCATTTGTTCAAAATATAAATGACAAACAGCAGATCTGAAACTTTATGTCTAATAATTATCCACAAAGACCAACAAAAACATCCAAAACAAACCAAAAAAAATGTGTCCAAATGTCATCCAAAACATCAATAAATATCCACAAATGTTTTATCTATTGCATCATTTAACAGGCCCCGCCTCCAATATCCCAGTTTAAATCTTATTTTCATTTATAATATAATCAAACACCAACACCATGTTATTAAAATGATCCAAAGAACTGCATTTAATTTACTTTGTTATAAAATTCAGGCAAAATTGAGTAGAAGTTTAAAGGGTTCAGGCAAGATACAAAAAAAAAAACCCAGAGGAGTAGACCACCGTCAGACCCTTCTTCAGAGAGAAATGTTTTGGATTTGTAAACTGAGAGCAACCTCTTATCCAGGCCTGAATGAAGACTGTGATTTTTTTCCCCCCTATTTATGATGTGTATATATATTTTTATTATGTATATACTTAAGTGTGTTTCTGATGGGGTTTTTTTTTTATTATTTTTTACTTATTTTGATAATTTAATAATTTTTTTTCTTTTTTTGTATTTTCAAAGGAATTTTTACTTTTTTAAATAATTATTAAATCTTTTAATTTTTAGAAAGTATTTAAACACACACATATATATATATATATATATATATATATATACATATGTTTATATATATATATTTTTTGTACTTTTTTAAAATAGGAACATTTTTTAATAGTATTTCATATATATTTAAATGTATCTTTTAGTGTGTAAATTTATTTTAATATGTAGGGTTTTTTTTTTATTATTTAATTGTCTGCTCCACTAGTATCATTACTGACTCCACCCCCTTTTGACAGCCTTTGGTGCTTATTTAACCTTTCACCTATAGTTAGTTTCTTTGTATGCCCTGATGAAGACCCTTGGCCGCAACACGTAGGCACATGTGTTTTTAGCTTTTACATTGTTTCATTAAATACATTGTTGATATATATTTTTGAAAATCTCTGAGTGCCTCTGCTTTTTTTTTTTCCTTCTCAAGATACAAAATTAATTTTATTTCACTGTGTTCTAACCTAAAATACTCAGTGCCAGTAACAGTGAGAGTGATTTTGACTGTACTGTAATGTAGGGTGTCAGCTTTAAAAAGAGAATGTACTCCAAATGGTTCAAGAACAGTATTTAATTTACTTTTACTAAAATATTTAGGTGAGATGTAGAAGTTTAAACGGTTAAGGTATAAGATGCAAATACAGTGGAAGTCAAGTGTGACTGTGTGCTTGCGTCCATCTGTCTACAGTATGGCCATTGCTCTGGGCGAAGGGTCAAACTGTGTGTCACAAGGAAGTGTCAGGTTATGATGGAGCAGCGTAGCTTCGAGAGGTCACAAGAGCTCCAAGAAATGGAAGTGGATGTGTCTGTTGTCGCTGTGGTTGTCGTGGAGAAGCTGCATCTCTGAAGGTCAGACTGGCTAATGATGGTCCAGGATACATGGAGCCGGACCATTAATAAACTGGCCTCGCTCAAGGTCAGTCACATAATTATGACAATATGAGCTTTGTAAGTTAAGCAGTGGGTGTTAAAGGTTGTCGCATTCAAACAATAATCATATACAGCACTGTCTAAATGTATTTACCATAACACCTTCTTATTAAACTCACATATAAACAACCACCACGCATGATAAAAGTCATTACTTAAGGCCAATTAATGCAAAATTCAACCAACAACAATTTACAATCATGTCCAGGGGATCACAACGATTGGAAAAACTTGAATAAATCATTAAAATCATGTTCCTCCTTTGTATTGTATAAACAACTCTACATTTTCCTAAGTTTTTATATATTTAATTCACATGTCCACATGTCATAGTAAATCATTTTTTTGTATTTGTGTTTTTATTGTATTGTTTTATTTACTTTAAGTTGTTTTTTATTTATTTGATTCATTTAAAACGTTAATTAAACTGATGAAGGATACAGTATTAAGCTTTTGACTTCCTTTGCAGTGTTTTATTTGTATTTATACTTGCTTATATATTTGTCATCTTTTAACCCTTTAACCTCTTACGTATTCTGAATGGATGGTTTAGTTTAAAAATTCAGAAAATTAAAGGGTTTTTTTGTGTTATTTTAGTGACAATTTTGTTCATGGAACTGATGTACAGGTGTAAAAAAATAAATGAATAAAACTGATTTAGAAAAAGAAAAAGCTCAAACTAAAACTACTGGAACCCAATGACAACACTAATCATTTACTGCTTTTTTTTTTTTTTTTACCTAATTTTGTTTTTGTTTTTTGCATTTTTTTGTTATTTTGTGAATATTTATTAGTTTCTGTTATATGCTGTTGCTTATGTTTGTTTATTTTTCTCTGTTTTGTTTTTTTTTATTTTATAATTTTTCTTCAATTGTGTTCTGTTAGTGTCTTACTTTGTTCATGTTACATATTATTTTGTTAGTTTAATATTAATTTCTGTTCATTTTACTGATCACTTTGGAAGTTTTTGTTCACTTTGTTGCTTATTTTAAATTATACTGTGGGAGTTAAAGGGTTCAAGTGCGAAATAAACTAAACTTAACCAAACTATTCCACCTTTGGTTAAATTCAAACTGATGAAATGTACTAAACTTGTTTTTTTTTCTTTATCCTTAGCCGTTTTGAAGTATTTCCAAATCACCTTTTTTTCATTTTCATTTTATTTTATTTGGTATATAGGGACAATGTACATTAATGAACATTTCATTAAATGTACCCAATTGTAGCCAAAGGGCCCATTTGCATTGGCAGCCCCCCTGTGATAAAATTAAACCACAAAGAATCACAAACAAGAATTAATGGACGCACAACACTTAAAAACATTAACATTAATACCGGACCAGGACAGACAGAGAACAAGCAGTATAGTTGAGAGAAAAAACAAACATACAAACAAAAACGATGAAATACATTACAGATATATACAGATAAAATACAGAATATATTACAGATAAAATGCAGAATAAAAAACAGTTAATGCTTGCATGTTTGTGTTGTTTTCAGCCTTTTTTTTTTAGGTATTTTTCAGAGTATAAAAGGCATGCTCTTATTGTGGAGGGAATGCTTTTCCATATGTTCCCAACCCACTTTTGTTCATATTTATTCAATCAGATCAGCTTTGCTTTTTTGATACTGTTTCCTCAGCTTTCATAACTCAAAAGAGTAACAGAAAAATCTATATTCTGAGGTAAAACATTGTCTTGAAGGCAAAGACATACTGTAAGCGTCTTAACATTTATGCATGCATTAGTCCATGTCGGTGTGTGTATATGCACGGGTACCTCGATGGGCCAGAGGCCTGGATGAGTGTTTACCGAGTCATGCGCCCAGCAGCTCCCTGTCGCAGCCACAGACAGAAACAGCACTGTTCTAATTAGCTGACCTGTCAGCATTGACACCCACAGCTGCAGAACGCTCAGGGAGCAGGCTGAGCACAGACAGAGGCAGCAAGGTGCAGGGACAGCCAGCAGTGAAAACACAGACACTGATGAACACATCTAAGACTTCTGTCATCACCCTCAGGACAAAGGACACCACCTCATGGGTTTGCCTTAAAGGTTAAACCGCAGCTTTACATACTTCACCTTCGTTAGTATAGGATTTTTTCTTCAAGTGCAGTGACATTAGGTGCTATATGTGAAATATACATAGGTGGTCAAAGTACTCACATTCTTTATTTAAGTAGAAGTACAGCTACTGGTGTGAAAAAATATTGTGGTAAAAATAGAAGTACTGATTCAACTCCTTTACTGAAGTAAAAGTTAAAAATAAATAAAATTAAAAAAAAAATTCTGAATTGTAATGAAGTTAAAAGTTAAACTGCATTTTTTTTTTGCTCTGTATGAAATAATACATATTCAAACAGGAAAAACCAGAAAAATGTCAAAAAAATATCCAAAAATAAAAGTCATTAAAACTAGCAGAAATATTTTGGCAAAAACAAACCATGATAGACATTAAACAGACTTATTCCACAAAACACATACAGATATCATGGTTTTGACTGTCCATAAATAATCCTAATGAATAAGAAAGAAACTCATTTACAAAAGAACATGTTTGAAATTTAAAATAGAATGAAGAAATACTTATCCAGTGTATACATGATTAACTAATTACTCACAATTGCCAACCAGTGTTTCATTTTCATTCCTCCCTAGTGTATTTAGAAAAAATAATGTTTTTATACAGTTTCTTAAATTGCGAATAATTGAGAATAACCTCGTGACAACTTGTGTTAATAGACAAATTATCACATATGTGATTTGATAGCAAAACTGGCATTATGCACTATTGTTCATATAGAATTTAATTGAATTGAATGCAAAAGAAGAGAATACAATAGAATAACATTTACTGTGGAAAATAACATTGGCAGCTCCCCATGCTAGCAGGCACATAATATACAATAAAAAAAAAATTAGAGAAACAGTATAAAAATTACTAAAATATGTGCATTGTAGTGCAGTGTAGTAAATATCAGTAAAATTTTACACATATATCCAATGAAAAAGCAACTATTGTTTTGTAACCAGTGTAGAAATGACCAAAAATAGTCACGTACCAGACAAAGGGTTAAAAGTAGTTCCCATTTATTTGGGCAGAAGTGTCTTAAACATTGATAAAATATAAAATAAAAATGAACAGAAGCGTAGGAAAAATCCTGTGCTGCCAACGAAGCATAAAGCACATGTTCTGTACCCTACCAGCTGCTGGTCGGCCCTCTGTGTCTGAATAGGCTGTTGTTTGGGCCGGGCTGCGTGGAGGAACATGAGGGGAGATGACACTGGGGTAGAGATTTAAGACACGGTGCGCTGGCTAGCCCATGTCTCCTGGTAGGCCTCAGACACGGCACTCTGTGTGCTTCCTGTCCTCAGCCAAGACTCATTCTCAGTTTGGCTGACACACACACACACACACACACACACTTAAGCAAGGCAGAGAAATCCCTCATCTTGTATCTGGTTCAAGGTCCACTGCCGTTGATGACAGTTGATGACAATCCAGCGGGGAACGAGGGAATTTCACCTGCAACTTGAAATGGAAAACAGTCAGAGAGGGTAAAAAAAAAAAAAAAAAAAAAAAAGGAATGAAGTTTAAAGAAAAGGGAAATCAACTAGAATTTTCACTTAAATTTAAGATAATGACACATTATAAACGTCTGTGTGATAATCTTTTTTTATTATTATTCTACGGCCCTCTAGAACGTCCCGTTCACTTTGAATGACGTCAGGGGGCGGATTTTTTTCGATAACCGCCCGCTGCGCCGTTAACGATTGCTGCCCATGGCAACGGGTTTTGTCACTTCAGATTCACTGTACCATATCACTCCGCAGGTAGTTCGGCCACTTTTAAAGTAAATATTAGCTTGGTTGTAACTGCTAGCTTATCCAATGTTAACCTATGCTGATGTTATCCTTACCGTAGTCAGGAAATCAGGGGAAATTGCCGTCCTCATCTCGTACAGAATATCCCGTATTTTACCCCTCGGTTAACTCCTCTATGCTGGTTTTTAGAAAACAAGGAGCGGTTTCAGTGAGCTTCGTTTTCAGTATTTATTTGTAGGAACGGGACAACACCTGCCACGGTCGCCGACCTGACTGTGTACATCCGTCTTTCTCTTTTCTCCGCCTAAAAGTCTCTGTACCCCCCTTCTGTCTGCCCCGCCTATTTCACAACACTATTCTGTTAGAGTAGTGACAGTAATAAACTGTAATAACCCGTAGAATAAGCGGGATAATACATGGAACACGGGGCGGAACAACACCCCTCCGCCGAATGTTCGCCCCGTTTGGGAATATTTTTCTGATAGTAACTCGTGTTCCATGTATTATCCCTTGCTTATTTCACCTTTATTTAACCAGGTAAGTCATTAAAAACATATTCTTATTTACAGTGACGGTCAAGAGACTGGAGTCACTTGAGGGGAAAGGGTCGAGGGCTGCAAACTAAAAACAGATAAAAAAAAATTCACATAAAATTATGGTTAAAAAACATACAACAGACAACAAACACTTCTGGAAGATCCAGTGACATAAAACACAGCAGACAGTAACATATAGCACTCATACTGGAGGGTGGGGTCAGGGGGGCGGGGGTGGGGTGGGGGGTCACACATACTGGGGGACAGGGGTTAAGGGGTTATAGTACTAATACTATAGTATATACTATAACATTTTTTTCCATTTTCTCAAACTCGTCCTAGGTGGTTCATTAACTGATTAACTGGAACGTACAGCATCCATCATTCAACACAAACATGATTCATACATTTTTTAACATTGAGGCATTAAGCGTCTGTCCACAACCAATCCTGGATATTTTACAGCAGCAGAAACTCTCTAATTCTTATTCTCTCTAATTAATCTTTCTTCAGAGATTTATCACCATTTGTTATAATATTATCCTCTGTAGTTTGCATTTTCTACTGAAAATCTGTGTTTTACTTATATTAAAATTCCCAATTTAATGTTCATTTAGTGCTCGTTAAAACTCAGTTAATCAAAGGTTATTATCAAAACAGAGAAAAAAATTGAAGAAAATTAACTTTTTCTGAAAATATATCAATAAGTGAATGTGAAGTGAATCAAATGTGAAGTGAATAAAACCTGATGAAGATGATGGTGTTTCCATGCTCACTATGGACCCTCTGTGGGTCCAAATGGGCCATATCTGAAAACAATGAAAAGTTAACAAACTGTATTTTATCTTAATTATTTACAGGTATAATTAGGATGAGTAAACATGTTAAGTTCAATCAATGCTTTTGTTCATTGGTGGAAGTTTAGGTCTTTATGCATTAACCAGTCACTGTCTGTAACCGCTTTTCCATTGACCCTTAAATTATATATAAGTTGCACATAAAAATGTACATAATGGAAACATCAAAATTTTGATAAAACCCTAATTTTTCGATTAAAGTTTTTTGCACTGGCAAGAGGTGGTTTTTTCGGGCATAGCACATGTCTCCAGTGTCACTCACACTGGTGTATGAATGTTCGGTAGTGGCCAGAAGGCTTCTGTCAGTGGCTACATATTTAGTTTACCACCACCAGAGGGTACATGTGAGAGTGAATGAATGAATGAATGAATAATGGGTCACTAATGTGAAGCACTTTGATTGGCCAAAAAACACTATATAAATCCAAACCATTGTTGTTATTATTATTATTATTATTATTATTATTATTATTATTATTTACAATAGAAGGTCCTAATTTCTTTTGCTAATAACAACACTACCAATGCTTCAGGAAGAAAAACACTATCATCAATCAACCCATAAAGACCCAGTGCTACATTTCTGTCAGTTCCCAAATTATTTTTTCTCTTTATTAAGCCTTTCTTAAGGCAATTATCACTTTATTATACTATTATTCTCTGTATTTTGTGTTTTTAAGTGAAAATCATGTGTTTTTCTGTGTTGTTATCATCATCGTCGTCGTCGTTGTCGTCACCACCACCTCCATCATCATCATCATCATCATCATTATTATTATATATTGTGCAAAAGTTGGATTATAAATATTTTTTTTTATAAATACACAATCAGGTGAATTTAAAAAAAAAAAAGGACGTTGACGGTCATTACAAAAACCAAAGAAGAAGACTTTTAAGGTTCCAGGTCCACTCCATGATGACAATCCAGCGGGAAATGAAGGAATTTCACCTGCAACTTGAAATAGAAAACAGTCAGAGAGGGTTAAAAAAAAAAAAGGAATGCAGTGTGAAGAAGAGGAAAAATAACTATAATTTTCTCCTAAATCTAAAATAATGACACATTATAAACGTGTGTGTGTGATAATCCACTCTACTAATACTATGTACTATAACATTTTTTTCATTTTCTCAAACTCGTCCTCGGCGGTTCATTAACTGATTAACTGGAACGTACAGTATGCATCATTCAACACAAACATGCTCATAAATTTTTTAACATTGAGGCATTAAGCGTCTGTCCAAAACCAATTCTGGATATTTTATGGCAGCAGAAACTAAACCACAGATAAACAAGCCTATCGATCTCTCTCTCTCTCTCTCTCTCTCTCTCTCTCTCTCTCTCTCTCTCTCTCTCTCTCTCTCTCTCTCTCTCTCTCACACACACGCATAAACACACTCACACCTCCTCTTCTCCTGTGTGCACACTCTCCTAAAATATGCATTGTGAATCCACATCTTCCGAGAGTTGTAGCCCCTGCATTATGCTTGAGTGATATAATTTTGTATCATTTCAGGGAAAAGAAGAAAATCAATGAGACTTATTTGGCAGTTCGGCCCGATAATTAATTCTCAAGGTTTGGATAAGATATGTAACTAATGAGGGAAAAAATGTAAATGTTCTAAAGTTTCAGCCCTCTACCTCCACTCTAGTCATTATCGAATTTCAGAAAGTCAATAAAGTGTCAGTAGGAATCGTTTTATCTTGTCTCCATCTTATCTTTTCTTTGTCTGCTTAACATCCCCCCCCCCCAAAAAAAAAAAAAAACACATTGTGCAAGATTTGAGGAGATTTTACAAAATTAACTGTATAAAATTAGACATTTCCTACAGTATTTTCCACATGCTGTTAGAGTTACCTACAAAATCTAGCATAAATTCTCTTATATTATCCATATAGTGGAGGATATTTAATTAAAGAGTAATTAAAAACACAAACGGGGCAGCTTTTCTCCCTGGGTTTAGAAGATGTACCGTTGGTGATCAGTGTTTAAAATGATGCCACATTTTTTGGACGTTATAGCAAAGTAAACGGTTAAAATGAAAGGGGTAAAAACAACTAGTGATGTTTTCAAAAAATATTTTTCTTGGATAAATATTAAAAGTCACTTTTTCTTTTTACTTTGATCTGGGTGCTTCTGAGTGTTTCGACATCAAGGAAACTACCCACTTTTCATTCCACCTGTCAATTGCCACAATCTGTTTTTTTTTTTTTTTATTATTATTATTTCTACAGTAGCTACCATGTCTGTCTGGGCTGGAACTCAGTTACAGTATCTGCTACTGAGCTATTGTCATGAATGCTTGGAAAATAAAATTAAAAAAAGCACAGCCAAGTAACTGTGATTTCTTCTTCTTCTTCTTTTTCTTGTTTTTTTTTTTTGTTTTTTTTCCTGAGTGCTGTATTTTTCACTGAATGCAAATAAAAATAACATCAGAGCTGGAGAAGAATTTCTGCAAGCGGTTATAATAAAGACACACGGCTATCTTACACTCTCCGTTGTGACATCTTGTTTTGTCTAATATAATTATGGGCTGCATTCAGATTAATATGTATATGACAATAATACTAATCTGTGAAGGTTTGTGTAAAAAAAAAAAAATTAAAAAATCCTTCACTGTAGCCTTCCTTTGTATTTCCACTGTGTTACAATTAACCAGCCAAGGACTAAATACTGCTGAGGTGTGTTTGGAACGTGCCCCCTCCCATCCCGGTTGTGCTTAGTGGGTCTTTTGTGTGCATGTGTGTGTATTCAGAGATGTTCATGTATGAGCAGTGGTCCATGAGTGTGTGAGGGTCAGGGCCGACTGGAGGTGGCAGCGGAATGTCTACTCCTGAGACCTGAAGATACACATGGAAGGAAGTAGGAAAGGATGGATAGAGTAGAGGGTGGGTGGGGGGAAGGGTGGTGGTGGTGGTGGTGGTGCGTGGGTGTGTGGAGATGGCAGGGTGGAGCGATGTGGGGGAGAAGTGAAACCCTACTTAATCTGATAGGAATTCATCCAGGCAGAGGAGCCATGCAGAAAAGCAACAGTGATCTATGAGCAACGAAAACAGCCAAGATGCAGTTAAATGGATGAGAGCCACAATGTTTGTGCCGCCGACGTTAAAGCACAATTCCATCCTCAGATTTACTCACACTCTATATCATCAGTATGTGATACGCGGTGCATCTTTATGATAAATTGCTATAATTTAGTTTGTCTTTGTGCGCATCAACTTGACTGCAACTTTCCCAGAATGCTTTTCATTAAAATACTTGCCAGGACTTGTTGCAACCAGTAGAGATTTACATGTGCGATGAGACAGCAATGATGAAAGTAACAGACTGAGAAGAAAGGGGTTTTTTTTTGTTTTTTTTTTGCTGAGAAAAAAAAGTACTCTTTAATCTCAATATGTCTTGTGTGTGCAGTCGAACTCACCGTTTAGACACAAATACAAGTGGGCTTAACCTCTTTAACAGGGGCAGTACTGTCAGTGATTTCTTTACTATTTTTCTTTGAAGGAGATAAATCTGAAACAGGCCTTTGCAATTTTATTTTAAGCACACCATATATGCCATCTGTATATCATTGTTAATACTCTTAAAACACACAGTATTGTAGGTGTAAAATAATAGTGCTCAGTTGTACATAACACATAACACAGTATAACACATTATATTCCTTTAATAATGTTCCACTTCACAGCTAAGAAATGAATTGGCACTTCTTTCTGGTTGAAACAGAAGGATCCTATGCTAACTTCCCAAAGAATATATGATCTTTACTTGTTTAAACACTGGCTCAAAAGCCTTGTTTCTGTTCAATTGTATTTTGCATTCCTCACATTTTCAGCATCACCTCTGAGACTTATATAAATTTAGACAAAAAAAATGTAAGAAGTTAATTTATTCATTAGAAATGGAAAAAAAAAAAGTGTCAACATCAGTGAAGATGTATTAGAGTCCCTGATACTTGTCTGTGTCTATGCACTAGTGTTGTGTTTCCAGCTGAGGAAATGATTACCACAACACTGTGATGTATTTTATCAACATGCTATCTGGATCTGGGTGAAGCCACTGCATTTTCTTTTTATCTACTTTGGATTGTTTTATACATGACTAACCTCACTGCAGCTGATACATATAATAATTGTCTTTTTGGTCACGTTGCAGAAGGTTTTACTATTATACTGCCCTACAAAGCAAAACTGCAATTTTGGGTGAAAATGACTTATTGGGCTCTAGTTTCCAGGCGCAGCGCAGGTTGGGCAAGCAAGTTTCCGGCTGGCGCAGAGCAGTTTGGTAGTGTGGCGGATCCCGGTGTGCCAAAATTAGTGTGGCGGTGCACTTGTAGGAGGTGACCACTGATCCAGCTCGACGCAGTGACAGATTCGCTGACTTTAGACCGCGCCGAAGTGCACCAAGATCTCACCAGCTGTAAAGCGTGGTGCGAATTTGGCAGACCGGTGCGCCAAGATGGGTGTAGTGGCACACTTGTGGGAGGTGACCACAGATTTAGCTCGGCACAGTGACAGCTTCGTTGACTTTAGACAGTGCGCCAAGCTCCCCAGCTGAAGGCAGGTCTAAGCGCGGCGCAGCCGGTGTAGTGATAGTTTGGCAAACCAGTGCACAGAGCGCAGACGCTACCACGAGCTCACAGACAGGTTTCCAGAGTGTCAGACACATTTCAATGCAATACCCGATTCACCACTGAACAACCGCTCACCCCGGGGGTGATCGGTGGTTCTATTTTCAGGGTTAATTTCATTAGGTATAGATTTAGGGTTAGATTTACATCCTTATTTGAAACAATAGAAATAACAGTAGCTACAATATAATTCTCAGCATTTAATGACTTAATGCCACTAAGTTGTGTCTCATATGTTGTTAAGTTATGTTCACTTATGTCCACAATAATTCCCCTTAATAATAATATATATATATATATATATATATATATATATATATATATATATAGAACATGTTACAGCAACTGAATATATTTGAGTTAGTAGTACTATTACTGAAACTTTGAGTATTCACAACTTAATATATTTAATTATTATGAATGTTTGGCTTTACAGTGTGGAGTGGGAAGGTCATCTGCTGTCACCCTTGGGGTGCCAGTGAGAGCAGGACGAAATATTCTATATTATATTATATTATATTATATTATATTATATTATATTATATTACATTACATTACATTACATTACATTACATTATATTATATTATATTATATTATATTATGTCTGTGGGAGTGTGCGTGTTATGGGTTTATGAAATTAAACCTGAAAATAGAACCACCGATCATCTACAAACCCAAACCCAAAACTAAAACAACAAAACTTAAGAACCATTGTTTAAACAAAACAAACAAAACCCAAACAGACCCAGTCAGCCGGTGTCACAGCATGCATCTGGATGCACATTTAAGAGTGAGGAGAGGTGCTAATGGTGCTTTTTATGAGAAAAAAAGCCAAAATTATGAAATAAAAAGTCAAAATTCTGAGATAAAAAGCCAAAATTATGAGATAAAAAGTATAAATAATGAGATAAAAAGTTACATTCTTCAGATAAAAAGTCAAAATTATGAGATAAAAGGCCAAAATTATGAGATAAAAAGTCAAAATCATGAGATAAAGTCAAAATTCCCAGTCACTAAGCACTACCAGAATGAATCCATATACTGTATAAGGCGCACTGTGGTTTTTGCAGAACTAGTTAATATGCAGTAACAATAACTGCCTCATGTCCAATAATCTACCTGCAGCTACTGGGGCTGAACAACAATAGAACTTTAAGGTCATATTTCTCAGTTTGGTGTCTGTACAGTTACTGCCTTTTTTACTTTGTAGGGCAGTACAGGATATAATTTAAGTGTTTCCTGTTTTCATATGTAAATGAAGTTATCTTTGCTAGTTTTACTATTACCTGTTAAAAATCCCTGCAATTATTAAATCACTTTGAGAAATTATAAACAAGATTAACAGTGTTGAAAGGTTGTTAAGAAGTGCAGATTGTCTAATGATTATATTCAAAGCTGTATAGAAATAGAAAGCAGCTAAAACTACATCTGAGATCACATTTGTCAACATTCAGGCTAATATGACAAAGTAATTAACAGTCTATTTGCACACATTGGAGATATGAAGCTAGATATGCAGTCTTGAACATCTGGTAAATGTAAGTTGAATGTTTTTTTTTTCTCATCTCTATACAAATGAAAGGAAATTTGTGCAGGTGCTAAAGCTGGTGCTAAATGTTCTCACGTTAGGCAGGTATATAACACAACAGGTTAGAGCTTTGTATAAGACCATGAAACAAAGCACTAACCAAAAAAATCAAAAATCATATGATTAATGTTTAATGTAACCACAATAATTAAAGTTGCTTTGGAGATTTTTTATATTTTTTTTCAGTCACGTACACAAGAGGAGAACTGGATTTAATCTATAACAAGTGGTGATAGACTCTCAAACCCACCCCTCACACATATCATATCTTGTTTTGGCATCGATGCAGCTGATGTCATCATGTCTACGTGTGCGCTGATGTCAGTCAATCAATTGCCTTTATATATACATGTGCCAATTTTGAAGTAAGTTGAAACAAAATGGATGTTTCTATAGATATTTGACATTTTTGTTCATTATAAATTAATGGGAGAAAAATAAAATAAAATATATAAAGATGTTTTTTTTGTTTTTTTTTAATGTAATGACATCTACTCTGGGTCACTGACAATATATAAACCCAATTTGGTACGAATTCAACCAATAGTTTAGCTTAATCTATAATAAACATACAGTAAATAATAATAATTTGTGGCTGATATGGTTTTCCAACTCTGTCTTTCTGGTAAAAATAAAAAATAAAAATATGGTAATAGGTCCTCTGAATAATGTGAGCATGATACCATTGCTGTGTCCTGACTGATAATGTGCAGCAACATTTTGCAGTCATAAGCACAGAGGTGGCAAAAGTCCACATATTCTTTACAGAAATACAAATAGTTCAGCAAAACAGTATTTTTAAATTTGTGCCAGCGGTTTCTACTTAACCTCAACTCATTTAACTGAGTGTTCCTTCTCCGACGTGACATTAAATAGACAGCATCTTTTGTTCAGAGACAAATCTTTTTATATATTTTTTTTGTCTTGTTCTGTCTTTTCATGGCATATATGTAGTAGGTAATATGTACTGCTCTCTCAACCAAGCCATCATTTTTTTCTAGATGTTATTGTCCCATCCATCTGCACTGACTAGATCTTGATGTTGGGAAAGTGTAAAATGATGCAAAAGAGGGGAAACAAAAGACATGTTCCTCAAATACATGAAAAACAAAGCAACAAAACTGAAAATGTTATGAATAAGTGCCCTTTTTTTTGTTAAAATACATAAGAATAATCCATCAAAGGAGTGTAACAGAGTCTTTATATATATATATATATATATATATATATATATATATATATATATATATATATATATATATATATATATATCACTATCTCAGTTTCTACTATTTTAGTTAGTTCATCGTGAATAGAGTTTGTTTCATACTAAAAGTAAAAAGTATTAATTTTGTCCATGTTCATGTATTTGTAATTTTACCTGTGGGGATAATCATCCAGTAGCATTCTAATTTTCACCTTGACCATGATCTGATCTTAATTTTACTAAAATTATGTTTTTCCGCTTAAATTTATGCCATGAATTTACAGGTATAACCGCAATTTCTGTCTTGCATCTTTTCAAATTATCTGTATTTTTTTTTTTGTCATTCATTCACATGCCCACATCAGTTGTATTGTACAGTTTGTGATGCTCATCTAAAGGGATATCGATCTCATATCCTAAAACTCATTAACTAATCCACCAGTTGTGTCATTCTGGGAGTCAATGGAAACTGATTTAGTCTCATGGGTTAAAGATTGTCTTAGATTTTTCAAAGATGAAGGATCAAATAATAATAATAATGGTATTAGAATTAGTTTCCTACTTTTCTAAGAGTCAATGTTATATATTTCTGTTTGTGATTTAATTAGTCCTCATTGTTCTCTCCTTAAATTATTTTAGTTGAGCACAGCTAATCTTCCTCTCTTTAAAAGTGAAGATGAAAAGCCTCAAATGGTGACAAACTCTGCATGACTCCAGAGAATGAAGAGAGCGGGACTTAGGAGTTATTTGTCTCTAATTGTGAAACAGGGTTGATTCCCTGACGATATTAAGAGGATAAAGCCGACACTGATTTAGTTGTGTGTGTTATTTCGACAAATCTATACTGATGCATTCAGTGAATAATACTAGTTTATTCTCCTGTCAAAAGGAACTCCAAGGGCCATGCTGGCATGCTTGCAGCATCAATTCTTATGTGAGATGTTGCACATACAGGATGTGAAGTGTTTTCATCTCCTTGATGTTCCACAGACTCAAGGAACACACGGAAAAGGCAGGCAGGCAGGGAAGGAGATGTTGCTTTGGGCCTTACAAATGACCTAGATACTGGAATATGAATTTCATTTACCTCTATCGCGGCGTCTAAGTGTACCTCACTTTCCTTACACATCCATATGGCAGCCATGAAGCTGGAGCGGATACAAAAACAGCCCACAGGTAGGCTTTTTTTGATCAGCATTTTCTTACTTGCTCACTCATTCACTCAAAATACATCCAAGCCAGGTGGAAACAGAGAGAGAGAGAGAGAGAGAGAGAGAGAGAGAGAGAGAGAGAGAGAGAGGGAGAGAGAGAGAGAACTCCATGCTTCTAAACCTGAAGAACTTATCTGCTCAGTGGGTAAAATGTTTTGCAATGAGCAGGATTTGGCTGTGGTCATGATAAGTTAGATGTTTGCTATTCTGCTCCAGGACTGAACATTTCCCTCCATGTAATGCAGAGGTTACAGGTGTTAACTGCAGCCAATGGAACTATTGATTAATCGGAAAGGCAGTTTGGCAAGCTTTCTTAGACCACAAAGTGGCTGATCAGAATTCTAGAGCTGCTAGTTCCAACAGTTTCTCGCTGAGCTCGGAAGGAGAGGTGAAGTGATGGTGGAGAGGGAGGAGAAGATGGAGAATAGTGAGAAATGAGGGTGGTGGTGGTGGGTAGGGGGCAAAAAAAAGATATGACGCATGAGGTAAAGAACAGATGGGGGATGATGGAGTGAGAGTGAAAGTGTGGAGGGAGAACAAGTGATGAGAGGGGGAGGAGGGGTGAATTGTGAGGTAAAAAGAGATGTGAACTGAAGGCCAAGTAGCTGGGGTTATCATATCTGAACTGCGAGACATGAATCTCAATCCATCAATAAGCTGCATTTTGATAAAAAAAATACCCCTGCTGAGCCCTGCTTTAATGGATAGTGTGCCATTGAATGCGTCACTTTTACTCTTCCCTTGAAATACCAGAGAGAGAATGGGGCCCACTCCACAAAGAGATCTGGATCAAGGTCGGTGATCACATCAAAAGTAACAGTGCCCCTCACTTTCCATATATGCTCCACCTGAGTGCTTGGTGAATCAAAAAAAAAAACCCTGCTATTTCTAAATAATTTGCAGAGATTTCCCACAGGTATAGTATGGCTTCCATAATTTAAAATCCCTGAGGCTATATTGCAACTTATTTCACTCCTATAATAATGGGAATTACATGAGCTTTGCCTTATCCCACTGCTTAGGTTTTCATTATACTGTACTTCATCATATATATTCATTAATTAATTCATTAATTGTCAATGTATAACATAGAATAGGATTCATTTTATGGATGACAAATGTTTATATTAAGTAGAAAATGTAGTGAATTAATGTATATTTATTATGCTATAACATGATATCAGAAGGCAGTGTTGTAAAGGTTCATTATACTGGATATTGTATCAAAACTGCCCTTGTTTTAACTGGCTGTAAAACTACCTCTATTAGGCCTTTTTCTACAACAGATGCTTTGGGTGTATTCAGTTAAGTCATGAACATGTTACAAACATGTACACATGCACGGCTGTTGCTGTTGTTGCTTTAAACCTCCTGGTACATAAAACTAACATGCAAATACAAGTTACGTTGGCACTTTTTAAATGTTGTGTCACCCAATAGGGGTGGGAGGAGATCAGCCAGAAGCAGCAGGGGGATTTCATGCTAGCTTAAATTTAGACACACTGTTTGGGCTCTTTATTGTTCCACAGAGACCAAACTTTAAGTGAATTTCTCTACCAGTGGGGCTGTTCCATGAACGACACCTGCACTGTGCATACTGGAGTGAGAAGAGGCAGACATCTGCAATCTGCCAACGCCCCAGGTAAAACTCTGTCCTTCTCTGTACCGATCTCAAATGAGCTTTTCTATCCTCTGCCGTAACACTTTTGTGTCAGTGAAAATAATTCAAAACTAGTCTGTCATCGTGTGTCTAGAGACAGCTGTATAATGCTTTGTTTAAAGGCTCTATTACAGTGGCAGGGAGGGTGAACGCTCCCAGAGATGATTTTGTCATAACTTTTCATTTCAGATATTGATTTGAAAGACTTTATTTCCTACTTGCAAAGCAAAATTCATTTACCAATAGCTTACTATGCAGTCTTACTTCACCCCCCAAAAAATGTAGATTAAATTTCTGAGTTGCAGAAAAAAGGCTTAGAAAAACAAACACTGCAAAAACTACAAATACACCAGAGATTTCATGATTTTCAAAGATTTGCGATGTGCTGTGACCTAAACAGTGCATCTTTACTCATGACTTCTGCCATGTTTCAAGGTGTAGTGAGCATGTTCGCTTTAGCGAAGCATGCGCTGAAGCAAAAGTAATCAGCACTGCAGGAGTCTTTGGAGAATACTCTCTAACGGGTTTGCAGGCAGACATTTTAAGAGGACATGATACAAGGAAAGAAGATATAGGTGATGCCAAAGGTCCCTGTAGGAATTGCGGGTAGCTGACCTGGTGGTACAAGCTCAAGCTTGCATTCCCATTTCACGCTTTCTGTTGCAGAAAGATTCAAGAGACACTGGATATTATTCCCACTGCTCTTGATCCCGCTGAGGTCCGATCAAAGATCTGAGTCTTTGATGTTTTAACCCCTGGCTGTTTGGTGCTGAGAAAAAAAAATGCCCCTCCTCTGAACCAGATGGTGCCTGTTGCATGCTGGGAGCAGCGAGGCAGTGTTACGGGTCCCACCTGTGGTTTTAATTACAGTGTATGACGAAGGATCCAATGAAGCGGAAGGAGAAAGGAAAGTAGGGGTGACCCTCGCTGTTCAGTGAGGAACGAGGAAGGAAAGGGCATAGAGGAGGATCACCTGTATGAATCACAACATGGACTGTTACTCTCATGATACCCCCATTCCTTCAAACGCTGCTATTATATGCGTCAAGAAGGTTTGTTAAGCAGCTCAGACTCTTTGCACAATTACCTGTGTGTAACTCTGGCAGTCATGTTTTCAAAGCACCCCATGATCCCTCTCTTCTCCATCTTCCCTCCTCTGTCACAAATAATCTCCATTCCACACACACATCCATATATTTCCCCCTGTCTGTCTTCTCCTCTCACCAGTGTATAATTTGTGCAGATCACTGTTGCTTCTCTGCATGGCTCTCCAGCTCCTCTGCATGGATGAACTCCTATCAGATTAAACTGGCACTCACTGACTCTGACCTCCCTGCCCCTCCCTGCATACACCACCCCACCGCTAGGATCCCTAGGGTCCACACCCTCCCCTCTCTTCACCAACACTCCTCCTTCTATCCTTCTTTTGACATTTCAGCTCCTTCTGTCATCTTAGACATCCTGCTGAGTATTGAGGTGTTTCTGTGGCACATGGGGGGAGCCCACAAATCCCCGCCGGCCCCCTTATGTTTACATTCACAAAGGTCCCGAATAATTTCTAATCATACAAAGGTATCTCTGTGTATTCACTAAGGAATGGAGTTAAAGTTAAAGTTAAAGCTTCTGCACGACTCTCACAATATGCTGAATCTTTCTCTCTTGGTTAGATTATGTATCCACATGCAACAGGCTGTGAAGAATATCTGAAACACATTAAGTGTGAATTTACCAAGTCGGAAAGGTTACGCTCTTGAGTGTATTACATGTTTTATCTTTACTTGTTTTGACCCCAGCTTTGGAGAGAAAAAAAACTTCATAAAGTTAGTTTTTATTTCTCTGTAATGTATTCAGCCAGGATTCTTGGGGAACTGTACCCCCCCCCCCCTCTTACTCTCTCTCTCTTTCTGTGTGAGCGTGCGAAGCTGTGTGTCAGATCTGTGGGATGCCTGTAGGCTGCTCCCAAGAGATGCACGGTGCACTCATCCAACACAAACAGGGTCACAAAACAACGACTCAGCCACTTGTGCGGAGTTTACTTCAAATTAGCCCAAGTCTTGTATAAGTACATGGCAGCCAATCAACTTGATCTCATGTCAGACAATAAACTGATGACATGAGACACCAACGGAGGTGATGCCAAAGGTAGCGAGTGAAACAGACTGTATCAAAGTCACGTGTGGCGAATGGTTTGCAGTTGCTATCAAATTAATTCCAGCACTGAGAGGACTCAATACTCAATTGTTGTATAAAAAGGAGCCTGTCTTTTTTTCTTTTTTTTAATTTCTCATTATTGCGTCTGTATTTACAATGTGATTTGATCATTGTCTCGCACCTAAGTATGGGAGACGCAGTCATCATTGCTATGGGGGGGCAATGTAACAGGGCTCACTAAACCCTCTGAGCATCACAAAAAGCTTTGATAAGCAGAATTAGCAGCACAATTAATATTCCAGCCATATTTCCCAGGGAGGAAGCAGAGGGCACAGCAGCTGCTCCCATATGCAGACCTTGCTGTTATGACCGTGGGGGCGATGTCAGACAACCCCACCCCACCCCCCACACTAACCTACTACGACACCACAACACCCCACCCGTCTTGCCCCCCCCTCTCTCTTTTTCTCCCTCTCTGCGTTTCCAATTTACCTTAACGTCTGTGCTCTCTCCCGCCTCATTTACATTTTAACTTCTGCCAAGTGCTCTGTCGCCTCGTACTCTCTCACCTTTTACTGTATTATTCCCAAATAATATGGGTGAAATATCCTAAAGGTTTCATTAACAGGCACTCTCCTCTTCTTTTGGACTCTCGGTCTGTAAACAGATTGATTTAATGCCTACACCAGCTCTTCCTCCAGGGGGATTTTCCCAAGGAAGTTGCCAATCCCATATTATTTTGCTGCTGTTTCTCTCAAAATTAATCAAATCACACTTTTTTTTAAAGTAATCTGACTAAAATTTTTCATTGATTTCCAGCTTTAACAAGGTTTCATCTCACACACATGCAAAAACAGTTTTAAATAGTAAACATATCTTTGTCTACTCTGCACATTTGACACAGTTTTGACCTGCAGAGGTGCCCTGACCTGTGCCACCCAGCTGGTCATTGATGCTCGCAGTCGGAAAATGACAGCAGCTCTGGCCTGACAAAGTTGGCTTGTAGATAAGGGAGGTTTTAGCTCGTGTTCGCCAGAGGTGGGTAAATTCCAGGTCCATCAAGCCAAAGTCCTGCAATGTATCTGTTTATTGAAGCAGCCTATTTTTATGAGCACAATCCAGGTAAATGGGATAATTAATGGACTCATCTGTGTTCATGAACAGGTTTGAACCAATACACGGTTGAACTTTGACTTGATGGACCTGGAATTACCCACTTTTGATGGTCACAATGATTAAAAATAGACAGTTCTATTTGTTTTTTTGTGGTTTTTTTTTTTCATTATTTCTTCATATATTTTGTTGTAATATTACTAGAATGATTGAATGATCCCATGATATAAAACACAGATGTCACAAAGATTACTAAGTCTAGTTGAGGATGTCACTCACCTCTTGCTCACCTCTTTAATATTACAACCTGTCATTTGCTGTCGCTCATTTTTATACATTTGGGGGAGAGAGGGGGAGGGGCTGATGAATTTTAAATTACCCAAGTGAGATAATCCATCACAGTCGATGTGAAGTCATAATTTTATTTTATCTTTCTTTTATTGTTATTTCAAGAATTTTCATGACAGGGCACACATTGCATTATACTCTACTTACTGACGCCCAAAGGAAGAATCTGGTAACCCCTTTCCGGAAATAATCCTATAAAAACCACTTTGCATTGCAAACATTTTGTCATTTTTGTTCGTGTATGTTTGTTTGCGATGACTTTGTTAGTGGGTATTTTCAGGATGGATTTATCACTGTAATGTGTGTTTATTAAAAGAAGAAAGAACACACTAAAAATGTTCTATCACAAACTGAATGGGCAACGAAGTGAATTGTAAATAAGAAGCAGCACTGCTAAATGGGCAACAACTGTACTGTAAATGACACCAATATTCTTACTTAAACCTATTATTTTCTCTCCATTAATCGTTGCACCCACTCCTAATCCTGGATTCACAGCAGCAGCAATTATCAGCCCAGCTCCTCAAATAAACCACAATTTATTCTGATATTACACCACCTGCACGTGGAGGAACATTCACGCTCATTGCATTTGCATAATAGCAAATTGTTGTTGTGTAACAGTAGTTTCTGTGGGTCATGGATTAGGGGGAAGGGCTGGTAGCAAAGCCGGTGGAAGAGTGTAATTGTGGCTATAGTGAGACTGTTCCTTGACATGTAGTCACACCTGGGTGGCTGACAACACAGTGAGGAGGAGAGGATCCCCCACAGTCTCAGTTATTGGTATGCTGAAATACTGCAGTGTTACAGTGAAAAGAAAGAACAAGAAGGCTGTGGAGCACATAGAAAGGGAGCATGTTCTTCTCCTGCACAGAGAGATAAAGCAGGAGAGGGAGACAGAGAGGAGCTTCGCAGGCCCAACAAGACATGTGTCACAGGCTGAGAAACAGTGACACGCATCTACTCAATCTCCACCACGGATGAAGTTTCATCACACTACATTCGCTATGTGACTGTCAATAGTGAGCTACGTGTTTATTTTGTGATATACAAATATGAATGTTGCTTACAATATGCACCAAGGATTGTATAGTATGTCAGATTCTTGGAGAAGCCGACACTGTGACACAGGTGTTAAAAAGTTTAAGGCATTTGCTCTTTGTGAAACTTTTCAGTGTTATATTAGACTGTGAGTGCACGAGTTACAAAAGTGACTGCAGCTGTAGAATCCATATGGAATACTCTCCTATGCTAATAAAGAGACAAAGGAAAGAAGCAATAGAGTGAAAAGCGGGTCCTGAACCTGCTTTGAGTGCACTGTAAATCGAATTCTGAAAGTTGAAAGACAGTTTGGAAAATATAGTCTTGTCCTGCAGGGAAGGGGAAATATTCAGTCATACACCAGGGGATCAGTGTGTATTGGTGCTGTCAAGGCCCCAATTTGACAATCGCTGGTGAATTCCTGCTTGCACTCGTGTACAGTTATTTTACAGGCATGTTTTTAGATGCTGTTAGTATCTAAATGATGTATGTACTACCAGACATCATCCATTTATACATTGCAGTGCATAACACTCTTAATTTCAGTTAATTTCTTATGTGTCTAATGTGTAATACGACAGAGCTAATGTGCCTCATGTTGGGCTTTTTGGAATATCTAACTAGGATGGGTTTCAAGAAAACATTTTGACACATCAAACATTAACAGTAATGGACTTGAACAGCCCCTCCACCCACCGCCTTAAATCAAGCAACACGTCAGGGAGTGTTTCAGTTCAAATGTAGCAGCCCTTGATAATTACAGGGGGTTTTTTGGGTTTTTTTTAAACAATAATTATTTATGAAAGAGTCACATTGTGTTGCGCTAATGGGAAACTGCCCATTAAAATTGAAAGGTTTAAAGAGAGAAAGCCATGCCTAAAAAAAAAAAAACCCCACAGGAGAAAACATAAAAAAGGGGATCCAATATCTCTTGTGTCCATGTTCTGGTGATGCACCATCCTGTGCGTCTGTAGTTTGCCACCCAATATTGTTTAAAATCTGTTAATGCATCTATTATCCTTATTTTCTCATGTTTCTTTATAACAAAAGACAGGCACATTTTCAGTTATTTTGTCCTCTTATTAATCCTCTTGCAAGGCGAGACTGAGCCAGCTGCTCACTTCATCTCATTATGATTAATGTGAAATCAACAGGGTCAACGTGAGTGCTAAATTATGAGCTGCATTTGAACATCACATAAATAACATGCATAGTGCATTTATTTATTGTTCCTTAGTGGTCAGAGTTGAAGGCTGTAATTTATATATAAAGGCAAGAAGCTTTTCATCAAATAGCTTTCATTCAAAAGTAATCAGAAATAGCCCATCATTTCTGAAGAAATATGAGTCAATGTGTTGTTTCCATGATGTGTTGTATCATACTGTATGAAAAGAATTAAGGAAAATCACTGTCACAGGCTTTGTTTCTGTCAAACCAGCTGTTTTACTCTCCCTGATTCCATAACATTATGCAGTTTAATTAAATTTACAAACTGCATATATTGTGATGCTTTGGCTGTATTACTTGGTTTCTGGTTTGAGTGAATTACAAATGAATCTTCTCTCTTCTAAGGGCTTAACCAGGGAGCTGCCTCAAACAGACTGTCAGAAGCTCACACTGAGTGACTTCAGGCCCAAATCTGGAGCAAGACGTGAAGGTTTGCAGAGTGAAGCTGAGCGACAGCAGAGAGCGAGCTCTTTGACAGTGGATCAAAGATGAGTGGGAGGTCAAAGTGTACAGCTGGTGGGGATGAGGAGAGCACAAAATGCAGCAGTGTGATGGAATCAAATGCCAGTCACAAGCATATTGCGGACATACAGTCACACCTAGCCACTTCCTTTCCCACATCCACTTTACACACACTTATTGTGTGTCTTTAAGAGTTTCCCATTGCACATATATCTCACCGAAAAATTAAATGCTATTCCATTTAATACATTTGAAAAATGTCAGTGCAGAGTGACTCGTACAGATCAACCTTAACTGCTGTGCAAAGGTTTTAATTTCACACTTGGTAAGGGAGAAGAGCATTGAGCGCTTTCATCATTGTAGCTCCAGTCTTCTCAGTCCGGCTCCCATTGCAAGCCAACAAATTAGACCTCCAAGATGAGATGAGGGATCTTTCATATTACAGCTAATAGTGACAAATGAGATTGGGTGATAGCTGCAGCACATCTATAAATGTGTGTCAGTTTCTTTTTGGTAAATGCCATTAGAATCCTCCAGTTTGCCATGCTAATCAAAATTATGGACTTTTTTTTTCCCCATTAGGAACTGAGAAGACATTAGTCTTTTGATTTCAGAATTGGAAGACCAAAAAAGGAATGGAAATCATCTCTTTTTCTTATTCCTTGGTCACTAATTGCACTTGGTTCTGAGTCGTTGCCTTTTTCCTCTTGTCAGACATGTTAGTAGGATATTTAGAGTGAAATGTTGACACAGTCAACATAGGGGGAGCTAAATATAAAATGGCTGCTGTTATGCTAATGGCTGCCACTGAATAATTCAAGCGTGGATGATAATAAAAATGGAAAAAGAGGGGACCTGTCGAGCCACACCACCGCATATGTCATGGCAGGGCACTAATTTGCTGTCAAGCTTCACTATTTTTCCTCCCCCTTAGTTCAGCTGTGAAGATTAGTAAATATTTTGTCTGTCTCTCTGCTGATTGTAAATACTCTAGAGCAGACAGTGGAAAGGGAAGTTGGGACCCTGGCAGGCTGACTTTGGCTCACTAAAGCTAGTTGCTTTGCAGACTGTTCGATGTTCTTTGTCATGTGTTCCCAGTAGCAGAGGCTGAGGCTGGTGGAAGAACAAGCTCTCCTCTCCTCTCCTCTCCTCACACACTGCAGGCCATCAGGGCCAACATAGGAGGGTGAAGGCCATGTCAAAAGACAAAGAAAAAAAAGATGACAGGATCAGGTTGCCAAATTGGGGTAGGGCTGTTTCTTTCTTGGACTCGTCTCACAATTGCCTTTTCCTGCCTGTGCCTTTACAGTACTGTGCAGACCCCTCCAGTCGCCCTCCCTCTCTCCTTCTGTTGGCTGCAAACATTCAGTGCTTCCTCTCTTTTCTCTGTTAAATGAGTGGATACCTGCCAAACTCTCACACTGAATCATTCCCATCCAGAAATAATTACATGTGATAAATTCACACACTTTTAAATCTGCAACACACAAGAACAAAAATTGTGTGCATGAAAATATACATAACAGGAATGCAGATGCACAGTTTGGTGCCTGGTCTCCTGCAGTGAGTCGTGGTGTGTGTATGTGTGCGGATAATCAGATGCGAGCTTGACTGGTTTTGTGTTAACAGTAATTAATATAATCTGAGGTATGTATGCTTCCACAGTGTAATCTAAACGATACACTGTAGAAGCATACACAGACTGCCATCTAACATGGAAACGGACAACTTAAAGGTTCGTCATGATCTGATGATGCTTCCCATAGTGATCAACTTTACATTTACTGTAGTCAGTTGTTTTGCAGCCTTTGCATAATGTCCCTCCTTGCATCCAGCTCCGCTCTCATTAGCCACATCCAGCTCTTCTCCTGTTTTTTTCTGCCCTATCCCTGTCCTGGGAATGGTCTCATACTATTTAGTACTGTCCCCAGGTAACGCTACCATATTTCCTCCTGCTTATTCCGGATGCTCCCATAAATAAAAGTCCTCTCTTCCTGGCATAATACATCTTAATTCCCAGCTTTCCACAAGGCATCGCTATGGCCCTTTCACCAGCTCTGCACTTAGCTGTAGTAAGCTTCCTGAGCCGGATGCAAAAATGCAAACGTTTCACCTTTCCACTTATTTTCAATTTAACATTAATGATGTTGTTCTGCATAGAGGCATGAAGATGAAAGATGCTTGAGAGTAGTCTTTAATGAGTGCTCATAAATGCCCTTTGTGTGTTCATTAAAAATATTTGAGGGAAAAGTAATAAGAGTCACTTTCATATTATTGATAATCACAATTTTATGATATGTGATAAACATAGGAATGGATATAAATGTTGTCTCTGTTTATATCTTCATTAGCAAATAAAAGTGGTGCCGGCTCAAAATGCAAACACAGAGGTCATTTGCATACAAGGCTGAGGACCTCCGAAGACACACAGGAAACATCTCAGCATCCTGCCTCTGTTTTTATGCTCACTTTGAAGAATTAAAAACAAAACCGTCTCAGGAGTTTTATTTTTTTTCTGAATGTATCTTATTCACAAATATATTACGGTGTCATGTATTCCTTTAAGTTTAATGAGATTGCTTTTCTGCTATAAATGGTTTATTAGAGTATAGTGACTTCCATAAATTACATTGAATACATTAGTTGTTGTTTTTTTTGTTTTTTTTTTAAGTCATTAGGATCGTCTGTTTTATTGAACAATCACACTGGTTAAAAAGTTTGTCTTTGACATCCATACTTGGAATAAATGAAATATGTCATATCTAATGTTCATATTTAGTTGTTCTATGAAGCATCACACCTCTACTGGCAAAGCTTTGTCATTATTTTACATTATGCTACATCCTCGGGGCACTTCATGCAGATAAAAAAGAAATATGCAATGCAAGTTGAATGTTAGTTCATTATTTAGTAACATTGACTCCTGAATTAAAATACATATTATTACACATTCTGCAGTGATAAGGGTATACATAAAAAAAATAACATGACGTGATTTGCATAAGACTGCATTTAAGATACAAACATCATAGGAAATTATTCATTAGACGCTAAATGCCACTGGAATTACAACCATTCATTTCTTCTAACTGTGTTTTTCTACTGTCTTAAAAGAAAAAAATGACAAGGCTTAAATGCAAAAAAAAAAAAAAATTACAATGCATGAATTTATTTGACATGCCGAGTACCTTGTATCATGTCATTATTGAATGACTATGTGAGACTAATATGTGACAGCTAAAACTAAAATGGATACCCAAACAATTTCTTCTAGAAACAGTATAGAGTGGAGATAATGCTCTATTAGTGAGAATGGAGAATGAAGTGTCATGTAAAAAATATCTATACCAGTTACATCTGTATGTGGGTGGGAAAATATTACAAAGTGTAAAATTTAAATGTGAGAAAATACATTGTGAAGCTGAAGGAAGGCTACACACAAAAATACTGTAGATGTTGGCGATGCGAAGGAAATAGTCGACAAACCCCAGCGAGAGATTGTCCTTGAAAACTAGCTTTGTCTGATGCAACAGCAAACTCATAGTCTATGTCAAGAGCCATTTTCAATCCAGAGCTCTGCAAATGCGTTTAATAATCATTGTCTTCGGCCGTCCGTTTTTTGAAGTTTGACTCTTTTCATATGTTCAAGCAAAATGCAGCATTCCTTTGTTGTTTTAGTCATTTAGGTTCTTTTTAAAAATCATGCCGGTCTCAGCTTTTTTTTTTCTTTTTTTTTTTTCTTTTTTTGTCAGGGGTTTTGTTCCTCCAAAACAGATTTTTCTGGTACTACCCTAATGAGACCCTCTCACCGTTTCCATGGAGACAGTCACAAAACTGTCAAGTATCTACTCTTTCAAAAATCTTGTGTGTGTGTGTGGGGGGGGGGGCTGTTCTGCAACTGTCAGAGACACATTTTCAAACAGCACATTGTTTCTTTCAAAGGTGAACCTTTCAGTTTTGGTGAATTCAGCCAGTTTGTGAATCCTTTTATCAAAACACACACCCTGACTGTGTCGAAGAATGTGAACATGCAGACTGTTGAATAAATACCTCACATAAATGGCTGAGCTGTTGTTAACTTGTCTGTTTGCTCTTTGGGAAGCTTTCTGTGACTTACTCTGTGACTTTAGCTGTTAAATGATCCTCTGAATGAACATTTCATAAGAATTAACACATCGTACTTTACTTTAATGAATTGACAGTTTTAGAACAATTCCTTCTTTTTTTCAAACAGAAAAAACATCCTTGACGGATTCATTAGCGATGCAGGAGAAGATCTGCCATATCATCCTCAAATTTGATTTTAAAGAAGAAATTGCTGCGCTGACCTTCCCCGAAATGAGTAGGGCACACGGCGCTTTGATTTGTGCCCTGGTTTAAAAGCCATTTCCCTTCAACAAGTTAACTGTGACCAGGGGTGTGGCACCAAATTCCTGGCCCTGTACAGTACACTCTCAATGACAGTGAGCCCCTATCCATGCCAATGCACGAGACGCAAAAGAAAAAAAGAAAAAAACATAAATAGCGTTTTAAACTACAATCAGATTATATTGACGAGTGGTTCTTTAATTAACTACCTGAATTAATGCATTTATCGTACTTATTCTACGGTCCTCTAGAATGTTCCGACAGTTCCCGTTAACTTTGAATGGACGTTACCAGCGTTCTGCAGGCGGATTTTTTTCGATAATCACCCGCTGCCAATGGCAACAAGTTTCATCACTACAGATTCACGGTACTATATCACTCCGCAGGTAGTTCGGCCACTTTGAAAGTAAATATTCGCTATGTTGTAATGGCTATTTTATCCAATCTGTTAGAGTAGTAGCAGTAATAAACTGTAATAACCATAGAATAAGCGGGATAATGTATTGCCTACACGTGACTATCGAAAAATATTCCCTTTCAGCCCTGTCCGCAAATATTTTTCTGATAGTAACTCATGAGCAATACATTATCCCTTGCTTGTGCTCATATACCTAAGACTGAACCATTTTGCGCCCCAGGACTGTGGCATAAAATTGATTCTCTTAGTTGATGCTATCAATATATGTAACGACAGCAATTAATTGGAGGGCCCAATTTATTTGACATAAACATCACAAAAAAATAAAAATATCAGGGTTTTCACTGGCCCCTCTCCCTGGGTAGTCAGGTCCACTTTGGCGCCCCAGGCTGTGACACAGAGAGGACAGAAGTATTGAGGAACATCAAAGACAAACACATACTCACCTTTTGTAGAAACAAGGGATGCATGTCTCAGTGCTCCTCATATTGACCTTAGGGTGTAAATGCACCCTATGGTCCTGTACAAGCTGCACCGCCTGCAGATGAGCCCTGTCAAACCACACCTGTGTACCTGTCATTTTCTGCCGGGGTGCTTGGCTTGGCTGGGAAACATCAGATGAGGCACAAAAGAGAAAGATCTCACAGTCTTGCCTCCACACACTTGTATGCATAAAGAATACACTCAGGAATACACGCAAATACACACACACACACACAGAATCTCTCACGCTCCATCAAATAAACACACAACACACACAAGGGACCAGAATCTGTCTAAAACACGCTCATATAATTTTATGATTATTTTTCTTCTTCACAGTTTCTCATTCTCCTTATATGTCCTCATTTCTGTTCACACATATTTTGGCGCACTGAACCGTGTGAGAGACGGTCCCCTTCTCCTCAAGCAGATCCGGGCGTCAATCAAACAGCACATGGCATGCCTTCCTGTGAGTGACAGGTGATGCAGATGCACATTTCAGAGAGACGAGCTGAAGCGACACAACACTGCTGGCAAAACAATGCGGACAGGAGGCAAGCAGGGCCGCGCATTGCATTTATTAAACAAGACAGGAACACAGACCACAATGAGTGGGGAGCAGTTTAACATGGCACTACAACACTGGCATGGACCATACTGTATACAATGAGTTTATACTCTGTATGCTGTGCGTAACATAAACACGTCAGCAGCTTCTCTTCTTATCTCTTTTTTTTTATTACTTGCATTTTTATGACTTTTTCCAAACATGTCAGATCATCATATTTTAAATATACTAGCATTAGAGCATTAGTAAATTACCCATCTACCCTCCTGCCCACCCAGAAGGGTCAATATTATGGCTTTTATCCCAAACACATCAACATATCATGGGCGTAAAATTGCGTATGGACATGTCCATACCAATATTTGGATTTTTCTCAAATGTCCATACCAATTTTTGAATAGGAAATTACATGACATTTGAGAAACAAAAGGTTACTGTATTTTCTGGACTATAAGGTGACACTTAAAATACTTTTATTTCCTTCAAAAACCACAGTGTACCTTATATATGGATTAATTCTGGCTGTGCTTAGTGACTGTTTATCTCATAATTTTCACCTTTTTATCTAATTAGACTTTTTATCGAGTAATTTAGACATTTTATCTAATGATTTTGACTTCACTTTATGCATTTTATAATCCAGTGCACCTTACTGTATATATGAAGAATCAAAACAAAATAAACCATTCATTGACAGTGTGCCTTATAGTGACTAAATATTGTCAACAAACCTTTATCACGTGACAAAAACAAGATTAAACAAGTCGTAAATGTGGGTCTTGTGACAATAACTATAATTAAATATATAATGCAGTTATAGATGACCAATGAAAACTAGACAAAATGTGGCTTAAGGAATAAAAACATTCCTAAAATGTTTCTTAAATCAGATGTTATTTTATTTCTTTTAGCTGTGTTCTTATTTATTTATTTATTTTTATTTATTGTTGCTGTCTCTCACGAGTCGTCAAATTCTGTCCCCACCAATGTTAACATCATGATTACTCCCATGTAATATATCCATACACCATAAATATCTACACGAAGGTGTCTAATCATATACACACAGGGTATGTGATTATTGCCTTTTCAATCAATCAATCAAACTTTATTTATATAGCACTTTTCATACAAAGTGCTTTATTTCAGACCCTCCATTATCCCACAATTGTAGGAACAAGTTAAAAGTTTTACAGAGTTAAAAAGAATAGAATAAATACAGAAATATATGAGTCATAAAATGAAAGGAAATACATAAAATAGCAGAATGAAATGATGTTAAGAGCAAAATGTAAAAGTTAAAAAGGTAGGTTTTCAGTTTACCCTTCAAAATATGAACACTGTGAATCCTCTTTAGTCTTAGACATCTCATTTTTCTGTCTTGTCCTTCATCCTATATGACATTTTTTCATATGCCGCTACTTTCACACTTTCGTCATCCAATCCTGGAACAGAGGTTCTCCATATTTCTTCCAGTTCCTAATTATACTTTGTCATCTACTCATTAGAACAGCCTGTGTCCAGTCTTTTAGAGGATAATCTCATTTACTGCTTCATTTATTGTACAAAAAAAAAAAAAAAAAGCCTGTATTTTAAGCTTCTTTAAACCATATTCACAGCAAATGGCTCAGTGGATTAGACTTGTTTTATACGGTTCTAAAGGGTGAATGATCTGCTTAGACACTGAGCTTTATAGTCAGAAGTTGTTGAGTGTGAGAGGCTACTGAAGAGAGGCTGAAGGAGAGAAGAGGAAAAACAGGAGAGAAGAGGAAGGAGGGTAAGATTAGCCAGCGCCGGTCTGCAGGCAGCAGGCCACGGGGCAGGTGAGAGGTGAGATGCAGTGGAGCGAGAGAAGGGTAAGGGTGTAACGGCTGACTCAGAAAGCCCACGGCACACGCCCTCCTCCATTAGCCCACTAGCAAATGCACACACATACTGTATTTACACACACACACATATGAAAACAGTAAGTTTGTTTTTTTTTTTTAAAAAAAAAAGATGACCCAGAAATTAAACCTAGTGATGAAGATCTGTCATGACAACTAATTGTAATGCAAATCACAATCGGCAGCTTCTCGTAGGTATGGCAAGTAAATCCAGCTCAAAATATATTTGGCATATCACTGGGAATTCAAATGTCGGTTTCCCCTCAGAATAATTCTATTTTTGTGTTTTTTTTTCCTCACTGCTCCTGTCGGTTTCTCTCGTTCTTCAGTTGACTGAATAATCTACTGGCATTTCCGCAAAGTGAAATGTCAAGGTCACTCGACTTCATCTTTCTAGAATTACTGATCTGGGTGTCATCTTTTTCACTCTGGATGTTAAGATGCTACACACATAATTTTTTATTTTAATCATAAAAACCAGAGTTTAATAATGAGACAATGCTAATGAAAGTACATGCATTGTTCCCACACTTGTCAGAGTGACTTTGAGGCAGATAGAGAAACAGTGAGAGTCATGTCTTGCAGCAGAGTTTTTTTGGAAACCGGCTTTGTTTGGGATTTGTAAATGCTAGTGGGATGCCAGTAATACGACCCGGGAGAGTATGATCCTGTATCATTCTTCATAATCTGCACATATCACAAAGCATGGGTCTCATCCTCTACCCACGTCTTTAATATGTGATAGATCGACGAGAGCAGCTTCATGCAGCCTCTTTCGACAACATGTTCTACTGATGATATGTACCACACAATGAATCACCTCAAAGGCTTTTAACCATGCTTATTTTTCATTAAGGTGTATTTTGTGGTTTAACATCAGGGTGAAAAGGTGACGCTTTTTTTTTTTTTTTATTATTGTTTTCTCTATATTTTAAATAGTCTTCTGCAACTACTGAGTTCTATAAACATGCCAAACCATGCCCCTCCAGCTGCCCTCTGGGACATTAAAGGCATATTTACCTGAACTACAGCCCTCTAAGTGCCCCGATCATTTCCTGTGTCACAAGCAATCCGCCAAGGCCACCGTGTGTTTAATTAAAAAGACAAGGTTTACCCTAGAATATATCCCTCCAGCCATTCCACATACATTTCAATGAGATGCATCTTATTTCTGTTGCGCAAACGAGAGTGATGGAATTTCAAATGGCAGCATAATTATGGTGTGCGTTTCCTTCTGACAGAAAATCAGTAGCCAGTCCTCCAGGTGGAGTAAGCTTGGCTGAGCGGAGCTGATTAGAGGCCATCAGGGGAGAGAATACACCTTTAACAACATTGGAAGGGAGCTTTATTAGCATACATTTCAGCTATAGGCCATGTAGAGCACTGTATTTGTCTGAGAGAAACGGTTTAGCAGTCAATTATACAGCAACCATTTGACAAATATGGCTACTCTCTTTCTACTTTGATTTCACAAATTCCACTTGACTTTGATAAATGACACCTCACCTTTACAGTTCCAATTATGAGTAAGACACATGCAAACAAGGACTGCAACACTTGTGAATAAATAGTCTCTCTACAGAAAAAGAAAAAACAAAAACAACCAAAGCTGATGTTCAACCCAGCTGCCTGTATATTTAGAGTTACTTTCAATGAATAGCTATATTTGACCTGTTTTAAACCATGAAAAGTCTATTTATATTACGGGGTTTTTTTTTCTCTTTTGATTTGATTTATCTATTTAATATGAAGTTTAACTGTGTGTTATGGTCCAAATCATCTCATATTAACATGAACTGGCTGTTCTCTTTATTAGTCACCGCAGCAGATCATCTGCTTCCATCTGACTCTGTGCACTGCAGGTCAACCTACTGTCTTTCTTCGACCCACAGTTCCAAAGTTCCAGCGCCTTATTCGTCAGCAACACCGGTGGCGGTCATTGTGAAGTCACCAAAGACATGTTCATGATTTGCAAAGTTAACCCATAAAGACCCAAACAGTCACTGGTAACTGAAAGCATCTACCGATCTAAAATGTTTAATATCTGTCGTTCCACTATTACTATCAATGTATGTGAATATTTAGTGCAAAATACAGTTTGTCCTCTTTTCATGATCATTAACAAATATTCTGAGAATCTCGCCCCCATTTTGTGCCAATCTCAAGTTTCTATGACAACCTGTTTTTGAGTTAGAGCCAATAATGTGATTTTTGACCTTTCTGCTAAATGCAACCTTAGCCTTTGACCTTTTACAATATTGACCATTTTGTTATATGTACATATGCATCAGTATTATGATAATATATCCAGTACTGATTAAGTTATAGCTTGATATGTCTATTTTTGACACACACAAACAGTGTTACAGAAGTTCATTTTGCAACATGTCACCTTTGACCTCCAGAAATCTCAAAACCTATTGGTTGTAGGTGAAAATACCAATTGTATGAATTGTAGAAATCTTAATTCCATATCGTTTGGTACCAATCTGAAAGTTCTGTGACCCTCCAGTTTGAGTTATAGCTGATAAAGTTATTTTGACCTTTATTCTAATGGATCATTGCATCTGATGCATATTATATGTATATGCTCATGTAATTTCATGGTGATATTTCAAGTATTCATTGAGTTATAGCATGATATGTCCCTGTGGAGACACACACACACACACACACACACTGATTACAATAGTCTCTCTCCACCTAAATATGACTCATTTGGACAATTAGGGGCTCTGTAGTGAACATGAAAACACCATCATCATCTTCAACATTGGTTCATGAGTAAAACCCATGGACAGACAGAGGATGAAGACACTTGTTCATTGAAGACACACTTAAAATAAAATAACACATAATCACAGAAAAAGTCATTTTTCTGTGAAATATAAAGAACTTATTTTTAGGTAATAGGTCTTGAAAATCTTATTCCAAGAAAACTTGCCAAGACAATTTGCACTTATTCCACTGGCAGATGTTTTAACGTGAATTAATCAAAAAAGAGAAAGAAAGACAGAAAGAAAGAAAGAAAGAAAGAAAGAAAGAAAGAAAGAAAGAAAGAAAGAAAGAAAGAAAGAAAGAAAGAAAGAAAGAAAGAAAGAAAGAAGAAGCTTCTCTACCAAACATGTCAGCTTTTCTGGATTCGGCTGATAATTATATAAACAATTTAGATGAACAAATTAACCTATCAGTGCATGTGTTTGGATGGTGGGAGGAAACCGGAGTAGCTGGAGAAAACTCACACTATTTGGAATGTAATTTGTGTAATTTTGATACTTTAATTTGAGTATATTGTATAAATTTTTTATATGTTTTCAAGTGAATAATATACAGATATGCAAATAAACATACATTTATGGTGTTTGTTTTTGAAAATATGATTTGTCCGAAAAGTCCTACTCTGCAAAAAGTGCAGTCCAAAACATCCTAGTCCAGAACGTCCACCTCCCCCCACACAGCTTTTACGACTCAGGCTTCATGAACTGACATGATCTTTTGGTGTCAGAAACCAGAAGACGACCTGGAACTCTGTATTTGACTCATCAATGCTGCTTTGTTAAACAAAATAATTAGATTAATTTGAGACTGACTGATTTTTACTATTTATTACTTCCATAAAAGAACATCCAGGACAAATCCAGACGAAGAATAATGGTTGAGTAAAAGCAGTTTCTAAAAACAGATCTCATTTTTCCTCATTATCTAGTTTACCTGCACAAAAACAAATTATGCAAACACAGGCATGTCCAGACATGTGAGGTCAGTTCAGTCTCAGGTGTCTTGCAGAGTGTGCATCTAGGGGTATACTGACAAAAAAAACACACACTCATTGGAACACTCATTGAAATGTCACCCTTTGTGTTCTATTGGACACCATCATCTCCTTCTTGCCATAAACCATCTGAGCAGCACTTGCTAAAAAACATAGACATGAAATAAAACAACTGTTATAACTTTGAACCCTAAGTTTAAGTCCTTTAACGCCAAACTTCTTGAGCAGTCTCCCCCTTTTGTAATGCACAAAAACACCACTGGGTGGTACTGTCTATGATATATGCAGCTCATGCTAGTATACCAGCAAGGAAGAAGATGGTAACCGTGACAACGCCTCTGCTATGATCTTTTCTTTTGGACACAAAATTGCAGGCAATTTTTAGAGTCTATTTTACATAAATAATCCTCATCATGTTTCAGAAATACTTTGATATTCATTTATTTAATAAAAAAAAACATGCTGAACCAAACAACAGAGTGGTAGTAAGAGGTCATGGGATGCTAATGCTAATGCTAATGCTAATCACTAATGATACAAACACAAAGAGTTAATACATCTAATTTGAACCAAGTCACAAATTATGTTAGTAAGATTGGTGAAGGAGTAATGTTTGAGTTTTAATACTTGAGTTAAATTTAGGGTTAGGGTTATAATAGTCCCTGTGAGGTAGAAAAAGAAAAAGTGTTAAAGCAGATAACGAAGCCTAAGAAGGTAAAAGATGAGAAACAAATTAGACGATAGACTATTGTTTTGGGTTTTTTGCATATTTTACAGCTGATTTAAGACATGGGTGAAAACCAAACTGTTACCAGACATGGAAACTAACGAAGTACAAGTACTTCATTACTGTACTTAAGTGGAGTTTTTAGGTATCTTGAGTATTTATTTTGGCAGAGATCTGCACTCTCAGAGTGCTTTTCTAGTTACAATTGTGAAATTGTACTTTTTTTTTTTTTTTTACTTTTACTTAAGTAAAGGAGTTCAATCAGTACTTCTACTTTTACCAGAGTATTTTTTTCACATAAGGATCTGTACTTCTACTACAGAATGTGGGAACTTTGACCACCTCTGCTGTTAACATAAAGGATGGAAACAGAAAGCAAATACAAGAGGAAGGTTAAAAGGTCACGTGAATTAATTTAATTCACAGATTTAATATTTATACCTTAGTTAATTTATAAAATAGCTACAATCTGAAGGATGTGCATATTTGTATTCATACAATTATTACTTACACGTTTGCATGTTCAAGGTTGATGTAATTCTTAGAAGTATTTTTATAGAATCTGCTTGCATTAACCGCAGAACACCTTTCTGGTTATGTGGTTGTTCATGATTATCTGTAATGTCACCCTGTAGTCAGTACTCAGGAAGTGAGTGTACACTTTATATGCATGTATAGTTCTGCTCTCCAAAGCTAATCCAACTCCCTTCTGCTGATTTCTTTTTTAATCAAAAATAACCTTGCTACCACTGACTGAACCCACACATCAAAATATAGTATGGATTATTTACAGTAAGTGTTCATTTTAGTGAAGGTACTTAAAGAAGTTTAATTGAAAAATGCCTCTAAACATTAAATGGGGCAGTTTTTGTGTGATTTAAATCCAGTACAGTAGTGAGCATTTGTATTTATGCTGATGTCAGGGGAGTTGAAACTGCAATATCGTAGTCAAAGTAGGTTATTGCAAACAGGTTTTTGGACACTCCATATATTTATGATATATTGCATTTTAAAAAATTATTCTTAAGTCACTGAAATCTGCCAAGTATTGTTCCCTTCTCCAAACCCACATGCTCCCTTCTGCACATGCTCTGTTCTGTCGAGGTCAAACCTGGATGTTTAAGCTGAAAAACATCATGGACATAACATTTGGAAACTGTCAATAATTCATTTTGGTTAATTAGGCCTTCGCCGCGGACCACATTGGCGCAAGGCCTATTGTTTTTCTTATAAACGATAAATAAAAAATGTATATTGTCCATGTGCCCTTACCAAACATATGCTCTATGGTCAACTGAAGGAGGGACAGAGTGGCCTGGGGAGACCCCTTCTTCGCTTCAGGGACCCTTTGAAGGCCAACCTCAGGAGCTGTGAAATCGACATTGCTCACTGGGAGGATGCAGTGGTTGACAGACAAAGGTGGAGGCAACAGATTGATCGACCAACAGGCAAGGACGGACTCCATCCAAGGCAAGAGAGAACACAGGAAATGTGGAGTTCTCACCTCTACACAGGATAAAATCCCCTGCAGTATCTGTGGAAGACTGTGTGTCTTGGGGATAGGGTTACACTTCCACATGTGGGATCACGCTAAAAGGAAATAACTGCATGTCTACTTATCCGTCAGATTGACAGGAGACACACACACACACACACACACACACATATATATATATATGTATATATATATATATATATATATATATATATATATATATACATACACATATATATATATGTGTATATATATATATATATATATATATATGTGTGTGTGTGTGTATCTGTTGAAGCACAAAAATATTGCAACCATTTCACAAGAATATTGGAAATATTGTGCAAAAACTTTGTTCCACTACTGTCTATTTACTCTGGTCACATCCAGCCACAGGCATCTGCAATACTATGATGTTCAGAAGAGCATCATTTACACTTACAATGTGAAGCATCACCTTTTAGCTCGCCATTAAATTCCCCTTTATCATAAAACATACCACCTTATCCACATGGCATGAATGACTTCTGTAATTTTAGGATGTACATGATGGTCCATTCACAATTAAGTAGCATATGTCAATTGTATTTTCAGTCCACAGCCTCTTTAATTAGTATTATGTAATAAAAGAGATGGTGACACTTGGTGCAGCTGTGACTCTTGTATGGCATTGTGCATTTTCTGGCAACCATTCAACCACGCAGTACAAAGAAGGCCTTGGATTCTCACAGACACATACATACGCATGGCCCTGCTATGTTTTTCTTATTATCTCTGTTGTTGTTTTTTCAAAACACGGCACAAGGACAAACAGTGTCTTCTATCTCCATCACTGACACAATGCCGGCAATCACTTCAAACCACTTGACTCTGATGGGCTGCCTATGACTAGACAGCACCCCACACATCAAATAGAAGGGGAATGATTACTAGTTACTCCGCCAGCCAAGTGTAGGCTGCAAAGCTATGATTTGACCAAAAAAAGAACAATTTAGCAGAAAATTAAAGACATGACTGCTGTTGATGCAACAATCACAAGTTGTCAGCTGACAACATGAGACGACAGGCATGGGTGGACACATGACACATACAAAGAGATACAAGTGCACTGTATTAAAATGCATTAAACAAGCATCAGATAAAGACAGTAACACAATGGAATAGATTTAAAACCCAGAATTATGTTCCTCAGAATCATTTGTATCATAACATGTCATAGTACTGAAAATTAAACTAAAATTAAGAAGTGAATCCAACTAAATATTTTTTCTTTTTTTTTTTTTTGCCTCTCAGAATTGTTTCACTATAAAATACTTTATTGCATCTCATCATTAAGGCATGATATGTATGTATTTATTTCTTTATTTTAAACCCAACAGCAGAATGACAGTCTGGCTCCCCCCAGTGCCAAAGCTAACCAGCTTTGCAAAGGGAGACCTCACAACCTACATGAGGTCCGGCTTGGTCCTACGCTGACTTCATTATGAGCCTTAATCAAACCGCATTTCAATGACGGATCTGACAAGGAAGGACAAGGACGGCAGGAAAAAAAAAAAGACAGGGGAGAAAAGTGCCGAAACCCCCCCCACACACACACACACACACACACACACAAGAACACATCAACATTACAAATAATACCAACCATGATAGCAACAACAATAACAACAACCAGAACAGAAACTGGGAAAAGAAAAAACAAGTATTCACAGAATGCCTAATCTCACCCCTATTTTGTGCCAATCTTAAGTTTCTATGACAACCTGTTCTTGAATTAGAGTCAATGATGTGATTTTGACCTTTCTGTTTAATGCAACCTTGACCTTTGACCTTTTGCAATATTGATAATTTCTTATATGTATATATGCGCCACTGCATGTAATGTTAGGATAATATATCCAGTATTGATTAAGTTATAACGTGACATGTCTATGCTTGATAACACAAACAGTGTTACAGAAGTTAATTTTACCACATGTCACCTTTGACCTCCAGAGATCTCAAAAACTATTGGTCATTCCCCATAGTTTGGAACCAATCTGAAAGTTCTGTGACGCTCCATTCTTGAGTTATAACCGATAATGTGATTTTGACCTTTGACCTTTACTTAAATGGATCATTGCACCTCATGTGCATATGCTATATATATATATATATATATACCCATGTCATTTAATGGTGATATCTCAAGTATTCATTGAGGTATACCATGACATGTCTCTGCGGGGACACACACAGATAGACACGATGATTTAAAAAACTAGTTATCAATAATAATCCAAAGAAGAAGAATAAAACAAATCAAACCTATGAGATGAGAAAGACAAAAAACCTAATCAGAACAGGACATCACAAACAACAGCCCGACTAAACCCATTATGTTTCTCCGAATCTTTTGTATCATAACATATCACACAACTGAAAATTAAACTGTTAAACTGCAAAGAAAAATAATAATTACAAAGTGAATCTGACTACATTTCTTTTAACACTTAGAATCGTAGAGGTGTTTCTAGGCACCATCAACGGAAATGTCAGTCGACTCAGCAAGTGATGAGATTTGACATATGGCATCAAAGCATCATTAGACCTGCACCTGCTACAGATGGAGTCTGCTCTTTCACAAGGGGTTCAGCACCAAGGGGAGGTCTATTGAGATACAGGGAAGGATGAGATGACCGGTAACAGACTCCCATTGTGTCTGTATTACAATCAATTTTATTGTATTTAAAGATCTCAAGAAGGCCATTTCACAATATGTTTGCCGCTACTGAATGGGTTTATCTGTCGGCATAAATGAGGTCTAAGGAGTGCTTGATGAAATTTAATCTCAAGGGTCCTCCAGGTAGATAGCACTGTATATTTACATCATTATTCTGAAGACATTGTTGACTTACTTGCAATGATTCTGTTCATCATCTCATCATTGAATGGGAAGATATATAATAAATAATAAAATATATATGTATTTATGTTTGCTGTGTATGTATGCAGATATGCTTGTACACACACACACACACATATATG
This sequence comes from Siphamia tubifer, assembly GCA_020466265.1. Classification (NCBI taxonomy): domain Eukaryota; kingdom Metazoa; phylum Chordata; class Actinopteri; order Kurtiformes; family Apogonidae; genus Siphamia; species Siphamia tubifer. The sequence goes on along the minus strand of CM035802.1, from coordinate 32,958,840 downwards.
TGTGTGTGTGTGTATGTGTATATGGGTGTATATAGGCGGATGTAAAGATATAGAGCGTATAATTTATAAAATGATAGTATGATGTACATATGACAGGTGTATATTATAGGATATTTTGTATATGATATATTTCTGGATCATATTGACAAACCAACCAGAATAGATTTGTATATGTTTTTTGGCATTTGTATTATTTTTTGGTACAATAGGGATGGGAGAATTTTTTTATTTATTTTTTTTTACTTCTTCCCACTCCCTTTCGAATATGTTACTTGCCTTTTTATTTATTTTTTTTATGTTATTTAATCAATTATTGGCTTTTGAAAGATTAAATTTGTTGTGCTTGACATATTCGAAATAAAATGACTAAACTAAAACTAAACTTAAAAAAAATAATGAATTCTTATTTAACACATTACATTGCATCACAAAATTATTTTTTTTTCCTTTTTGGAAAAAGCTGTTTTCTCTTTTACCTCCCCTCGTCCCCTGCAAAGGACCCATCAAAATGTAAATTTCTGTATATCTTGATCAGAGTTATTTCACTCCCACACAAGTAAGTGATGAGATACACTTTCAAAATGTAATTCCAGTTGAGTTTTCAGCCAGTAAAATTATGACAATCTGTTAAATACAGACAAACTGTAGTGAAAACAAGAACAAGCAGAAGATTATTGAGGGGAAGAAACACGTTTAACAAGACAGTTATGTTGCAAATATACAGGGGAAAAAAGCAACAGAATGTAATTAGCACCCTGTCACCCTTTCACAAGTTAAAGTGTGGCATGTTCAACAAAGCTAGAGTTACTTTAGTAGCCTGTTGAAAAGATTCTGTCAAAAATGCATTACTGTAAAAAACCTTTGTCAGAAAATGACGTAGGTTTTTTTTGCATTAATTATACTGCATTAAATACATGTCGTATGTATTTGCTTTTATTATCCTCAACCCATGTTAATTAAAGTGTACATCTTTATTGAAAATAAATGTATTTTTCTCATTTCTGGTCAAAATATCTCATTGCATTTAAAATAAGATGTAAAGAAAAGTAAAGAGTAACTTTCCAAGCAAATATAAGAAATATATTTTAGATGGTAGATCTTGAAAATCTTATTTCAAGAAACCTTACCAGGAAAATTTTCACTTATTTAATTTTCTTTTTCTTCATAATTCAAAAATCTGCCAATGGAACAAGTGTAAATGATGTTGAAATAAGATTTTCCAGATCTATTATCTAAAAATAAGTTCTTATATTTCACTGAAAAATGACTCTGTAGCTCAGTGGTTTTCAACCTTAGGGTCAGGCCCCACATGGAGTCACCTGAAATGGTTTCGTAATTGTTTGTCGTGTCCCGCTTCATCCGGGTCATCAGGGGCAGCAGCCTTAGCAAAGCAGCCCAGACTTCCCTCACCCCAGCTTCTTCAGCCAGCTCCTCCAGGGCAATCCCGAGGCGTTCCAGCCGAGAAACGTAATCCCTCCAGTGTGTCCTGGGTCAGCCCAGATGTCTCCTCCCAGATGGACATGCCCGGAACACCTCCCCAGGGAGGCATCCTCATGAGGTGTCCAAGTCACCTCAGCTGGCTCCTCTGGACATGGAGGAGCAGCAGCTCTACTCCGAGTCCCTCCCAGATGTCCAAGCTTCACAAGATGTCCCACCTCATCAGACAACATCTGACTTGTAGCCATAGTTAGCAATTCCAGCAAACTAAATAAATTAAATCTATGTTGATGTTAATCTCAGAATATCGATATTTACTTTAAATTTCTATGAAGATCAATTCACTGAGAGGGGCGTCTGTGGCTCAGTTAGTGGAGTGGTTCGCCCAATGACTGAGAGGTTGGCATTTTGCGGCCTGGCTCTGGCTGTCCTTGGGCAAAGTCACTGAACCCTGACTTAGGCCCCCAGTAGGACGAACAGAACCTTAGAAACCTACTGATGTATGAGTGTGTCTCTGAATGGGTCAATGTGAGGCTAATGTAAAGCACTTTGAGCACCATGAAGGTGGAAAAGAACTATATATATATATATATATATATATATATATATATATATATATATATATATAAAATTTTCCTCTCACCCCACCTGGGCGGTGTCTCCTTCAGACTCGGATCCTCTACCAGAGGCCTGGGAGCCTGAGGGTTCTGCGCAGGATCTTAGCTGTTCCTAGCAATGCGCTCTTTTGTACAGAGATCTCTGATGTTGTTCCTGGTATCTGCTGGAGCCATTCTCCCAGCTTGGGGGTCACTGCCCCTAGTGCTCCGATCACTACTGGTACCACTGTTGCCTTCACACTCCACCTTTTTTCTAACTCCTCTTTCAGCCCTTGGTATTTCTCAAGCTTCTCATGTTCTTTCTTTCTGATGTTGCTATCACTGGGGACTGCTTCATCTATCACCACCACTGTCTTCCCATGTTTATCCACCACCACTATGTCAGGCTGATTGGCCATCACCATATATATATATATATATATATATATATATATATATATATATATATATATATATATATATATATTACCATTTACTTTCGCCCTCCGTCATGGAACTGTGGCGTCATAAAGTCACGTGTCTGCAAACGGTCAACGGTTAACTGGCTTCTGATCACGAACAGGCTGTCTATATTTTGAAAAGCATATATTGACACCAGCTCTTTTTTTAATTATTAATTGTAGGCTAGTACTTATCACTATGACTTAGGCCCAGATGTTAGTTTTACAGATATCTAATTTATTTTAAAGACACAAAACCTTGTTCAGCTGCTTTGGAGAAAATACTTCTTGGATAACAATGCATATTAGCTTTATTTTAGTTTAGTGGTGGGTGTATGCTAATGCTAAATTACAATTTATTATTTAAATGTATAAAGTTTTTTTTTATTATTGTATTTTATTTTTACATTTTTAAGTTGACATATTTTGTGGCATAGTTGTTATACTGTAGTGTAGTGTCACTATACTCAGTATTTAATATAATAATATGCTGTATTTTGTGTGTTAACACAACAATAAATATTTATATTTTAAGAGTAGTTTGATGTTGGATTATTCTTGATGGTATTCTTATTTTGAGCTTCAATTTCTTGTAAAGCTGCTTTGATGGACTATAGTGAAATTAGAGCAGGGTTCACACAAATTCTGTTTGACGTTGTCATAAAGGTGTATCATTTCCACCTTCTACCTAATACCATTGTTTTGCTGATTGAACATAGAAAGGTAGAATATGCACTACTACAGTACAATGCTGTAATAACATTTAACATGTTGAGGGCTCAACCCTGCAAGGCAAGATCCAAAGGAGCAGGAGAGAGAGAGGGAGAGAGCAATTTTTTCATTTTTTCATGCCCCCCCCCACCACCACACACACACACACACACACACACACAAATTACTTTCTGAAATTGTACAGTTTATTGCCCCCCCAAAGAAAAATGAAGTGGGATTTTCACCCCTGTATTCACCTACATGCTCATTGAACTCAGTTCATTTTTGTTTTGGTCAAATAAGATGTATCTTCAGTATTTGAAAAATCCTGGTTATGGCCCTGTTGGTAAGATATTGAATTTTTTTTCCCAGTGTTATTTTGTCTTACACAGTTTCAGATTTATTTTTTTTTAATTCACCATATGTCTCCAAAAGTTTCCAAGTAGTTAGCAATGATAAAATGACAACATGTATGAAAAACAAAGTGATTGCTCTCCAAACTGATGCTTCTCATTTCACTCATTCTTTGAACAAGCGCCACACGCAAGATTTCAGTTTGTGTATTTCAGCGTAAGGAGCCTGGTGTAGCTGACTTTAATAGCTTTGTGCAGCAGACTATCTGAGTGCATGTATGGACAGAGTGATTTAGCCTAACTATGATCATTTTATCACCAGGCCAATTATGTGGTAATGAGGAGCTACATCATAGATAACCATTCGCCAACGACTCAAATAGCACAAAAGCATACAAGTATGTTCATCTGCACATACACACATGTGCCCACAAACACACCCCCACACACAGGCAATAGCTGTGAATTGGTGGATACTGAAGCATGGACATTACCATGGCATGATGAATGACTGTTTTCCCCTTTCTCAGCAATGCAATATGTTTTAATACAGTGCTGCACTGCACCTTTTCCTGCCCTGACTGCCTTATGAGGAGTCTCTTTTTCTTTATTAAAAACCATTAATTATACTCGACACCTCTAATGGGTATGAATGATTTGTGAGGGAAATTTTACAATTGCAGTTTTATTAATAATTATTGAAGGAGAAGAATAAGGAGTCAGCTAATCTGTTATAGTAAAAACAGATTATTTTAGCAAAGGCAGCCTTATTTCACTCTTTTTTTGAACTGCGGCATAATTCACAATATGCACAAGGTTTAGTACATGCCTATATTTTTTCCCTTTAGTTTCAGAAGCTTCAGAAGATGCGACTCTAAATGCATGCAGAAAGCCATTTATATATGCCTCAAGATGTGGCATAGATGTCTGCAAGGGTAGCAATCTAAATGAGTGACAGTGATAATACATGTTTTAACTCATAATTAGAAGATTTATCACAGGGTTACAGTCATCCCCTGGCAAATATATTGCAGATTATTTAATTTAATCCCAGATTATAGTGAAAATGCTGTTTAAAAGAATGGAAAAGCATAGTCAGTGAAGTACAGTCATACAGTATATCTGCAGACAAAACAAATGGGATTGCTGAATAATGATCTTGGTGAGTTTTGAGATAGTCAATGTAATAAGCCCAAGTTTTGTCAGTCTGGAGGTAAAACATTATTCAGATCAAATCAGAAAGAAGTGATTAATTGTGTTTTTGTTTTATTGCATTTACAATGTAGTTCTTGTCTGATTACTGTAGACTCATACTGATAGTCATCATTTTGAGATATGAAAGTGCAGTATATCACAAAGCGCTCTAAAACTTTTCCATCTTTTCTGTAAGAAGTTGAAATCATGATGATGTTGCGTCTGTAAGAAAGACAAGTGGAAAAACCAAACTATGGCATCATTTTCCTGTAGGATAATACTGTATACTTTTCATCAATTCAATGCAGATGGCATATGTAATTAAGTTTTTGTGCGAGTCTCTACTCATTTGCGTTTGGCTTTTGGCAAGTATGTTTCATTTTATCACACAAAACTACAACTTGGAACACAATGAAGGCGATGGAAAAAGGAAGAAAAAACAAAAAGTTTGGAGAAGGTAAATATCATTAAGAAAAGCTGTGAGAAAGTGCAAGCTGGTGGTGTTATTGTTTTAGTAATTTCCTGCCAGTTCATTGTCAGTCTGTATTGTCAGCATAACACACAGGTTTATGCACTGTCCAGTTACACACACACACACACACAGCCAGCTTCTTATCAATGCACTCCAGAGGATTTGATGGCTTTCAGATCCCACCCCTCCTATTATGGTCATCTTCAGAGCATTCACAGTGGGAGGATTGACGGGGGTGAATCTGCTTCCAGCATCATTCTGAAAATTCATAGAGGCCCTCAACAGGGAAATGAGATGGATGATTTTTCTCCCTCCTTTTTATGTATCCATGGAACACTTCACAGTAATATGCTTTCACTCTATTTTACCTTCCCTTGGTATTTGGCTTCAACTGAGAGACCCTTTTTTTTCATTTGAAAAGCTGCCGTCTGGAGATAAAGACACTGAAAACAAAAAAAAAAAGGAGAAGATAGGATGCTGAGAGGGTTTCTTCTCTGACTAAAGTGACTCTGGATCTACTGGGTGACCTTTGGGTGACTCCCAATATGGGGAGTCCCATTTCCTTGGGATTGTCGTAAAAACAATGCAAAAAGAAAAAAGAAAAGATAGAGAGCAAAGAGATGATGGAATCACTGAGCACAGATGAATATATAGACGTTTCAAATTGCACACATGCCCTGTAACAATCTTATTCTTTAGTCTCTTTTCCATCGTATTTGATCCCTACATCACCCTTTGCCCCGCGTGTTTCAATTGCAGGGAAGAGATGTGATTACAGGAATCTTTGCACTTTCACTATTGCTTGACAGAATTGAATTTCAGTTAGCAAGACCAAGCTGTGAATGCTTGTTTACACACAGACGAGAGATGAGGAGGTTGATGCCATCTGGCCTCAGTGAGAAACAAGCCCGAGAAACGCTCCTTCTTTCCTTTGCAGACGATTTTGGAGACCCAACAGTTCAGTGAAGCTTGTATTTTTTTCCTTCCTCTTCTTTGATTATAGCCTGAAAAGCTAGTGTTGTTTTCTTTTCTTTTTTTTCTTTGTGCCCCTTCAGTCACTGTTAGAGAAAGTCATTATTATCTGTGGCCACTACATTCACTCTATTCCCTATGGCAAGGGCAGCGTCAGATAAAGTACTCAGATTACCTGGGGATTACAATTCAATACCAGTGAATGATTCAGTGGGTAAAATGTTATTTCTGAACCAACCAGTACATGTAGCATGTAGTTTCCACTTTTTTTTTTTTTTTTTACCACCAAAAAGAAATAATCACACTGTAGTTACCACAATTCTTTAGGTGTGAGTTGACATTTTATTTATTTATTTTTTTATTATTACATATATATTTTACCAAAAAATAAAAGACCCTCTCACATTTGCTGATATGTGGAAATTCTATACTCCTTTCATGATCGAGGCCAAACTTTGAGAATGACCTTCAATCTAAACATGAATGGTAACAATACTTGTTGAAGATCTAGTTATTTATGTGGAAAGAAAGGAAGTGTACGTGTGTATGTGTGTGTGTGTATGTGTGTGTGTTTGTGTGTGTGTGTGGCTTGATCAAAAGTTTAAGACTGGGTGAAATATTGCAATAATTTACATTCTGCATAGTTGGACCTTAAGAAGATTCAATGTTCAAAATACTGTTTATTAACTAACTGGTCAGAAGTTTCAGACCGAAGCAATTAAAAGCCAAAAGCTGTGCAAAAAAATGTACATCCAATGTCACCTTCTGAAGTCATTTACACTGTCATGACTTCTTAATGGTAAAGGTAGAACAAGCTTTCTCTCTTTGAAAGCGGCTGGACTGTTGACCTGTATATACAAGGCCTCATAGGCTACGAGGTCATGACAGTGTGAATACCTGACACAAAACAAGTATTCAGAGAATGTCTAATATCGTCTCTATTTTGTGTTGTATTTTGTATCTCCAGTTTCTATGACAACCTGTTCTTGAATTACAGCTAATAATGTGATTTTGACCTTTCTGCTAAATGCGACTTTGACCTTTTGCAAACATTGATCATTTCGTTATATGTATATATGCATCAGTGGATGTAATTTTATTATAATATATCCAGTATGGATTAAGTTATAGTGTGATATGTCTATGCTTGACACACACACAGTGTTACAGAAGTTAATTTTGTGACATGTCACCTTTGACCTCCAGAGGTCTCAAAAACTATTTGTCGTACGTGACAACATCAAATATGAGAATTGTACAAATCTTCATTCTGCTTTGTTTCATATCAATTTGACAGTTCTGTGACCCTCCATTCTTGAGTTATAACCAATAATGTGATTTTGACCTTTTAGTTAATTGTGGCCTTGACCTTTGACCTTTACTCAAATGGATCATTGTATCTTATGCACATTAGGTATATGTATATGCCCATGTAATTTCATGGTGATATGTTAAGTATTCATTGTTCAGTTATAGCATGATATTGGGCGACATTAATAACATTTTTACATAGGTCTTGGCTTTTGAAGGCTGGGGTCTTAAACTTCTAATCAGATGATGAGCAGCCAATTTCAGTTTGTTTGCTCCACCAAAGAGGTTATGTTTTTTTTTTTTTACCAGAGTTTGTCTGTCTGTCTGATAGTTAGTAAGATAACTCAAAAATTTATGGACGGATCTTGATGAAAATGTTATGACATGTTGGGGGTGTCACAAGAAACAAATTGTTAGATTTTGATGATGATCCGGAAGAGATCCTGGATTCTTGATCACTTTGACATTGGTGGGGGGGTGCTTTTGTAGTTTTCAATAATTTTTTTTTTCTCTTTGTTGTGTCTTTTTTTGCCATTTGAAATTCTACTCAGAACCTTTTTTTAAGATCCAACAATGCCAAATGTAAATTCAGGCAATTTTTCAAATGAAATTTTGTATTAGGTGTGTGTGTGTGTGTGTGTGTGTGTGTGTGTGTGTGTGTGAGACCACATGTAAATAAGTGAAAGATATATGACTGACACATCAATGCTGGTGTCAAGATGATCACACCATGGTAAAGTGTGTAAGTGCACACCTGTATAAGACTAGGATGAGGATGAAGAAATGGCAAAGAACCTGAATCTAAATCTGGCCTTGGGGCATAATAACTCACCGGTAAGCTGCCACAGCAAGTTGCAAGATTAGGTCTGAATGATATTTTTTTCTCCTCACCATCATTTTTTCCCCCTGCCATGATTAGCATGATGTTGGAGCACTGAAACCAACTACAGCCCAGTACGTATCCCCTTTTTACTGCCAGTCTGAAAGGAGAGTGAAAGAATGGTAATGTAGCACATGAGCAGAGAAGAAAGGAAAAGAGCTATTGAGAGAAAAAAGTCAAAAGCAAATGAATAAAAGAGTGAATATGATAGAACTTCTTTATATGATTGAAGGGAAGAAAAAATAACTGATAGCAGCATTTCCAAGAACTGAGCCAATAAAAGATGTGACAACTTAGTATCTGCACTTTGCTTCCTACCAATGTGTCAATCAAAGTCACGCTTTGTGTTTTATGTGGACGACTGAGCTTACCTAACATTATCTGATATTAGACAAAATAGTTGTTGAATATATCTATAATTTTGAACTACAAAGACATATCCTGACCTAAAAAATATAATGTAGCATAATGAATGTGAAACGGCAATCAAAGATTTGTTTGGGAGCATCTCCTTGAAAAGTGGGAGTCTTCACAACCCTATTGCTTTTATAATTTATACCTCAGTTTCATATTTGTGACCCACCACCACGAAACCAGGCATAAGTGTCTGGAAATCAAAACTGAGTTATCTGTGTAGATTGGTAGAGTGGAAACTAAGGTTTAAGATGGTGAAAAAATTATGTTTCTATCATAAGTAGAACCAAAGTTATGGTCATTTTAATATCCACAGTTGGACCTATTGTGCAATTTGCATATTTTTAGATATTGTCCGTTAAAGTTATGGACTGTTTTGGGGTAGGAAGTCTTTAGCAAAGTATAATAATTCGTATCCGATTGACAAAAAATATTCACAGATGTTAAAGGACACTCTGATGGACATGTCACAGAAGTTTTATATATTTTAATAATAGGACAGAATTGCAACGTATTATAATCATTTGGCTTACACCATTGGACAAGAGCATTCAATATAAGCTTTTTCCTCGTACCGAACACTTGGATGTTTACGCACGGAACGGAGACCGGTTTGTTCGGCGAAAAGAGGTGGAAGTCGTCTTTGTCTTGGCTCCGCAATCCTTAAACTTTTGTCACCGCTTAAATAATTGACTCAATAACCACCTTTATTGACTCGATTTCAATGTAATGACCACAGGAAGTGAACATAGAGGTGTTAAGGTACCGTTTTTTGATAAGGTGTAAACACAAATAACAAATAACCTTCCAGCCTAAATTTGGCTGTAGCTCTGAACGGCTCAGTGCGACTTATGCCTGGTTTCGTGGTGGCGGGTCACATTTAAGAATATTTTATGGCCTGTTAATTGTGTCAATCTGTGCTGGTAAATATAACTTCAAGCTGTCATTCCACTGTTATTTCGTTAATATTACTGTGTTCTCCATTGTTAGTGAATACATTGTGTGTTGGTTCTATTTAAAATAAAACAAACAAAAAAATCAAAAAAAACCTCCGGGTTGCTTTGTTTCAAGCTGTTTTTCACGGTAGAAAAATGACTTGAGGTCAAACAAAAGTTTACCGGTACTTCCTCATTCATGTCCATGACGCGGCACGAGGCGTTTCTGATTGGCTCAGAATACGTGAAGGAACACTCCCCCCTCCCCTCTCGTTGTGTATCTATTTAGCTTAACCCAACTAGCATCCAGCTAGATTTCATGTCGTTGCTTGTTCTGAAAACGTGCAGTGGAAAAAAACGAGGCTTTATTTCCACAGAGAGCACATGAACCAGTTTGATCTGCCATTTTTTTTCCAGTTTGTGCAGCATCTACTGTGGCTCCGTCTTCTCTTGTTGATGCTAATGCTAATGCTACTCCACCTGGGTGACGCTAAAGTCCGCCTGACATCAGACAGACCGGCTTTTTCTGGGTCCCTCGTTCCACTTGTTGTTTTCTGTGAATGCGGTATGCAGCCAGTGGAGGTGACAACCGACTTTCAAAGGCAGCATGTGTTGGTAAGTGACCGTCAGATTCCAAAAGGAGCGTAGAAAAGTGGTTTTCAGTGCTGTAAAAATTGTTCATCTGCTATTGGGGTTTTGATATGTTTGTGAAAGTGTACATTTGCTTATGGATGATAGGGACATGCCCATGTTAATACTTTGTCCACTAACATTTGAGAAACTCTTCGTATGAAATTATCTTTGAAATGTTAACATTTGTTGAGTACTACTATGCCTATTCACAGAACTGTCCTACAAAGTAAAAAAGCAGTAACTGCACAGACACCAAACTGAAAAAAATGTATTGTTACTGCATATTACCAACTTCTACAAAAACCACAGTGCAATTTATATATGGATTAATTCTGGTAGTGCTTAGTGACTGGAAATTTAGACTTTATCTCATAATTTTGATTTATCTCATGGTTTTGGCTTTTTATCTCATAATTTTGGCTTGTTAGCTCATAATTGTAACTTTTTATCTCATAATTTTGGCTTTTTATCTCATAATTTTGGCTTGTTAGCTCATAATTTTGACTTTTTAGCTCATAATTTTGGCTTTTTATTTCATAAGTTTGACTTTATTTCATAATTTTGACTTTTTCTCTCATAATTTTGACTTTTTATTTCATAATTTTGACTTTATTTCATAATTTTGACTTTTTATTTCATAATTTTGACTTTTTATATAATGATTTTGACTTAATGCGCCATATATATATATATATATATATATATACTGTATATATGAAAAAACCTTCATAAAAAACATTTATTGACAGTGCACCTTATAGTGAGGAAAATACAGTAATTATTACATAATCTGTTTCAGTCTAATACAGGGATTGATTGTAAACTATTGGGGCAGGGTCCTAAAGTGACATTGGTAAGAACACAGTAATGGTCTTTACTGTATTTTTGTTTGGTTTTGCTAGTACTTTTTGCAGTTACTGTACAAACGCCCACAAATTTTCTCCAAAATGACAGACATTTGTGATTATATGTTTTGTTACATGTCAAAGAATGATTTGAATGTTGCAAAAAACACAATAACTCACTTTCCCTGCTTTTAGAAACACTGTTTAGTGGTTAATTCCTCACTTATTAAATGTTAGATAATATATTAATACAAAGACAAACTGTATGAACAAAGCACAACATAGGTCTCAAGAGGGAGTCAGTATTTGAGTGAGACCTCAGCAAATTTTAGAACACTACCAAAACAAGTATCCCCACATCTTTTATGCTGTAGCGCAGAATTTTAATGTCTTCACCGTCATTTTATGTAACATTAAAATTTTGCCAATCGGTTGTCAGCATTTTAAGTTAATGTAATATTCCAACCAGCACTTATTGACCCAAGTATTACAAATTTGATAGAACACTCCTTAATAAACCTGTACTCTGCAAGAAACACAAAGAAAAAGCCCAGTCAGGATTTTTGTTAAATCTATTTATCTTTGCTGCTCTAAGATATAACCCCTTGAAACCACTTACTACAAGAACTCTTTTTTTCCCCCTTGTCTCCTTTGCTGATTGTTTAGTACAAATGCTCAGAATATCTTTTTCTATCCCATGGCCATCGCCAGACCAAGTCATTTGGACCAGACAATCAATTTAATAGCTTGAGATTATCTCAAATAATGTTTTGCAGTCATATAAAAAGAGTGAACACTAAACAACAGCACAACAGACTGGTCAGACTGGTGGGAGGGTGGCAGTTGGAGTGCCAGTTTCTTACAAGAGCAGATGGACAACTGTGCCCCTGTAACTGCTTCAGACCAAATGTGACTCGCATGACTTCTGCCTTTCAACGTGTGGCATCTGTTTCAAAGGCTAAACTATTCAAACTTTGCTGGATTGTCAACACAAAGGTCCTCATCCTGCTTCTGACCCAGGAAGTCTAAAAGTCTGGATCTGAGTAGTCATCACTTCATACCAGACCAAATGGCTTTTGACAAAATTGTTCATTACTTCATTTTCTTTTAAGATTAACTGACAATGACGCAACACATGATGGTGGACTATATTAATTATTAGCCTTTGCACTTAATTTCCATTACATTTCAGTCAGGTTCTGAGTGTACATCTGAAGAATACGTTTTCTAGAAACTGTCACATTCATGCCTCTCAGTGTAATGTCAGTGTCTATGGAAGCACAGACACTTCTTACTTAGTTCTGCTTAAAATCTTCTTTTTTTAACACTCATATTCAAGTGTGTAGACAAGGCAACAGAACCCATCTGAGCTCTGGCAAGTATAAATGCTCTTCAGAGTGCGATGTAATGGTTGTACCTTGTCTACCTTCATCAAGGGGAATGTTACATAGCTTCTCCAACTGAAGTACTTTAATTAATGCAGAGGGAACTTTGGGGGATGGGTAAGATTTTAAAATACTTAATAATTCACAGAGTACAAGCTGTAGCTTGTTCTGGTTTTCCTCAGATAGCCTGTCTGGCCTTGGATTAAATATTCACTCGGATATCACGCAAGCAGTGGAGGAAGAATTCTTTGTTATGTCCGATGAGTGTTCTGTTTGACCAATATGTTGTGTGTCAGTCATGGCCAATGGCCCCCTTTCCCCCACTTTACATGGACTAGAAAAAGTACGTACTGTAATGAGATCATTATCTTCTGTTATCCAGCCTGAGTTGTTCCCTGGTTCTCTGCCAAGAGAAATTAGAAGGGAAAAGGCCTGGTGAATATCTAGCACATTTAATCTAATTGGTGTCACTTTCTCCCTCCATTATCGTACTTTAATAGCCCTATCTGTCTCCATGTGGCTTAGTAGTGTTTAGGGTCAGTGGTCAGGGCCGAGTCTTCCTGCTCAGATTGCATTAACGCACCACAGATCCTCGATAAGATAAACAAAACTCTGTGAAACAACAAGTGCAACAACAACATTGTTTCACTTCAATTTACATCATTAAAAAGTAGGATGAGGCCTTTTATCTGTGACCTTAGTGTGTATATACAAGCTGAAAACTGATTGGGACCTTTTTGTAATTGTACACATGACTAGAAGAGAAATGTTTGACCATTTTTTTTTAGTTGTCCTCGAAAGGGAAATCTGGAGAATCTGAAAAATGAGATGCTGGGAAGGCTAAAATGGTTGGGGAGAACGTTTTGGATTTTTCAGTGTAGTTTTGGCACTGCAATGAAGCCGGAGCTCGGGTGTCTGACACTAGTCTGGGATTTTCTTAAGAGGCTATTAGTGCCTCCCCACCAGAGAACTTACCATTATTTCTCCTGCAATCTTTGGTAAGGAAAGCTTAAGGGCCTCGGGCAGTGTTTGAATTGGGGCTGCATCAGTGCTCCCTCACTCCAAAATCTATTATGCACTCTAATCCCTCCACCCTCCAGCCCCAGCGCATGTCTTTGAGTCATGAGTAGACGAGGCGTCCGTCCCAAGCCAGTGTTTAGAGTCTCTCCTCTTTTTGCTCTTTCTCTCTCCTACTACCTCTCTCTGGATTGAGGATTTCCACCAAGCTTCAGTCCAACATGTAATACAGGATCATCAGTCAGCTGTGAGACGGCCAGAAGGCTTCACTTTAAAAGGATTTAGATACTCCAAGGTGCCAACGGATATATGTCCCTGTAGGCTGGGTAGGAGGAGGCAGACAGTACTGACAGGCTGAGGCGGTAAGGAGATTTGCTGTGATGTCATGCAGGAAGTCATCTGTAGGTCAAAACTGTCAACACTGTCAAAGCTCAGTGGTATTGGTTCAAGTAAAGAAAAGACCGCTTTAATTTTTATTGTAAATCATTGGAAGAGGAAAAAGAAATATCAGTGTACTCCAATCGAATAAACAAAGGCACAGATATACATTTTTAATAGCATGCATAATTGATCGTTTTTGCTCGCAGGGAGTCCTTTGCAGTATACGCTGAGCACTGGAGACATAAAAATAAAACATGAAGTTAGAAAGTCATTAAAACAGTTTTAGACAAGTAGTGAGTGGAGTGGAACTGACTCACTTGAGTTGCATGCACACCCAGCCTCTCCCACTGTTGGCACAGGTGCCAGTGGCTAATTGGCCAGTGATTAATCATCCACTGTGAAGTGCATGACCAATTAAGGGAACTGGGGTCTCTCTGCTCTGTATGTGAGAGTGCGGTTCACTTCCCAGGTCCGTCACGGAAAAGGTCTCAGACCACGATGAACATCAGGTTGGGTCATGATAAACTGCACCTCTATCAGTAGTACAAAACAATTTGTGCAAGGCAGTTTGAGAAATGATTTACATGACGAGAAGCTATTGAAACATCAAACAATCATAGGATATTTTTTAACAATGCAAAATACTTTGGCTGTTTCTGCTGAAGATTAAATATTCAGAGTACAGCAAACCAATGGGAGGCCACTTAAGGCTTAATTAGGTATTAGAGCCAAAACAATTGCAACTGGATATGAATAATAGACTATGTTTCCTGGGGGTGATTAATGCATAATTTCAGTTTATCACAACTTGGGTTTGATTTTTATAGTTTTAGCTATTGATCCAATCAGTAATAAAGTGATTATAGTCATCAAGATAATTGCTCTGTGTAATGATTAACCAAATAACTGAAAAAAACCCCATGTTCTTATTCAAGGACTTCTGTTTTAGAGTTGACTCGAAGGAATTCTAAGAAGAATCATAGTTATTGGAATAATTATTTGTATCGTTTTGTTATAAATTGATTAATTCGTTAATTTAACAGAAGCCAGTGTTCTGACAGAAAAAGCAAACAAAAAAAACCAAGGGAAGCTCAGAGATGATATGACAACAGAAGGCCACCAGCCCCACACTATCAAAACCAAGGTCTTAAAACATGAAGTGTGACAGAGGAAATGTAAAATAACAGTAGCAATAAATAAATTAAAACATTGCATAGATTGGGGAATTGAAACAACAGCAACAATAAACACAGCAAAGAAAGTGACAAGTTAATGAGAGGAGCATAAATAGAGATCATATATCACATCAGAAAAATAAAAGCAACAAGATTGAAATAGATTGGGGACAATGTCAAAAATCAAAGGGAAAAAAATCCCAAAAGAATATTTAATGGTTATAAATAGCAGTATGAAAATGTAAGAAAAAGAAAAATGTGAAATTACACAGAAGCAAGGTTATGCATTTGGATAAGTGTTTTGTAAGCGGTTACATGTTTTGTATAAGAATCAATAGGGTAGAGTGAACACATTGTATACTCAATTCCTTTTTGACAATAGAAAGCAATATATTTTTACGGTTGGGGAAAAGTAAAAGTTATTTGGCAAAGATTAGGAAAAACTTAAAGTATTAATAAAAGCATTATGTGTCATTACTCTAGTGTTATGGTTTTGTTTTATATTAAATTAAGCTCTTGTTGTCTTCTCCTGGTCCAAACAAAGGGTTATCAGTATCTAAATTTAAAGCTGTCATTCAATGGTTATTTCATTAATATTACTATGTTCTCCATTGTTATTGAATACGTTGTGTGTTGGTTCTATTTAAAAAAAAAAAAATCCGGATTGCTTTGTTTCCAGCTGTTTTTGCACGGTAGAAAAATTACTTGAGGTCGAACAACAGTTTACTGTTGCGGTACTTCCTCATACATGTCCATGAGGCGTCTCTGATTGGCTCAGAATGCATGAAGGAACACTGCCCCCTCCCCTCTGGCTCTTTGTTTACCTTCCCAGAGTAGCGTCCAGCTAGGTTTCGTGCTGTCACATGTTTGCAAGGAAAAAACTAGGCTTTATTTCCACAGAGAACACAGGAACCAGTTTGATCCGCCATTTTTTTTCAAGTTTGTGCAGCAGCTACTGTGGTGTCGTCTTCTCTCGTAGATGCTAATGCTAATGCTACTTCAGATTCACTGCAATGGGGGATGGGCTTAACCCCACGTGGGTGATGCTAAAGTCCATCTGACATCACCTGGGTCCCTTGTTCCTCTTGTTTTCTGTGAATGCGGTATGCAGCCAGTGAAGCAGACAAACCACTTTCAAAGACAGCATGTGTTGGTAACTCGGGGTGACCCATCAGATTCCAAAAGGAGCGTGGAAAAGTGGTTTTCAGTGGAATCACACCTGTAACCATGAAAGTTGTTGTTTGTAAGTGGATGTAAATTGTGAGGCGCTTGATACAAGGTCTGCTCTGAGCTGTTTAAAGACCATAAAGATATGTTTAGTTTTTCCTTTCAAACATTGATCTGTGGTTGACAGACATGTTTTATGATGGAATTTAATTCTGATCACTGTATTGGATAAGGCATGTGGGAAGTGTGTGTATGTGTTTTTAAGTAACCCCTGTATAGTGGGTGTCGAGTGGCTGCAGATTGAGGGGCTGTGTTGCTGTTGCCTCTGTGGCCAGTTAAAACAAGGTGGAGGTGATTCATCAAGGGCTCTGTGGGGCCATCTGTGGAACAGACTGACAAATGTCTCCCTCCTTTGTCATAAGGACACACGTCTCACAAAGCTGGCGATTAATGCTTCTTTTACAACACATTTATTTGTCACCCAGGTATTTATCCCTGCTGTGTCTTGCACTGTATTACCATGGCTGACAAGAGTACGAGCCATTTCCGAGCCGTCCTCCAAGGAGGACAGTCCATGAGGGACTGTCCTGGATTATTCCGGCAGAATTTTGATGGGCTCTCCTTGTTGCTTTTGCAGCTGCTGCTCACTCTCTTGTCCTCCCAGAGTGGGAGGGGGAAACATCAGAAATGGAGATGAAAATTTTGCTCACAGACTTCATTCACATTCAGGTGTTCATGTATTTAACAAAAGCTGGGGAGGGGAGAGGAAAAGAAGAGGAAAGGGAAAGAGGAGGAGAGGGTACAACCTGTTGTTTAAACATTCACTCTATGACTTGATCACGTGTGATGAAATCAGAGTGTAGAACAAAGAGCTGATGGTGCCCTTGCCCTGACAAAGGAGAGAGGGAGTTTGGTGTGTCAGTGATGAAATCCTTCTTGTTTGCCCTGCATTATGAACAGGTTGTAGTCAGGATAAGCCGCTGTAGGAGCACACACCCTTGTGGATCTGATTGCTTTGTTGTCAATCTATCCATCTCTTCACCGCAGCAGTGATTGCTCCAAATACCATTTGGTAAATATGACGGAGGTGCCATTAGACAAGGTCAGGGCCACTAAGCTTGTTATCCCATCACGTGGGTGGAGTGTTTTCAGTGTCAAACATACAAGTCCCTGGCCCCTCACCTACTAAAAGAATGATAGCAATTTATTGTCAAGATGGCCCATTACTAAAGAGATATTCAGTCTTAATCAGTTACATTTTCTCTGAGAGACTATTACAGTGAAAACTGTGTATTGTACCAATGTTCTTTTTTAAATGGCTGCAGTTTATCTATTGAGCTTTTTGTAAAAGAGTGCAAATACTTTGCCTCTGTGAATG
Organism: Siphamia tubifer; assembly: GCA_020466265.1. NCBI lineage: Eukaryota > Metazoa > Chordata > Actinopteri > Kurtiformes > Apogonidae > Siphamia > Siphamia tubifer. Next base: position 32,941,123 of record CM035802.1, on the reverse strand, counting down.
TCACCCTGGCAGTTTTGATATCATTACCGTTTTGCCTCCATCTGCAAAACAGACCATCCTGCTGTTTTGGTTTTGTGAAAAGCAGAAAAAAGACATGCACAAAGAGAACAAAATAAAGACAGGAGTCAGTGGGTGTGTGTGTGTGTGTGTGTGTGTGTGTGTGTGTGTGTGTGCGCGCGTGCTTGTGCAACAAAGGAAATCAGACTGAACAGAGGGTAGACAACAAACTGAAACTCACACTCCAAAGGACATCAACCCTTCTTCACTTTCCTAGATTCTCTTTTGCATGGAGAAAGTGACAGACACACAGACACACACACACACACACCACACACAGACACACACACACAGACACACAGATAGATGAGGGTGAAAGTGAAGCTAACAATCACACTCTAAAGGACTCGCCCTCTGGAACGGAATGTGCACGGACCAATACAGAGTCACTTGTTGGTAATGAGGGACTCAAATCAGAATCAATTATGAATGTTCCATCAGGAGGCTTTGGGGCCATATCAGGGGAGCCAGGTATTAGGCAGTAATGAGAAATGGAACACAGAGAAGTATGGCCCCGCAGGCTCTGATGTCTCCAGGCAGCATGCAATTCAGTGGTTTAAATACATTTGCATTCATTCAGTTCAGAAGAAGGCCATATTTTATTAAAGTGACACGGCTTCCTTCATGTGCCTCTAACAATCATGTGGGTAGACAAAGCCTTTGATTCTTGGTTAGATGAAAACCATCTCTTTTATGGCAATATGGACTGGAGCAATTGTACCACAGGTTAGCCCAGTCTGTGTGACTGTGTGTGTGTGTGTGTGTGTGAGAGAGAGAGAGAAAGTGAAAGAAAAAAAGAATCAAGAAGGGGAATGGTGAGTGAGTGAGTGAGTGAGTGAGTGAGTGAGTGAGTGAGTGAGTGAGTGAGTGAGTGAGTGAGTGAGTGAGTGAGTGAGTGAGTGAGTGAGTGAGTGAGTGAGTGAGTGAGTGAGTGAGTGAGACTGTCCGTCCGTCCGTCTGTCCGTCCTGTCTGTACTGATCCCATCCAGTCAACTTGTTCCCCTATGGCCAGAGCCTCGTTTGCTTCAGCCTGATGATTGATTCTTGTTTGGGGCCATGCCTATGGGCCTTATTAAATCAAAATGTAAACTCAGTCTTATAACAAATTGCAAGGAAAATGCCAGTAGCCAGGTCTCCCTTTAGGGGTGGACCTGAATTACTCTGACAAGTTAAGAACCCAACGAGCTTTCCAGACCTTCGTCACCTGCATACACAGCTTGAACATTTTTATCTGAATCCCTCAGAAATTGGGGATTTCTATAACTTTTTCTTTTTCTCATCCTTTCTTCTGCTGGGCATTTAAAGCTGAAATGAATATCTCCATTTCATCCTAATTAACTACCAAGAAGCAAATCCTTGTCATCCAAATCTGAAAGAGTCTTGGCTGGTGTGATAGTCTTCTCACTGTCTACAAATGGAAGAATGATACTTATATATACTATACTTACCATGTATCTAGAGGCTGATGTGTCTTTTTTCTTTGTGATATAAATGATTATTGCATATATGCTATTGAACTACTTAAGTGACATTGTTGAACAAGGTGACCTTAATTATTACAACTGTGGTCATGTTTTTCACACATACAGAATGTTGGAAAAAAAATATGCATTAATTAAAAGTTTCAGTATAGTCACCGTACATGTACAGTACTGATTCATTTACCAAAAATTACACCACCCAACATATTTGACAAAGTACTAGCCAAGTGAAGCATTCTATTTATGACCTAATTTATTCTTCAGTATGAATTAATGGATTTGGAGCTGAATAACACATCCACAGCAAGCTCTGTAAGTATCAAAGACTCCATTTCCATCTTGTTGACGTCAGTAAAAATGCATAATACTGGACCTATCTTTGGAATCAAGATGCAGTGTGGCATTGTATAATGCTACTTAAGGTTAAAATATGCCCCCTTACATGTGTTACAGCAATGCACACACACACACACACACACACACACACACACACATGCAGATGCACAAGCAAAAACATAAATATGTTCACACACACACACACACACACACCCACACGCACACGTGGGCTGTCACCATCCCTCACTGAGCATAGCAGGGTTCTGAAAGGGCAACGTGGCTGGCCATCTGGCCTGCATATCAGCAGAGGTTATTGTGTCGACATCATCATTACTGAACACATTGCTGTTTAGTAAAGGTTATCCAGAATATGCACAATTATCTGTTGCAACACAAGTAGAAAAACACATCGCTGAAATTGAGACATCAATTTAGAAAAGTGCTCAGTTATCACCGGACTGTATTTAAGAACAGCTGCGACAATAAATCCTGTATTACTGAGTACAGTATGACATGCATCTTTACATTTTATTTCAGTGTTTAACTGGTCTGAAGGTTTTCTAATATAAATAATATTTGATGGTGTCCATATGGCAGGAATAAAAATCTGCTGCATTTGGTTTATCTTTACATACTACGTGTCTTCTTTTTGTTTTTGACTTTGACTTTGGTAGTTATTGTGTCAATTTCTCATCTCCAATCTGACTGTCCTCAGCATTCACAGTTCCTATATGTTCCCTGGTTCACAGTTTCTAATGTGGAGTCTAACACAGAAAGGGGCTGTGTTGAGATTCATGATTAATGATGATTAATGTAAGGAGCTATATACTGTACTTGCTGAAGGGGAAAAACCCTTTTAACACCAATCTAATTTCATTTTTTCCAACACAAGATAGAATAATTATTTGGTTTCTACACTCATTTTCAAACTGTCAAAACAACTGCAAACATGTTTGCACTAATAGCAACATTTGTATGATGAGGAGAGACATTCTTGAAGTTAATATATAAAAACACACACACACACACACACACTCACACACACACACTGTCCATCACTGGTAACCATCCCTGTCTGTCTCATCATCATCAGAACTAAACCTTCAGGCTTCAACTAGAGATGGGAAGAAAAAAAAAAAAAGATTCTTTGAGATGTGTTTGATATTCACACTCTGAGGCAGAGCTAAATATGATTCCTCATTAAACAGCAGCCAAACCTCTTTTCAGGTACAGGCATGCACTGTTGAGCTGAAGCCACTTAGCACCTAATTAAAACATAGAAACGCTCCCTGTGGTGTTAAGGGATCTGTGATAATGCTAGCCGCCATAATATACTGACATAAAAAAGGTAAAATGTCTTTTATATGTCCCTTAATTATTTTAGTCCCTTACTATATATTAAGTTTCATATTTGTGTAATTGCAGTGGAATGTTTTTCTGTTAATTTTTTTTTTTTTCCATTTTAGATATCGGCTATACTAAAAATGCGAAGCACAACACAGCAATATCTGCATTCTTGATGTTAAAACATCAAAACCTCAGAGAACAATTTCCACAAAATGCTACTAAATTAGGTTGCAAACCAGGCTCAGTGTGTTCATCACACGCGATGAGGTTGTTGTACAAAACCTCACACAACTGATTACCTGCACTTGTAACAGGTCACATGTCTACAGGCCTTAGAGGGACCACAGAAGTCCTCCTAGTCCTCCATGTCTGTCAGAACACATTTAGTCTTCCTGAATAACACCACTACCAAGGAAAATGGGCCATTTTTCAACAGGCGCTATGTCGGGCACCATTTCATGTGCAGCTGAAGATCTGTTACTGCATTGTCCTATCACTGACATATAGCACTTTACCATGGTCTGCTTTAAATTGTCACTGCCAGATCAAATGGCCCATATAATAATATAATGTAATAGGGCTGAACGTAGCTGTTGTCTTTACCTGGGGCGTCTTTCACAATTTGTATTGAATGTTTGGCTGATGTTTCCTGTAAGTGTTAAAAACGATAGTGATATCAATAACCATTGTATAATAGAGTGTAAAAAATTACTAGTATTAACAGCAAAAAGTATGAGTGAAAATATAATTATTTATTTGAAATGATTTTGGTGTTGATTAAATTAAATATAGCGGTAGTTTTTACAGGAGGAGTCTGTTAACAAAACCATATTTGGATGTATGAATTATGTATTTCTATCGTTGTGAGAAAACTAAATTGTAAATTGAAAAACAATGCAGTGACATTTAAATGACAAGAGTATGATGTTGAAATGACAGCCTAATTGTTTTTTGTTTTTTTTTAATAAAAAAAAAAGTAATAAAGAAGGATATATTTAAAATGTTAAGCTTTTAAAGTGACTGTGGTTTAGTTGGTAGGTGTGTTTATCCAATGACCAAAGGGTTGGCAGGTTGAATCCTAGCTCCAACTGTTGCATGTCAGGGTGTTCTTGTAAAACTATGAAAATATTAAACCCTAAAATGGTTTAATAAAACACTATAGGTACCATGCAGGTCTATGAAAGGGGCAGTCCATTTACTGTTTACATTCAATTTCCCAATTGTGGGATAATTCTATTCTAAAGCCACGTTACATTTACATGTTGTTCTGTAAATATATTTACAGTTTGATTTGTTATTTACAGTGTTATTCTGGCAACCACATCTACCAGTTTGCTTGTTTTTCCCTATAACAACATGATTTTTTAAAAATTGTATTACATTTTATTTGTTTACTGTGTATGACCCATTACTCTTTAACAGCTGGTACATTTCAGGAACATTTAGTTTAGTTTTTGTTTTTTGGGGGAGGGTTTGCATTTTTTCATGTTATTTGTTATTTTGTGAATATTTATTAGTTTCCGTTGATACTTATTTTTGCTTATTTTTTTCTATGTTTTGTTTGTATATTTTATTATTTTTCTTCAATTGTGTTCTGTTAGTGTCTTACTTTGTTCACGTTACATATTATTTTGTTAGTTTAATATTAATTTTGTTCATTTTACTGATCACTTTGGCTGCTTTTGTTCATTTTGTTCCTTATTTTATCTTATTTTATTTTTTTACTGTGGAATTGCTTAAGTCTCAGGAGTTAAAGGGTTAAGCTTCAAAAGAGCACAAACACAACAGTGATATCGGTGAATATTGATCCATCAGTGAATTTTAATTATCTGCTATGTTTTCTGGCTGATTTTATGCTCATGCAAATATAGTGTAATGATAGAGGGCTCAACAACTTTAAAATAGTTAAATTATTTATTAATGAAGATTTACTTGTTTCCTTGGCACACAAATAAGAGAGACAAATGGAAAATAATAGCTAGTGTTCAAGCAGTTATTTTTTAAAATTGGCATCTGTTAGCTGCTAAAAATTATCATTTATTCATTATCATTTAAGGTGTCTGGTCCAACAAATATTTATAAGTAGCCATGTTTTTCCTCATCATTGTAGCCTCAGGAAGCACAGTTCACATACAGGTATAGTCTAACAGCGGTAAATTAATTTTTCCATCTGTTCAAGAAAAATGAAGAAAAATAAGAAAATAATAACATTATTAAGAAATAAAACACAACCAATCATCAGTCTACTACAATCATCTGACTAAGGTGTTGGTGAGGAAATGGAAGTGAACATGAAGGATGAGATTAATCATCCACTGCTGACTTATTTTGTTTGTTTGTTTGTTTGTTTGTCAGAATGATCTGGATTTTATAAGATGTGTTTCTCACTTTTTCTGTGTCTGTCTGTAAACTAGCGGAGGGTTGTTACATCCAGCTGTTGGGACATATTTGTGGACAGAGAAGAACTGCTTCTACTGAGGATAAATCATTTGAAATGTTCTGAAAACAGTAAATGTTTTTATGTCTAAACTCCATAACTCCATGGTCAATGATGGCCTCTGCTAAGATTTCACCCTTTACAACTTTTTTTGTAGAGCTTTGAGTAGACAGCTGTTCTATCTCTCCGTTTATGACATATAGGACAACAAAATCTAAAGTAGATTAACAGATATAACATTATTCCACACTAGTTTTTTTTTATTTTCTTGTTCAAGCAATTAACAAAACTCCAGTACAGATGTTACTGACTAGAGCATATACACTGCCCATCCATCCACAAAAAAAATATGTCAGCACCTGGATTTAACCAAGCAAATAGTTCAGATCCTTCCATTGGATAATTACTACAGCGATTAATATGTTTCAGATGCAATTAGTTCTTTAATCCTGTCACTGATGTAATGGGTAAAATCTCATTTCTTTAAACAATTTGACATATTTGTATTTATTTCGTCTGTAGTACAGAGTTAGCTTTTGTATATTTTAATAGTTCTACTTGTACTTTTTTAACATATTGGTATTTCATTTTCATTTTGTTCTGCAATTTTTGTTTATGCCTACTAGAAAACGAGTAGAAGTATAACGTCTATGTGTCATTAATACCATATATTATCTCCTAACAGACTTTTTTTTTCATTTAGCTTTGTAACAACACATTTTCCAGTTATTCCAGGATGAGTTTCATCATGTTTATTACCTCCGCCATTTGACTTTGTCTGTCTGTCTGTCTGTGTGTCTGTCAGCAAGAAGGATAGATAATGGGTCAAGGAAGAACCAATTAGATTTTGAGCAATGAAGGTCAAAGGTCAAGGTCACACTAAAGCTAAACAGCTAAAACACATCAGTGGTAATATCTCAGGATTCAGACAAGATAGAATCTGGCAGTTTTTTTTTTCCATTCGCATCGTCTCACCTTCAGACATCAGATGGGTCAACACCTATGGCTCGATCACGTCATGTTTTGACGTCCATATGACGCCATATCAAGCCTTGGCGGAGGTCTGCGATCCCTGACTGCCTAGTTTTTATTTAGTTTATTTATTTGCTTAAGAAGGAGTTAAATATAGTGAAGCAAAGTAGATGTAGTAGAGAAGAAGAATAAAGTTTCATAAAATAAAAATGTAAATAATCCTTGCATAAGGTTTATTCACATTCCTCCTCTGCTCAGTACTGTTTTAATAATAAGCTGCTCTTCTACAGAAACAGGCAGGAACATTTTACTATATCCTTTCTCAGTTTACATATTTTTCACAAGTTAATTATTGGCTCATTCACCTTGAATCATTTGAATATTTTCAGCTCTTGCTCAGGTATCAGGTAAATAGTTTGAACATCACTTTACAAAGCAAATCAATATTGCATAGAATACAAATGGCCCGTAACATGCACAATTATTGTGCTAAGTTCTCTGCCTTGTAGTGCTGTCTATCTTTATAGCACCTTTTCTACACTTCTGGCATGTTGTTTATCAGTCGGTGAAGTTGAGAAAAAGTTCTCTCTTCTTCCGTCCTTAGACTTTAATTAAAGACCTGTGTGGTGACAAAAAAAAAAAAAAAAAATTAAATAAAAAATTTGATTTAAATTCGACTTCCTGTCTTTTATTAGGAACACAAAGAAACTTGGAACACAAGGCAGATGGAAGTGGCTTATGTCTCCTTGGTAGCACACTGAGATGAAACCAGAATGGCAGCCAAAAACAAACACACAGAGACACGTGTACAGACGCTCACACACAAAAACAACACAGACGTGCACAGTGACACACACACACACACACACACACACACACACACACACAGTCAATATTTCACCCCTTGCATCTGCCAATTACGAACTAGATTCGTTTGTGGAGAAAACATACACAAGTCTAAACTTAGCAGTGTTCCATAGACACACTGTGAGTCAGTAGTGCAAAGCACAACAGCGGAGGACCCCCCAGGTGAAATCTCAGAATATCGACTGGATGATTCAACTCTTTAGAGTCGTTAGGCTTTCTCTTTTTTTTTTTTTTCCCCTCCATATCTTTTGTAAACACAGTGAAAAACCTTCAGTCAGATATTCTCCCTCTCTCAGATGAACTAATCCTCCCTATGACAGCACATAGTCATTGTGCATGGATGATAACAGAGCACAGAGTCCATTGAGAAAACCTTAGTGTCTGATTCCCATCTAGCAAACAGCTTGAGGGTGGCATGGCCTCAAGGCTTCCCTCCATCCCTCTGTCCAGGTTTGGAAACAATCTTTTGATCTGTGGAGGGAGGCTACCACATGCTAAGGAAAACTCATGCTACGCTAGGTGTGCATTCTTTTCATGCTGGACCGGAGGGAAATTCGATAAGCACTGAATTGTGAGTCTCTGTGCCATTCCGACCCTGATGTGCTCACTATCCATGTCAGACACTTCCCCGATCCCTGTTTTCTACACCTTTAAGAATGCACTACATTAGATAAAAATAAAATAAAATAAAAAAAACTTTGGCCAGGAAATACAATGTTTGTGCTGTCATGCCCTTTGTGATGCCTCAAAGCTGTTTACTACCTTTGTTCTTTTCCATCTGCAGTGAAACACCCAGTACTTCAAACTTTGCTGAATTCTTGTTTATATTAGAGGGTGCAATATCTTACCCTACTCTGAGAATACATTTGCAGGAAATAATCCAATCATGTTCCATTTCCGTGGTGCGTTTTATTGTTATCTTTTGTTTCCGTGTATACTACACCCATTAATTTCATTTTTTTTTCACCTTCCACGATGATGTCTGGCTTTATTAAAACGATTTTATGAAACTCAGCTGGGAAAAGGGACAGAGGCACTGCTGAAACAGCTTATGAGTATAGTATTGTGTTCACTATGATCTTAAACTTGTGCAGTTAGATGATCTGCTGGAGAAATAAATGCATTGACAGTAAATGCAGTTTGTCATAAAGACAAAGAGAAGCAAAGAATAATGAGGGGCTGAGGGAGTGCAACACTAAACACAGAAAGAAGGAGTCGAGGAGGTCCAGACAAACTGCTTTCATTAATTCCATTTGTTTCTGTAAAAGGGTGAGATAGTGTGACCTTTGCAGGATCCAACCCAGCTCTATCATTTTTACTCATTATGCAAGAGCCGATAAGATTCAAGCTGACACCTGTCTCCTCAGGGAGCGATTAAACAATAAATGAATTCTCTGAAACTTTGTAAACTTGCTATCAGTGTCCTGGTAAGTGAAGAATAAAAATAAACCACAAGATGATGTACTGTAAAGCTAATACGACGTGAGGGCATTTTAGGAACTCATAAAAGTTGCCATTAGCTTTAATAGTCTGAGCTTCAATTAAAGCAAATGCAGTCCTGTTTGTTGAAAAAAAAAAATGCTAACAACATTTACCGTGGCTACAAAACTGCATAGTTTACCATAGAAAAGGTTACTAAATCACTTAGTACTGAGCAAAGGACTTACACTCATTGTTGCTGCCCAATGTTAAAGCTGTCATTCCATCGTGATTTCATTAATATTACTGTGTTCTCTGTTGTTATTGTGTGTTGGTTCTATTTTAAAAAACATCCGGATTGCTTTGTTTCCAGCTGTTTTTTCACAGTAAAAAAATGACTTGAAGTTTAGTTTACCGGTACTTCCTCATAAATGACCATGACGCGGTGATGAGGCATCTCTGATTAGGTCAGAATGCGTGAAGGAACACTCCCCCCCTCCCCTCTGGCTTTCCGTATGTGTTTACCTTTACCAGAGTAACATCCAGCTACGTTTTGTATCGTTGCTTGTTCTGAAAATTGCAGGGAAAAGACGAGGCTTTATTTCCACAGAGAGCACATGAACCAGTTTGATCCGCCATTTTTTTCAAGTTTGTGAAGCAGCTACTATGGCGCTGTCTTCTATCATATATGCTGATGCTAATGCTACGTCAGATTCGCTGCAATGGAGGACGGTCTTAACCCCATGTTGGTGACATTAAAATCTATCTGACATCAGACGGACCAGCTTTTTCTGGGTCCCTCGTTGTTTTCTGTGAATGCGGTATGCAGCCAGTGGAGGTGACAAACCACTTTCAAAAGCAGCATGTGTTGGTAACTCGGGGTGACCCATTAGATTCCAAAAGGAGCGTGGAAAAGTGACACCTTTTTAAAGCATTAACGATGCTGTTTGTCTGATTGACACATGTCTTGAACCAATGGAACATGCAGGATATATTTGTAATGATACTGAGAGGAAAGTTACAGAACATGCGATATGACTTTCAAATGTTAATGCTGCATTGGCTCTTTAAAGATATTTTTCAGCTCTCTTCATTAATTCAAGCACGACAGTTAATTAGGCAATAGATTTTTATATTAGAGACTTTCGTGCTGCTGCAGCATGATGCACAAATATTCTGCTATCACTGGTGAATTTTAATCAGCTACAATGCAGCTGCTTTTATACAATTGGCAAACTGTAAGGCTATAGCATATTGTATACAGTGTTTACAGAACCCTTACACCACAACTCATGGCACCTCCACATACAATCTTCCCCATAGGGAATATATTAGAAGATGTGGTGAATGGAACATAGGTTGTTAGTATACCATGGTGTGCATTCCCACTTATTTAATCTAGCTATTTGTTACCTGAGTTTCTCTTCAAATATTTAAAGAAGCTGCAGCTAGGATATTTTACCTTTTACTAATTGACACCAACTTATAACAGAAGTTGGTTTTATAAGTTTTCAAACACTTCCAAATGTTAAATAGCTTTTTTTTTAGGAATTGGTATTCTAAACTACCAAGTTGTGTAGCAAAAAGCACCTAAGGCTACCAGACCTACTAAGGCAGGGGTGTCCAAACTTTTTGCAAAGAGGGCCAGATTTGGTGTGTTAAAAATGTAGGGGGGCCATCCTTGGCGGACGTTCTTTACATATAACAGCAATTAATTTAAATACATTTCAGCGAGCCGTTCTGTGTTTCACATTTGCTTTTTTATTTTAATTTCAGCTATCCTAAGCATATGTTTTGGTTCATTTGAAACATGCATATCAAAATTCAATTGACATTGAAAATTTAAATTAAATATTCACTTAACTTCACTTTTGTTAACACTAACTTTTTTGTAACAGTTGAAGAGAAGTAATTGTACTCTTGGGTGCAAATTACATTTGAAACATAAAAAAAAAAATCTCACCATGGCAGTTTAATATTTACAGAATTTTTAAACACAATAACAGAGAAATTGTCATATCAACAAGTGCAGGGCTCATTTAAAATATGACAGGAACTATAAATGTTGATTAGCACACCTCTCTCTCAACTCTCTCTCTCGCTTGGCGACCCGGGGACAGGACGCGCAGTGGTGATGTGCGCACTAGCGGCGCACTCTGATTCAGACTTAAGTCAATGAAAAATGATGACTTGTCCGCATTAGTGTGATGGGTGAAACTGAGATCTGGAGTGCAGGACAAAGGCCAGGTCTGGCTCAAAGGCAGTAGTATTGATGCGCAAGATGTCTTGTAAGTGAGAGTCCAATAGCCGTGTCCTCACATGGCTCTTATTTAAGTTCATAACCGAGAATGTCTTCTCACACAAATACGTCGACCCAAACAAGCTTAGCATTTTCTGACCAAATGCTCAAATCTCTGGAAACCTGTCCTCATTCAGCTGTCGGTAAAAGTTGGCGAGAGGAAACTGCTGGTGCTGATCGCGGTTCTCTGCGTCACACTGCAGTAATTCTACACGCGGGCCAGGCGTTATTGATTTTATGACGGAGGCTGCGGGCCGGATGAAAATTGACCACGGGCCGCATTTGGCCCCCGGGCCGGACTTTGGACATGTCTGTACTCACGAATCAATGCTTTGTACCCACAGACTCTATGTCATATTAAATAACTAATAAATGGAATTTATTTAGATTACACAAAACTGAACTAAACTTTTCTTTTTCAAATAAAACAAACTCACTGCAAGTCATTTTAACAGCCAGGCTAAATAACATTGTTGTTAAATAACCTTCATGTAGGATGCTACCTCTGCTGATAGTTTACATTATAGCTTTGTTAGCGTAGCTTTAGTTCTACACAAAAGATCACAACAGTAGAACCAGAAATCACCCCCGATTTTCTGCACCAAAATTCAGTTGGGAACTGTTTAACCCTTTAACTCCTGAGAATTTAACAGTTACAATCAAAAATTAATAAAACAAGCAACAACATGGACAATAACAGCCAAAAATGTAAAATAAACCAACAAAATAATAAGTAACATGAACAAAATAGGACACAAGTGACACAAAAATGAAGAAAAATAATAAAATACAATATTAAATGTAGAAATATAAAAAAAAGGAATAAAATGAATAAAAACTAATAAGTATTGACAAAATAATAACTTATCTTAGTTAAAATAAACTAAAATGAAATATGAATGAATACATAATATTGCAATTTGGTTCCAGTAGTGTTAGTTTTGGCTTTTTCTTTTTTCTACATCTGTTGCCTTTTGACACCTGTTCATTTCCTTATATCAGATCCATGAACAAAACTCAGTATAAATTCTGTGGGAAAAAAACAGTAATATTTTTTTGAATATTGAAAATAAACCATCCTTTCAGAATGCGTCATCGCTGTTGCATCAGGGGTTAAAGGGTTAAACCAGGCCAAATCAGCCACAGATCAACAAACAGCAAAGATAATAATGTTATACCTTTATACACCTCATAATTAAACACCCCCATGTAGAACCAACTATACTTTTCATTTAGACTGTGTCCAGTGGTGAAAGAAATAAGATCAGTTTTCATCACTGTCACTTTTTTTTTTTTACTCTGAACATTGTTTATTAGGGGTTTTCATCCCATATGGTCACTTTCTGCATTTTGGTCGAAGGCCCTGGAGTGTTACTCACCATGGGACACTGGCACTGACTCACTACTCCCTCTGGTGGTCACATTAATCAATTGGGTATATTTTTATTATTTGGCTTTTTTCTCCAAAACTTCAGGAATCTTTATTCTTCACACTTTAATGACATTTTAAGGTCATATTTGAATATTTTAAAGTAAATATTATATAAAAGTGTTGACGTGATAAGATTATTACATAGTGGAGGCTTGTAACTATCCATATACTGTTATTTTTCAGCCCGTTTTTTTTTTTTTTGTATTTCTAGTGTTCTTGTTTTGCGCTCACGGTGCTTCTACCACCTCTTTTCAAAATACTTCACTTCAGTCGATTTCCTCTGAACTCCATCTTGATCTCACCGAGTTGTTGAATTAAAACTGTGGAGAGGAAACAGAGTTCTTACCACTTACAGATGCCGCCGTGGGACTACCACCCTGTGAGGGGCACAGAAGGGCATGCCTCAGCTCTGCTCCAAGCATGGGCACCAGTTTGAAATACATTAACTTTCACATTAGAGCCTAATAAGGAAGAGCAGCAGCGCCTTCTGCACCCTGCTAGTATCTTTCATGTGCCCAATTACTGACAGATCCCTGAAATCATAGTCACCTTTTACCATTTTTAATTAGTTCTTTATCACAACTGTATGTCGACTCCAGGCCCAATATACTCCTGTCAGCATGCTGCGAGACGACTGCATTAATCAGCAGCTGATATCCCCCAAAGATGCATAAGCACTTATAATCTGTCTCACACACTGGATTCTGGAGGTTTGTGTCACAGTGGGTTATCTGCACTCAGTATTGTCATCTTGGGCAAAAAAAAAGAAAAAGAAAAAAATGTGTTTGAGTTGAATAGAATAATAAAAAAATAAAAAAACAGTCAAAAAGTGAAGGAGAATAGGAGAAGATCTGAATGTCAAGTAATGTCACTGGGATATTTTATGGTGTACATTCTTTGTAGATAGTGTAAAAAAAAACCCAAACATATATATTTACAAGGAATAGCATCTGAGACTTTCTCCTTGAAATGTTTACGCATCATTTAACGCTGTATATTAGTGCGAATCCTGGCATGTGATATGGATTTAAAAGGAGATGGGAAGAGGAACATGCAATAGGTCTGACATGTTTTTAATTCTACATTAACATCTCCTCGGTAAAGCTTGCTATTCAACATTCATTATATTGATCGTGCAGCAGTGTCGAGTCTCGTAGGAAAATGAGGTTTCTCTCCTTTTTTTTTTGTCTGTCAGCTAATTATTGAAAACAAGATTTGCGTCTGATTAAGGGAGCGGATCGTTGTCGCTGCAGACACATTGACATGCACAAAACACCTGAGGTTAGTGGAGGGGAAGTGGGTGGATACAGCTGGGGCAAGGTCTTTCCTCCTTAAGCCTATTAAAGAAACAGATGCCACATTTTACAAGAGTTACTATAACAAGATGGATTAAATAGTATTATATGTCTGGATTACTTTTCTCACCTTTTAGGCAGATACAGATATTTATGACAACATTTAATATGAGGAATGTTTCCACTTCAAATTGATCTTGTTTTCAGACAGAGACTTGCTTTTTAAACTCATTGAAACTGTTTTGTTTTTTTGGGATTTATTTATTTATTTATCTTTCAGTGTTTTTCTCACAACGATTTCCACACAAAATTCAAAAACTCACTGTACCTATATAACTTTCATTTCAGATACAGGGACTGTGGACAGGGATTATTCTGGCGAAACCTTCAAACATTTGTGAATGACCAGAGGTTTTAGAGCTCAAAAAAAATAAGCCTCACCTTCATCCCTCTGACCTGCCCAAATGTAAATGTCATTCCTCTCCATCAACTCAACTCTCAAGAGAAAAAGCATGACCTTTTCCAGCTCCCACCTGTAATCAGCTGTAGTGAGTGTCAAAATGAAAAACAAGGGTTAAAACATAATAATGGAGGAAAACGAGCTGGTTGACCACATCCATTTTAGAAGATTAACTGCCTTAAAAAACAAACAAACAAAAAAAAGCTTTATTTGACATCAACCCCTAGTGATATTTAACTTTCACAACCAACAAACACATCTTGGACATGTGGAACATTAGTTCTCTACTATGTCTGTTTATTCTTATGACGGATGCCTATGGCTATGGGTAATAGCATCACACTATAAAAAGGTTTTCCCATCTCATATCAGCCCTGGCTGTATATGATAAATCAGTAATAAAGGGATTTGATGCTAGTTTGCCCTGTGGAGCTCGTCTTCCCCTTTGACCCAGTGTCATAAATGCCCTCCCTTCCCAGGAGGAAGAAAGTAATTGCTCATTTTGTAGATACAGCACCTTGTGACCAAGTCAGTACTTAATTATTTACATGTCTTCCTGGTGGGTCTTACCTATGAATCACACACCAATATTGATACACGACAGTGAGGACTAAATAAATGCACCTTTTTCTTTTTCATTGTACAGGACTGTTGTCTTTTCTATTTTTAATACAGTCTGTGTGTATGACTGGAATATATTTCAGAGAACAGTGGAGTCATTTGCTTGTGATGTAGTAAAAGTATAGGCCACAGCCTCAGGTAGAATGCCAGAATGCACATTGTGGCGCTCAGGGGTAATTGATCTACATTTCTGTCTATTCTTAGTTTCACTGCAATATTTCTGGATCACGCATTGTTGTACAAACCCTTGATCAACTCGCTAAATCATTACATGTAATTCTCCCGTTGAGTCATAAATCATATTGGAATGGAAGGAGGGGAGGTAACGTCTCTTTTTTTTCCCTCTTTGTTTCTCGGCACAACATTTTAAAATCTGAATCCTTGCCGTCGTCATTTCTTCCTTATTGATATTCAAGTGCAGCCTTTTAAAGAAAATGTGGAAAAACATTGGCTGCCTAAGTCAGGCTTTTGACTTGCTTCAAATAACTTATTTTAGAAGCGAAAAAAATAGATTTTGGATGCAATATAGTTGCAGACATCCCCACCAGACCCTAAAAAGAAGAAGGAAAAAAAAAATCAATAGAACTGATAATAAATTGTGTAGGCGAGCTTTGTCTTTCTTTTCTTTTCTGTGCATGATTGAGAATTCCTGGCACAACAACGTTAGTGTTAGGCTTTGTGGGAATATGAATTATGTATTTTTCATTTACATTCACCCTCATCCTACAGTATGTTAGGGGCATTAAGAGATGGTGGGATGTATCGGCATAGAGGTTAGAAATTAGATGATTCCAGAGGGAGTGTATGAAACTGCAGTGCATCTGTTGTTCGTATCAGGCTATTTTCTTCTTTTGGCACTAATTCAATCTGTCTGAAGGTGGAGATGATTTGAAATATAAGCAAATGTTCTCATGCAGTGCCATTCAGGCAACTAACAGCTCAGGCAACGTGAGGTAGAGAGAGGAGGTGAGTATGAGAGACAATCCTCTCAGTGTTTATCAAAGTGGTCTAATCAGGTCAGTTACTCATCTCTGACGTCACCTAATCTCACACTTGTGCATCCCTACCGCAGACTGATGACACTTTATGAGCCATTCTTCACTGATAATATTTACCCAGGCGCATTGTTAAATGCATTTTGTCATACGGTAATATTAAATCACATAAGGCTCCATCATAAACTAAGTTTGTACCCTAATGTCAGGGGAGATCGAAATCTAAAACAAAGTGTAAATTGCAGGGTGAGTGTCTGTGTCGATGAATACAGTGGGACAGATAAGAACACTGAGACTAAGCCAGATGTTGTATTCCTGAGTGTGTATTTGGAGTCCCGGCTTGTTTTTTTTTTTTTTTTGGTTGTTGTTTTTTTTTCTGGTTGCTGAGCTAAGCTGTTTGAGGAAAACATTGTGGGAACTGTCACCTCCACTGAGCAGCAGATGAAGTCAGACGGTCATCCCACAAAAGGGAAGAAAAAACTAAACTGGACATTTTCTTAACCCTTTAAACTTCCACTCAATTTCACCTAAATTAAATGCTGTTCTTGAACCATTTTGATAACATGCACTTGGTGTTTGCTTATGAAGATAATCAAATGAAAACTGGGAGGTCCTGTTAAATGATGCAATAGATAAAACATTTGTGGATATTTATTGATGTTTTGGTGTGTTTTGGACTACATGTGGACAATTTTCTTGTTTTGTTTGGATGCTTTTGTTGTATTTTGACTCCGTTTGTTGGGATATGGTTCCTCTGTGGTTAATTATGAGACATAAAGTTTCAGATCAGCTGTTTGACATTTGCATTTTGGAACAAATGTGATTGTACCTGCTGTGGATATTTTATCGGAAACTGGTTTATATCCTCTGATGTGTGAGAATCTCCGTCGTCAAACTACATGAGGTCATGTGACATTTGGAACAGCTTTGGGATATTTGATTGAAATTTTTAGGCAGCTACTTGTGGCCTATATATGTGGCCTATAATGGGTTAAATACAGCTCAGACTAAATGAGGCACAAAAACTTTTTCTCACGAACAAAAATATCTTGAATAATCTTTGCAATAAATGCTTAATTTTTTTTTTGTAAAATCAAGATAGTGTTTTTTTCTTTTTTTTTTGTGCAGTCTTGGCATAATTTTTCTGAACTGAATTATGTAGTAATTTGCTGTGGCTTTGATGTGATAAATTTGAAGCCCTACTGAAATGTACACAGACTAGAGGGTCTGTGAGCAACCATCAATGCTGTTGTGCTTTATGGGTGTAACACCCCCCCACCCCCCCCCCACCCCTCCTGAAAACAGAAGGATGAGACTGTAGCTGTTGGGCTTTTCTGCATTAAAGTGCTTCGTTCAGAGTCCGGGGGCTTCCTGATCGGGGCCGATTATACCGCTGTGGCTAGAAAAATGATGACTATTCAGGAGCACAGAAGGATGCTGACTGGTAGTAACCTCAGGAAAAGGACAGTGAAATGAAAGCTGGAAAGTTGTGTGGGCTGTGTAAGGGCCTGTATGGGGGGGGGGGGGGTCAAATTCATTACAATGAAGAGCTCAAATTAAGAGCATTTATCTGACATAAGATTTCCTCCATGAATCATGAAATGCGTGTGCTTGTTCATACCTTGACTCCTCAGGTGCAACACGGTCATTCATTATTGAATTTCCCAGCTCATTCTTTCTCCTTTTAGGTCAAAGAAAACATTGCTAGCATGGAGGTCTGTGGTTTTATTTTTTTTCTCTGTGTTTCATTTCGTGTAGAAGAAAAAAAAAATGCATAAGGCTGTGTAGTGTTTGTGGATCAATAGTGTTGCTCCATTGGCGAGTTCCTTGGTATGGGTGACACAGCTTCACAGTTATTTGGAATTGAATTAGGGGGGTTGGGGAGAGAGGCAGAGATGATGAAGAGTATCAATCATTCTGTCTCTCGTGTGAAGTTATTTGTGGGTCGACAGAATCGGCAATAATGAAAGTTCACTTGTTCACCACTGAGGGTTTGGATAAATTTACTCTCCCCATGACGCCAAACCTGGAACAAAGGGAGAGAAACCTCTACAGAGGAAGAAAAGCCAGTGGTATCTCAACGATTCTTCACAAGTGTTTGTCTTCACGATGTTATGACATGAGCCTTAGGGGTTTCACAATGCCATGGACTGCGGTTTAGGCACAGATTGCTCTGTCCTTTCAGCTTTATCACACCTATTAACAGAATCACAGCTGTTTTTATGAGTTTTTCTTTATACCTAACTGATGTCTGACAGCGCACCTAAGCTATTCTGCCCTTTCTCACTTGTCCCATTATTGTTTTCAAAATCCAACCACAAAATAAAAATACCATTTACCTTTCTCCTTTTCTCTTTTCTGGTGTCAAATACAAATCGTCTTCCCCTCCGCTTCTCCTTTATTCTGCAGGAGAGCGATCACCCCATCCCTCCAAAAGAGATTTGATAACATTACTGTGGAACTTCCCTCTCTGCTGTCTGAGTATTAGAGAGCGTGGTTGCGATGGAGAATAGTTTAAGTGAGATTGATTGAACCCAGCTGGTCTGGAATCCTACTGCGTCAAGTCATTTATGCAGGGATTGGCTCATAACCTGTCAATCCGATGGATGGAAAGACAAGGCAATGTAGTAGCAGAGGGTGGGACTGGAGGAAGGCGCCTCAGATCACAGAGGGTGTTGGGGTGGTGCTGCAGAAGCACCATGCCTGCGGTTGGAGCAGGTTCCTCCTGTTAAACCAATCTGTCACCTTCCATGGAGGACTGACTGTGGTCTGGGTTTTTTAAGCCAACCTTCAGTTGGAGACTGGCTTGGCATAATTACTATATTAAGATCTATGTGACCTTGGAGTGGATCAAATCTGTCTCAAATAAACATAAAATCCTTTTGCATCAACATGATTTCTGAGGCAACTTTGGAGGTCAAAGAACTGCATGAAGCAAAGAGAACAAACTTCAAGGATATTTGATCTGCAACAGTCAATCCACAGGCAAAAACTTGGACCAACAGCATAACCTGCAGTGTATGCACAATTAAACATTAACTGCTACTTTGTAGAAAAATCTGCAACTTTTTTTTTTATATTAAACAAAATAGAAAAACAGTGATTATTAAAAAAAACTAACAAAAAGATAATTCATTTATGAACAACGATGATGTGGCAGACAATTTTCATCGCAAGTAGGAGAGCATTAACGACTTCTGTTTTTTTTTTTCAAGTCGTCAATAAAGACGAAGTTGAGTCGATGGGTCGTGATGACGTCATTAGATTGTTATCAGAGCAACACGCAACAAAAAAAACCCAAAACACAAACACACGTCCGTCTAGCAATGAACAACTGCAACATAACAATGTCCACTGACAAGACACAAGCATCAGCGTTTTAACCCAAGCAAAACAAAGGCTAACATTAGCAAAGAGTTTTCTTTTAAATGTAATTGCACAACATCAGTAGGGTGAACATACTGTATGTCCACATTTTGTCTGGACCCACGGCTCTGGCACCGGACTGTCCAGACGTCTGTCACACGTTCTCACTTTTTATTTTAAGTGCAAAAAGAAGAAGTCGGCGACTGCCATGGTATAGCGCGTTGTCTTAATGCACGTCATCTGTGGTACTGCTCACAGTCAGGTTCTTATATCACTTAGATAATCTTGTGAATGCCCCTTCAGATGGCCATGCCGTTTTTTGTCAACTAAGATAAGTATTTCCACACATGCGATGTGTGTCTGTCCCTCTTTTGTTTTGTCAGCCCACCACAACTGTCTTACCTGCAGCAGCCATGTGTGGTTTGGTGTGATCTGTGTTTACGTGCAGAGAGAGAGACAGACAGACAGACACAGATCGGGAGAATAACTTCAGACTTGTCGAGTCATCCAAATTTAAGTTGACTTGTGCTATGGGACTCGACGTGTGTGTTAATGCCCTAGCAAGTAGTACAGTCTTATTAAGTGTATTTACAAGGAAGTTTCACGTGAGGCATTGTAGAGCTTTGTTGTTTTCCTTTTAGTAAAGAAAAGACAGCAGATGAAGGGTGAGCCTTTCACACAGACTAGAAACCATCAACTGGAGGCGGAGCTAAAGTCCACACTCATCTAATAAGAATACGAGGAGGCTTAACGGCCGACTGGACCTGAACGAGGTCATTCAGGTTCATTGTAATTATTAAGAGGGAAGAAATTACAAACCAAACTGAATAAAAAAAACCCAGGAAAATTAGAAAATCATATAAAATTGAATTGAAAGAGAAGTCTGGTCTCAGTACGCTGTGTTGGAAACACGCACTTGAGGGAATTGTGGCAGGCAGGTACAAAGACATTATAAAAGAGCAATTTTTTTCTTTGTGTGATTTATTTATTTATTTATTTGTTTTTTTTGTGTTGTTGGAAATCATTTTCATTTCGTATTGTATTGCCTTCTGTACAATTACTTGAGAAATTATTTATTTGAAAAGATCTAAATGAGGATTATTGACTCAGTTTTGATGTTGGCTTTTAAATTAATTTGGAAACTTGTTCTGGTAGGAAGATGTCTGGCAGCAACAAAACACAACAGGACAGTTCTGTGATAAATGTATTTATTTAGAATTTATGAAACAGTATTTGATTGTTCCTCATGTGTCTGTCTATGTTAAAACGCACTAAAGCAATTGCCATTCCATAGGGATATACATATTTCAAAATTACATCTAGTCTGGTATCAATTGTTCTAGAATGAAAGTGTCAGCATCTGGAGTGAACACATGTGAATGTACCTGCATCTGTTTTCCCAGAAATCTAAGAGGCTGATTTGCACAGCATGTATTATATTCTACACTTATTTGCTGTAATTACCCAGCTTCATTTATTCCATGGAAGGTGGAAAATCAAGCAACAACTGTCTGTTCATCACGTGGGTAACACTCTTTACAAAGGAGGTTACAGTAATAACACCACAGGTCCTCTGAACTGGAAGATTTGCATACTGATAGAATACAGTACAGACACCTCTACTGAAGTCTCAGTGGTAAAATATCCCTTTTAAGTGACTTTATCTGAATATCAAGAGAATATCGAGAGGGATGAAATAAATTAGATTATTTGATTTTCTAACATGCTTTGTTTTTTTTTTTTTTCCACCCATGTTTTCCACCTGCCTCTCAGCTTTCAAATCAGAATATCAATTCTGAAGTGATGCATTTTTATTTTCCTTGCAGGATGCATTTGTGAATTACTTTGTATTCTGACTTGTGCAGTGGAAACTTCAAACAACAACAAATCTCTTTTATCAGAAGTACAATATGTGAGTCACATTCAGCATGAATGAGAAGGAAAATAAACAATATGGACAAAAAGTTTTCAAACATATTGAATTTAGGTGTTTATTTATTTAACAGGGAGCTGGGCTGCAAAACAATAATGACAACTGGCATTATTATTAATGCCAGCTGTCAGTGCACCCCCTCCCCTCTTTCAGGGCAGTACAGTGGTGCAGTGGTTAACACTTGTGCCTCACAGCAAGAAGGACCCTGGTTCGAAACCCACAACAGACCTTTCTGTGTGGAGTTTACATGTTCTCCTCATGTCTGCGTGGGTTTTCTCCAGTTTCCTCCCACCATCCAAACACATGCACTGATAGTTTAATTGGTTAATCTAAATTACCCATAGGTGTGAATGTGAGAGTGATTGTTTGTCTATATATGATCAGCCCTGAGATGAACTGGAGACTCATACAGGGTGTACCCCGCCTTCACCCATTGTAGCTGGATTAGGCCCCCAGTGACCCCAGTGACCCTAGTGGGTTCAGACGATGAAGCGGGACATCATTATTATTATTATTGTCATTTTCTTCTACAACTACATACACTGTAAACCTGAACGTTCAGAATAATTAAATATATTAAGTTGCGAATACTCAAAGTTTCAGAAATAGTACTACTAACTGAAATGTATTAAGTTGCTGGAACATGTTCTTCTTTATAAGTACTTCCAACTATTGTGGATATAAGTGAACATAACTTAAAATCATAGATGAGGTACAACTTAGTGGAATTAAGTCATAAAATGCTGAGAATGATATTGTACTGTTATTTCTATTGTTTCCAATAAGGACGATTGAAAAAAAAATAAACTTAACTGATGTAGTAGATGATGAAATATAATTTCAGAGCACTCCAAATAACCACCAATATCTATCACACCAGTTGGTAGAGTGTGTGTCGACCAATGACTGAAGGGTCAGAGGTTTGCATCCTGCGTCCTCTGGTTGTCCACATGTCCAAGTGTCCTTGGAGAAAGACACTGAACCCTGACTTAGTCTCCCAGTAGGGGGGGGAGAGAGAGAGAGAGAGAGAGAGAGAGAGTATATTTTTTAAACAATGTTGTGAGAAATGAAGTAAAAACCATCTCTGAATAAAACCAATGTAATACAATGACTCATCACCCTTTTAAACTGTATTGTGGCATCTGTCAGTGTTATGTTGTAGCCCAGACCACTGATAGAAAAAGAAAAATCACCTGAATGGATCTTGTCTGAATGTCTTTGTCTGTGTAGCGTAACTCATTGCACTCTTTTTAATGAAATGCAATGATTATGTCATTATTATTTTTCACTACACAGTTCATATCCTAATTTCAAGGCTGATCAAGTAGTTTCTATTCAGAAGCCTGTTGCAGGATTGCTGTGGCATTACAGCGAATAACTACAGTATAAGTTGATAAATGAGGTGCCTGACTGTCCAGGTCTCTGTGTTATCTCAGTGCTGCTATGTACAGCCGACTGCTGTGTAGGTGGTGAAGGCAGGTGACAAGAAGAGAGGAAGAGAAGGAAGAAAAGGGTTTGGAGGAGAGAGAGAGAGAGAGAGAGAGAGAGAGAGAGAGAGAGAGAGAGAGCACAGAACAGAATGACAGACACATACAGAGGGTGGAGAACGCATAAAAAAACAGACATTGGGGTGGAAGCTTATGGGTGCCTGGTCTGTCAGGTATGTGATGTGTGATAGTGCCCACCCCCCTTTCAAAAAACGAGGATGATATTGTGTCTGTGGTGGTGCCACACCCTTGTTAGAGGGGAGCTCAGCTGGGTTTGAAGTTAATTAGGTGAACTTTGCACCTTGATCAGGTGAAAGAAGACTATGTGAATCTGCACAGGTCATGACATCCAGACTGATTTTAACACTAATGCACAAGACAGAGAGGGATGGTGAAACAGACTGACAGATGTGGAAAGTCTTTAAAATATGTCAAATAAATAAATATAGTAAGCCTGTTAATGAATAATAGACGAGACAGCGTTTTGTGTGTGTCTGAATGTAGCTTTACCGGTTTTTTTGTTTGTTTTTTTTTTCCACAGCAAAAATACAACCATTTTTCTTTCTCTGTTGTGCAGAATTTTAATAAAGCGTGTGCTCTAACTGCCATCTTATGTTTCAGTGATACTGTTTCATTTGGGATGAGGACGATTCATGGTATATTCTGTGTGTCTGTGTAGCTGTCAAAGAGATTAGAATTCATGAGCACGAAGATGTGCTACACTTTATTTATCACAAAATAGCATATTTAGAAGAATGAAATCTGCAGGATCTGGGTGAATCAGCCTCTGGGTTTGATTTTCAATTATATTCATGTCGGACTGGTTTTGCCAATCATTTATGATGACTGCAACATGAAAATATGCATTGTAAAATATGTTGCTCTTTTAATATGTTTCTTTTAAAAATGCATAGAAAATGAATAGACGAAGATGTATTCATTTTAATATTGAAGGATTTTAAGAAGCATCCTCCCAGCATCATGGTGCATTCAGTGTATTCAAGTTTAAAAAGAAGACATAAACAGATCATATATTTGGCACTGGCAGTTGATAACACATAAAAAGTTTCTGTAACGATATAGCATGATAGTGTTTCCATAGAACAATATTTCAAAGCAATTTTCACCATTTATTCAAGGGTTGACAATTACAGATCTACCAACCTTGAAAATCCTGGATAAATTCCTCAGGAAAAACTTCCATCATATAACAATGATAAAAGTAAAATAAACAAATAAAATAAACAAATACTGACATTAAAAGTTTTCTCAGTGTCCTACTGGTAGGTGTGGCTTAAAAGCACTCATTCTATACAATACATTCTTATATTAATAACTATAGAGCATCACTTTATTATGCACAAAGAAATAATGGACGTGCAAAGAATATTTTAGAGTTGTTATGGCTTATCTATAATGTAGTTTCTGTTCCTATTTCTGCAGCTCCTTGAGTATGTGCCAGATTATACGTCAGATATTAGAGGTGGCAAGGGAAAGGGAAAAATAAAAAAGACAGTAAATGGCACATGAAAAGAAGCATAGCTAGGAAGAAACACAAAATGGATGTTGCTAGGTAATGACGACACACTGAAAGAAGAGGCAAAGATGAGGAAAAACCTGAGCGCAACTGAAATTATATCAGCAGGATGGATAGTTGAGATGAAAGATAGAGTGATGGAGAGCAGTGTCTTAATGCTTTTCTCCTTATCAACACCACTTCGACAAGCCAATCACACAAGAAGCCAATAATCAAATACACGTAATTGAGTGCAGTGTAAACTAGTCAGTACTCCTTGAGAGGTTCTTTGTGTTTGAGGAGACCCACTGACCTCTTTCCTGTCTCTTGTCTCCTATGTATGTGTGTGTGTGTGTGTGTGTGTGTGTGTGTGTGTGGCTACAACAGTGTGGATGTGTGTGTTTGAAGTGTGATTCAGGGGATTGGCAGAGCTGTGAGATACACTCATGGAGAGAGTGAGTGGGGCGATTCAGGGGCACGCCTGACGCAATTGGAGAGGCCGGTGAGTGTTGCAAGTGGGGTAGGTGGAGGGGTGGGGTGGCGGGGTTCAGCTTGCAGATGGGCCCAGCAGGGTGTGAGTATGTGTGAGTAGTGGGAGAGCTGAGGACTCTGAAGCACGACTCCAGTGTGCCTCAAAGGTATAGGGGCCCACTCACGAGCAGAAATATCAGTGTTCGATGTGCAAATGAGCAGTAGTGGGCTGGTGATATGGAGCATCAGACCTCTATCATGTGAAAGAGTGGGGAGCTGTTAAGGCTAATATAAGGTTTTAGAATATGGACTGGGTATTGTGTGTTATATCTGAAATGAGAAACTCTGGTTTTCATGTGTACCTCTTTGTTTCGTCCTCTGACGTGGTTTGACTTATTCCATTCCAATCGTCAACAAGAAAACGTCCACAACAAATGTACTGTAATGTAAATGACATCTGTCTGTTTTCTTACTTTAAAGATACAAATGAAATGCTCAGGGCAGAATCCCCCCTTTTTTTTTTTTTTTTTTAGCAATAATAGTAAGAGACAGCAAAGGTAGGCTTGGCACGATGCCTCATATCTGCAATGGCTCAAGTAAACAAATGGCAAAAGGGGCAAGAGGGAGCTCTTTGAAAAGGACAAATGGATTAAATGTGCTGGAGAAAAGGTTTACAAAGCACTTTAAATTTTCTTCATACATCCTCGTCAGTGTTTATGGTGAATTACAACAAACACAAATCTCCTGCTACTAATGTTAATACAGTCCCTTGCTATTTTACTATTCGCTATCTCTTTCTTCCTACTCAAACAGATCAGATAAATACATACTGACCTCCACAGATGATCACAGCACAGCCGGCCAAGGCCATTTCACCATGATCGCCATAATCAAACAGAAGCAAACAGTACACCCAGAGAAGGGATGAAAAGCTAATTGAAAGCCAAACACTCAACAGCCCTCTGGGACTGTCTTTTTTTTGTACCAAGAACGTGCCGAGTGCTCTGTATTTATGGGGAAAAATCTGATTCTACAAATGACATGGAGCCCCCTCCAATGGCGCTGGAGTCTCCTCATGCAGTATGATACGTGGTAGTGAATGCAGGGGGAACAGCTTGGCGGTTCCCTCAGGAACAGACCTACCGACTATCTGCAGCTGTGCTGAGAATTGTCATTTTTAAATATTCACATATTTAATCAGCTGCAAGGGCCCTCACAACAAACAGACAAAAACACACTTCTGCACACACCAATAAGCCCACACACATTGTAGTAGAAAGTCGGCTCCGAGGAAGAGATGTGCTGTAAGTTTTGTTTTTTTTTTTTTTTTTTTTGCGAGACAAATATTTATATTGTAATTAGAATTTGTCATTTATGATATTCTTTTAACTATTAGGTGTGTTGATCATTGACAGCTATGACTGAATGTTAACATATTTTTAGCAGACGGAAATGATATTGTGGAAGTATTGTTATATTCATGTTTCAGTTTTGTTCTGTAATGGAATAATTTTTACACTGACAAACCAATAATAGTTTCTCCATTAGCAGCGTTTCATGGACTCTGCCCCAGCTTTTAGTATTGAATGAACCTGCCATTTTTATGAATCATTAGAGAGACTATTAGAATATTAATTCACCTCACATCACATCCCCAGCCTGCTTTACAATGTTGAAATGACTTGTATTCCAAAATCAGTTTTTACAAATGGGACATATTTGGATAAAATAGCAGGTTTAGACAACGCATTTTGCCTTGAGCAAACTAAATATTTGTTAAGCTGAAATCATGAATGAGATATGACAACCGAGCTTAAGAAATTTAGCAAAAAAGTAATAATGATAGGTTTGGAATAAAGACATATGACGATGTTAACCCTTCAAATGGACACATTTATTGGCAACAGAATTAAAAATTAATCATTATAAAAAACTAGTTTTTTTATCCTAATCAAACAGTAACAGATTAGGAAGGTATCTGGGTTCCAGATAAGA
Organism: Siphamia tubifer; assembly: GCA_020466265.1. Lineage (NCBI taxonomy): Eukaryota > Metazoa > Chordata > Actinopteri > Kurtiformes > Apogonidae > Siphamia > Siphamia tubifer. The sequence goes on along the minus strand of CM035802.1, from coordinate 32,914,337 downwards.
GGATCATTCTATGGTTCTATGATGCCAATGGCTGAGTGGGACGGGTAGGAGGGGGGCCAAATTCTGCCTTTAGTATTGCAAACATCCAACAACATGCAAGCGATCACACGAAAACTAAAACAAAAGATTGAATTTGCATTTACCACTAGCGTACAGATGGAGAAAGAGCCACTCACTCAACAGGCAACACCATAGGGGGGAACTATCAGCACAGTCTAAAACAAAAAGGATGAAAACAGGGTTAAAATGCATCAAGTGGCACTTGATGAAACAAAACTCTAAAAAAAAAAACAAAAAAAAAAACAACCACGATTACAAACAACAAACACAACCTAGACATAATCAATAAGATAAAACCTATCCATTCATTAAAACACCACAAAGAGATAAAGCAACCGTAATAGAAATGAACACACTATTATTTACCATATAAATAGCAATCTGAATTTTCCCAAAATAGAAAAAGTATTGTTAGCATGTATTATTATGTGGGTGCTTTCAAACTGGAACCATAAGACACAGGGGGTAAACACTCAAACCAGATGTAGAATAATGTTATGAAGCAAGTTTGGAAACTTCTTTGGTTCTATTTTTTTTTTTAAATGATACATACTGAGATAAAAGGGAAACTGTTTTTCAGATAAAACACATTTTTATATTATTTCATATTCTATTTAATAAAAAATCTGTGTGTAACACAGTCAAAAGGACCCCAAAATTATACCCTATTTTTTTTTAACATATCCTTTTATTCTCTCACAGGCACATTTTGGGAATTGAACTAATTATGCAAGGCAGAGTGTTTCACAAAAATGAAGGATTATTCACATTGTATATATTTAAATGGGCAGGTTCTGCATTGTAATGTAAGGACACAAAATAGGTTACATACAAAACCTGGAATGAGATTACCAATTAATAACAAGCCTATATGTCTAGATTAGAAAAGCTGCAAGGATTGTCATATTTAATACAGTAGCTTTATTTACAGCAGTATGTATATGTATATGTATATGTATATGTCTATGTATGTGAATATGTATGTGTATGTGTATATTAACAGACATGATTTCCAGATCAGGTAGTTTTTCAAGTCCCAATTTTGGTTCTGTATTTGTCCACATACACACACACACACACACACACACACACACACACACACACACACACACACAGACAGACAGACACAAAAGAAAAGAAATAAATTAGAATTTTGGCATGACTCAGGGAAAGAGTATAATTTTTGTCATTTATCTGAAATCATCATTAGGTAAGGGAAATAGTTCTAAAAAAATGACAAAGAGCTAAGTACCAAAGTTTCCCCAGTTTCATAGAAGCACCCAGATATTAAAATGCTACTAAATCCCTTGTCTTCTTTCCCATTAATGGGTACAGCAGATGTTTTGTGGCTTATTGGACATCCAGATGACAACATCAGATGGTGATAGTAGGGTTAAAATGATCAAATACCTGTAGAGGCATCTCTCCTTTTATTTTTTCCCCCATATGTTTGAGCATGTGGGCCCTTTCAAGACTGGCTGCTGCTCCTACTGATCATAGATATAAACTACAAATTAACCAGTGATGTCTGAGTTACCTTTTATTGTGTCTTAGGCTGGGACGGAATGTAAGTGATTGTCTAAATAAAAGTATTACAACAGGAATGAATTCTCTGATACACCCAGGAGAATAAATATCCATGCTAACGATGTGAAAGTGCCAAATGTTTCTGATAGTGCGGTGAGATTCTGAGGCAGCATCAATTAGCTGTGTGCATTGCTTTAACCTGTCACTGGGATATGGGAGCACCTTTTATCATCATGCACAGTGTGGAGTGTGAGAGGCATCATCTTTAATCATGTGTTGGTGTTGTTTTTTTCTCTTTCTTCCTTTCTTTCTTCTTCTTTTTTTTTTTGTTTTTTTTTTTTTGCTTGGGTAAAAATATGTCCCTATGCCATGCAGAGTCCCCAGACAGCCATGTTGTTTACTGCCGATTAACAAAGGGAAGGGGGGGGGGTGACACCAGGTAACGTGAATGAGGTGCCACAATACCTCAGCGGGGAGACAGGAAGAATTCCAAACTAGATAGCGTGAAAGGGAGAGAGCGATGAACAGAGGTGGAGGAAAAACAAGGTGGGAGAAATGGAAAGGAAAGGAGAAAAAAAAAAAAAGACAGAGAGAGAGAGAGCAAGACAGTGATTTCACCTCAATCTGGATCGCCAAGTCCTACGTACAGAATTTCCAGGTCGTGTTTGGGTGGTCATGGATTGCTCAATAGTGGATGAAATTTGCAGGTAGAAAAAACAAGGAGACAATTCACTGCTTTGCATTCAAATGAGGAATTTGTACCTAATGGATGCTGTTGCTGGAGAAAAGAGATTGAAGATTAATTGCTGCAACATAACGGTGGAGTCTGGTTTCAAGGTAGAATAACTGAAACCATTCTTTTACAGAGGATCATTTTAGCATTAATGGGCTTTAAAAATCCCTTTGTCATCCACTTTGCAAACGCCACACAAACACTTGCATTTCATCTCGACAGACTCAACAACACACCCTCCTAAAGAGGCAGCTTTACAGCATTTCAGAAGACAAACACCTTCATTTTAATTAAAGAAGGAGATGTCTGCCCGTCAGGATCCTCTATTAGTGAAAAGTGGCTATATCATAACGGCTCCGTCTGTGTTCACAAGTTCCTTTCATTAAACGTGGAAAGCATATCGCATATTGGCCACCCACTATAGCACACCCAGGAACATGCCACACACAAACAAACAACACAGCTTGACCAGACAGAACCTCATCTTGACCCATTAGTGAGTGTTTAACAATATAAACCTTATGAAGAAAGTAATGAGAAATGACATGACAAATAAGAGAAGCAAGATGACACATCTTTCCAAAATGGCTGTGGGCAACATCACTTCTACATTTTCTAATATCCTAAAAATACACTTTAAACAGGATGGGAGTCTGCCAAAGGATCAAACAGGCACAAGTGGTGCACCAGCTGGTACCGTGGAGAATACCTTGGATTCCTGCAGCACAGAAACTGACGTAGCTCTGCACAGGTCAAAGGATTAGCACAGGTTTGTTAGTGACAAAGATGAGTAACGGGAAGGAAGACGGTACAAAGTGACTTGTTTGAGGTGCTCTTAGCTTCTAAAGAGGCCGCTTATAGAAATGTACCCACTGGAATGTTTGGATTTTTTCTTTTTTCTTCAATGCCAGTTGAACTGAATACACAAAGATAAATTTCAAACATATTTACCAAGCAACTTTTTCCATATTTTTAAACGATACATAGGAATAGCTCTGTCATGCATTTCTACAGCCAAATATAAATGAGTGTCCTCATGACTGAGTCATGATTCCATTCCAGGCTTACACATAATAACAGCATGACATGCTACATCTTTTCCTATAATTAGGTTTCTATTTCCTGTCCCCATGGAGCCCAGTGTCAGTTGGATGAATATGGCTTATTATTTCCCTCTTCTGCTCTCCTCTGCACTCACTGGTTGTCTATCACCACACCTGAACAAATAAGAGCCCAGCTCTGTGCATGTCACTCCTGCCTGGAAACTTACACTGGCACAAAGACACAGTCAGTTTGGTCAGGATTGTCCTTAAGTCATAGTTTAAAATGGAATCTACTGTGAAATTGTAAATTCATACAATATAAAGAGAAATGGCACAAAATGGAATTCTGAAGACATAAGATATCATTCAGTTGTCATCATCACCCTGTCAAGTTTTATGTGTGCGTTCTTTTTATTATTATTATTATTATTATTATTATTATTATTATTATTATTATTATTATTATTATTATTATTATTATTATTATTATTATTATTTTTATGTAAGTAGGCCCACTTTTTTATTGAACTGAGTTCCACCTGTAAAATCCTTTGTGCCTGGACTGTAGCAGGATGCCATAGTGAGTAGAAAGGCTGTCCTCAGGCTTGAACACCAAAGTGTGCGCACCAGTGTGGCACAAATTCTGCTGAAGTGTCCCTGAGCAAGACTTTGAATCTGTGCCAGCTCCATGTGTACCGCTGTGTTGCTAACCCTGCAGTCAGTCCAGCTGCGAGGAAGTGGGGTACCAAAAAAAAAAAAAAAAAAAAGTTCCTCAAGAGGTACATCCAGAAGAGACGGAGGATGGTTGGAACACTGTCAGTGTGACCACTAAGGAATGAATGACAGAGGTTTGATCAATATTTTACAGGCTGTCTTATTTCTTAGGGTTGACCAGGTAGAAAGGAGACCAAGCAGAAACCTGTGCTTTGTTGTGTCACATAATAACACATAAGAAAATATATGATAAAATAAAATAAAAAAAAATTCAAATGTGATTTCATCCCTCATGACTACAACTCTCCAACATAGACCTTACACAAAAACTTGTATAGAAGCCATTAATTATTATTAGTTATGGATTTTAAAGCCAAACATCTATGTCCTTAACCTACTTTTTCTTCAAATTTTTCTTCCAGATTCACTCCCTTACAAGCCCACACCTCATCCAGTAGGTCAAATGATTTATTGGAGACTCAGTGAAGGATGTGGGTGAAATTGAGAGGCAGGATGGTGTGCTGAGTCGATTGGGTGTAACAGGAGGCAGAGGTGAAGAGTGATGGTGGATGAAAAGAGATACAAAAACCTGAGGCTGGGTAAGACCTTGGATGAATGCGATATGTTTGGGGAGTGTGCTGCTGATGCTGATGCTGAGGCTGAGGCTTCTCCCTTTTTGTAGCTTCATAGAATGTAAGCAGAGAAAAGCAGTGGGTGGTGAGAAGTTGGGAGGAAATTGTGGAGGATAGAGGGTATTAACAGGTGAGGTGGGTTCACATTGAGCACAAGGCTGAAGGGTTGTACTTGTCATGTTTTTTTTGTTATAGAATATCTGTACAGTTCTGGCATTTTTTTTTATTAACTTAATGTCCCTACATCATTTTCTTAATAACACAGAACAGTTGCATTGGACCAGCTCAAAAAGTAGTTTGCGTTCCAATAAATAATGTGTGTTATTAACCGTATTGTATAACTTTGACTGATGTAAAACCTGCAGCCTTAGCTCAGTTATCAAGAGGAATTCATTCGTTCATTCTCTTCATTCTTTTTGTTTCTGTAACTACTGCCTTTCAGGACTCAACATCCATTGAACTGTACAAATGAATACCAGGTTATGAGAAATAAAGTGCCTGGAACTGCTGCACAATAGAAATGGGGAAAAAAGCTTTTTCTTGCTCTCTCAGAGGTGATACTGTACGTAATAACAGCTTTGCAAATCTATGATTTTTGGGGCCAATTCAGTATTATATTTGAACAACAGCTTACTTTGAAACATATGCTGCAAAGTGCTTTTAAAGGTTGCAGGTGTAGTAACACTTAAAAGTAATGAGAGGAGAGAAAAAAAAAATCTTTGAATGCGATACCATTTCAATCTCTTGGCATGTCAAGTGAAACATAGGTAAATAAACAAGGTGAGTCACAGGAGCAGTCACACTCTATGCAAAGATAATTCCAGTAGTGAAAAACATGCAAAGCTGTAGAATAAAAATATATCAGTGTTAAGGATAAACACATAAAGATTCAAGGCTAAACCCAGAAATAAAGCAGCTTGTCCTCCATTTGCTCTTTTTGGATTCATCTCGCAAGAGATAGCTATCAACTCAGTGATGTAGGTAGGATTTATTTATTTATTTTCACCTTTTATTTATTTATATGTAGTTTTAAATACCACCCACGTCTGCTCCACATTCCTCTTGTCTCCTCACTCGTTAAGATCTAGGCACTGCAGCACAGGAGCTGACAGTCTTTTTACCTTTGTGATTCACACATCCAAAACCCTAACCTACTGCATATTTACGCCTCTTAATGTGGTTTCATAGACATTCAGCCCAGACAGAATGCTTCGTATGGTATATAAAGTGCATGCAATTGAAAGTAAGAATTTCAGAATGTGATGAAATCGTGAACCACAAACACAAAAACATTTCTGCAGGTTGTGACGTGATCACTTCTAGAAAAGAGCATTAAAATACAATTGAATTCAGCTTTGTTTTATGATTACAACCCAAAAAAAAAAAAAAACATCCACCAGTATCTGCTGTTCTTCTACTGATCAAAACTGTTTAATATCTGTTCATGCACTAATCCTATAAATACATATAGAAGGCAGTTTGTCATGTTTTCATGGTCATCAGATCATATTTGGATGTTCAAAGGCGTTGTAGTTACCATGGAAACACTGTTATCTTCTACAACATTGATTCACCAGTAAAACCCATGTAATTTGATAAATAACAGTAGATGGAGATGCTTGATTTTGTTGGAAAATCATTTTTCTTATAATAGCCCTCAAGGTTAATCTGAGCTTTTATGAACATTTACATGATTCACAAATTAAATATTGTAAAGTATATGATCTTCAGAGGAAAATATGCAAAAATACAGAGTATAATATTACAAGAACTACTGATAAATAATTTCAGAATGGGTAAATATAAAAGGGAACTATAATAAAGCAGTTTTATATAAGATTATTTCTGTTTTTGTCGAAATAGTGTTTACATTGTTTCATAATTAATGTACTCAAATGATAAGAAATAGCAAATGTAATGTTATGGCAATCCAGTCAACTGCTGATAAAATAAGGAATCATCACATTAACTAATCATACCTATAAGTTAAAACTGTTACAAGTGGTCTAACACATAGAAAACTGGAGTTTGTAATTAAGCTTTTTTTTTTTTTGAATGTGTTAATCAGAGCAACACACTGCATGTGCTTATGCAGATCAACTTGTGGCTCAGATTGGAAACCACAGAAACATCTGTGCAAGCTTCCGAGGAGATGAGTCTGCTCTCAGAAGGCGTCTCTAGACAACACTTATTCATGGAATGCACACAATACAGGAAAGAAGCTATAAAGTTCAGATTTAACATACTTATGAAGCTCCAAAGGCAAAGAAATCACTCAACCGTTCCTAGTTTTAGACACAGGGAGGGAAGATGCATGCTTGAAGACTTTGTCCCAGACAATCATGTTTTATTATGTCAGTGTAAGTCTTCCTCTAAAGAAAATGAGGGTATTATTTGAGTCCTTTCTCTGAAAAAGGAGGAACTTATTTTTAGAGCGGCAACACTTGCTGAACAAGGACATCTATGGGTCGTGTAGGATAATACACAAGGCATGACCAAAAAAAAACACCTTCTGTTTTTGATTGGCCAAAAAAACTAATACATTTAGGTTTAATTCATTTTAAATGCCATGTTTTTTTTTTAATGGATTTTAAAAGATTCCTTCATAGAATAGAATAGCCACTTTATTGTCACAAATACCCACCATAGTGCACATTCAGTGAAAGTTCGATGCAAAAGCTCGTCATCGGACATAATAAATCAGAATTAAAAAAAAACAAACAAAAAAAAAAACAGTCCAATAAATACTTAAAAACTATACTAAAAACTATAATATATACACATCTTTACCACCACACACACTTAAAATACACACAACTTCAAATGATTGTCTTTGCTTTGGTGCAAAACATAATGACAGTTTTTTTTATATTTAGAAACTATCCTGTAACAGTAAAACATAGTCATAAAAAAAATAAACTTTATTTCTATAGCACCTTTTATACAGTTTCTGTAGCCCAAAGTGCTTCACATTGATACTTTAAAATACATGAGATTATGATTACACACAAATTCTAAAAGTACAAGAATTAAAATGAAGTAAAAAAAAAAAAATCAATTATGCATACATTTTAAGATTTAAAAAGTGCAAGGTATAAAATGAAGGAAAATGAAATATAGGAAAATGAAGTGTAAAACTAATTCAAAAAGTCAGTGTATCTCTGTTAGTGGGGTACATCTGTGGAATAATCTGGATCAGAATCTAAAAAAGTCATCTTCAATTTGTGTATTCAAAAGTATGTATACAACTAGTATAATAACAAAATATAAAATATTATCTGAATAAGTGAATATTTAGTTATAAGGTAGAAGAAAATGTGAATGAGTCTTATATTGCAATAAAACTATCATGGTTAGGATATATCTATGGATCATATCTATTATTTATTGTTTATGTAATTGATTTGTGGTGAAAGTGAATGTACTTTCACTACAAATTCAGATTGTATGAGGTGAATTGTAAATTACGTGTATATAAATGGTTATGGATGTTTTGTGGTAATGATATCAAGGACATAAAAAAGTATATTGTATGTTTTGTTTTTTTTTAAGTTGTTTTTATTGAGAATTTCAACAGATATAAATTATTCAAGAACAAATATAAGAAAACAAGACAGAAAAAAAGAAGGAAAAAAAACAGTAAAAATAAAAACAAGGAAATAAAACCTGCATATATTTCAGAGGCTGCATTATGTATAGAGGATATTTGAAATTGAAATTGAAATTGAAAATAATAGCAATGCTGGAAGACTGCCAAGAGTATATTGTATGTTAACGCAGTATATTTGAATTTTAGTCTGTAAAAAGGGGTGGAAGTTTATAAGTTTCACTTCTTTCCACTCCTTTTCGAGTACAGGGAGGAAAAAAAAAATGTTTTGATGATTATTGTGTGCTCAAAATAAAAGTGAACTGAAAATTTGCACGCTTTTCTTCAGGTTATGCACATTTATTTTTGTTTAAATAGTTTATAAACATAAGTATTTACATAATTTTTTTTTTTTTTATTTTGTGGGGGGTCTAAAACAAAGACAAGATTTTAGGGTTGTCATTATGTACAAGTTATTATGCTATTATTTGACTGGTCTGGTCCACTGTAATTGGTTTAAATGTGGCTCCTAAAAAGAGAGACACCTGCTCTACTGTCTCTTTGACTAACATCTTAATGGTTCATATCTTGTTTGATAGATATGATTCACATATAATCTCTTCCAGAGTGGAGGAAGCAAGACTCCCAAACATTAACATTACTTAAGCTGCAGTTTTTCTCGAGGGGATTTGGAAGGATTTTTGTCCTGAAAATTGAATGTAACACTTCAGTAGGAGGAGCGGACATGCACGGGCTAAAGCTACTTAGTCAAGCTGACACACTAAACTGAAAAGGGTTTGATCCATTTTTATGGAGTTAAGTTGCATGAAAGTAATTGTTCACTTCATTGAGGGATGGATCACAAAGCAAGGTTTGCTAATAAATGTGATTTCTTTGAAAAGACTGTGTTTATTTTTGCTGTCTCTACTTAGAAATTACATCACATGCCACAAAGGCCACTTCAAATCTCTTCAGGTTCTCATTCGAACAGGAAATACTAAGGCGCCCTTTTCACGAACGCTCATTTTCCTCATCATGTTCAATCAGTATAACGTTAAATGGTTTTGATTTTGATTTAAGAGGCAGCTTTGACCTTTGAGACTTGAGCAAAGACAGATGAAGAGCTTCTTCAGATAACAATATTAAATGTTTTTCAAAATCTTTAACTTCTTTTCTATGAAACTACTGCAGAATCTACTTCATTTGCCAACGCATAAAAATGACAGTTATTATTACACAAACCTGTACGTCCTCAAGTAAAGACTGTTCTCAGGTTCCCATTGGTAAATATTGTTTCTTATCAAAAGTCACTTGAAACATTTTCTCTTCATTTGTTCACTGATGATGAACAAATTACAAGACTTTAGAGCACTTGACAGTTTGTGAGAAGAATAAATAAGAGGACATGTTCTGTTAACTGAACGTATCCCAGTAGATCTGTCTAATGTCAGTTGTGGATATTTAACTGTCCTTCTCAAAAAGAATTACTTCACTTCTGCTTGAGCCCTATCCCCGTCTTCATTACTATTGCATGGCCCATAGCCGCTTTTACTCATCAAGAAAGCATTACATTATTTACAAACTGGAAACAATTGAGGGACCACTTATCATTACAGGATGGGGAGTTGCCATTAAAAACCTAAACTTGAATTATAAATGATGATTTCATTTACTGTGCTGTGTTACATTAAGCAGCTTGATGTGATGACGGTATATTTTAAGGGACTCGTCTCTCTTTACGAGGTCACTGTTTATCCTGCGGAGAAGAGAAAAGGACAGATTCAGGACAAGAATTCCTCTGTTTGACTTGTTCCAGGCAGATATTAGATAAAGAAATAGTTTCAAAGCCTAATGGGATTGAAGGATTCAAGAGGAGCCTGCATGGCTCATGGGGAGGCTGAAGAAGAAGGGATGAGCTGACAGATAGATGGACTCAAATGGCTGGCTGGAGACACTGTCAGTCAGATTAGCTTGTGTAACCAGCGAGGAGATCCAGTTAACTCAAATAACCATAAGTCATGGTTTGCAGTCAGGTATAAAGGATCTTTCTCTTCTTATATGTTTGACATCTACTTGGAGTATAGTACATAAAGAAAGGATTTAAATATATTACAATTCTGGATGATTCAGGATTCATAATGGTTAAAAGTAAGAAGAAATCAATATGTGAAAGATGATGTCACATGTTGTGTGTGTGTGCAGTTCCTTCGGTTGGGATGTAATTTTTAAAGTCTTCCCTCCAGGCCTACCTGTGTGTGCTGGTTCAGATTTCCATCAACGTTAGAGATAGAGCTGCTCCTCTGATCTTCTGCATCACAGGGGAGACTCTCTGTACACACAGGATAAACACTGTATTTTAAGGGCTGGTGCACTTCTATGGGTAAAAAAAAATATACTAATATTAATTGTAATTAAGCATATGTAACTCTACTTAATTAAAATCTATGGCCTAAGAGCAGACCTGGTTAAGATCAACTTTTCTTTGAGTCGTCTCATTGTCTTTTGGTTATTTTAATAATATCACAATCATAGTTTACAATCACTTACAGTATTACAATTTAATTCAGAAAGATTACTTTTAAAGTTACAGTATGTCTGTGTCTGAGGGTACATGGTGACCCACTGCTGTCTCTAAGAAAAAGACTCTTTTATTCCGTGTAGGAGCCGCCCAGGTGCCTCGTCCTTTCTCAGGTAATTTTCCGTTCCCGTGTGTCCCTTGGTCAGAGAGAATCCTGATGGCTGGGTGTTGATGTCTCTGGAAATTTCCATGCAGGGGGGGTTGTGCGAAGGCTTAGGCCCATCTGCATGGGGACGAGTTTGCGTGAAACCGACGTACTTTCTGAACGGATTGGCCTTTTTGTCAAATTGGGACCTGTCTCGCTGATACCCCAAAACAGGTCCCAGGGTGGGAAGATCTGGATACGATGTTGTTTCTGTATCCCTGTGTGTTCACACCCACGTCATGACCACATAACTGGAAAAAAAAAAAAACGCAGCCTTGCACCCGTAGCATTCATTCTCCTCACAAGACAACAACAAAACAGCAACAATGGCGAACAACAGATTAGCAGTGGTGAATGGGTTAATGTTAGCGTGTTAGCAGTGTTATTATTGTTGTTTGTGTCCGGTATGTGTGTGTGTCGCACCGGTAGTAAAAGGGATGTTGGCGCATGTGCTCTGTGTTCTCTTGTATCCGGTGGGACTGTCTTACAGCGTGCATAGTGGTGTGGCAGGTGAATTGCGTCGTTTTCAGCAAGCGATTCGCCCCCATGCTGACGCAGATTTTTACCGAAATAGTTCAATTTTTACGTAATATCTTTTTGACACGGTTTCAAAACTATCAAACTTGTCTGGATGTTGCCTTAGATAGATTGGCCCCTAGAAAGAAAGACCCCTCCCCCCGAATGTCAGGGTGGCTGTGGCTCAGTTGGTAGAGTGGTTTGCGTCCCGGCTCTGGCTGTCAACATGTCGAAGTGTCCTTGGGCAAGACACTGAACCCTGACTTAGGCTCCAAGTAGGACTGACAGAACCTTAGAAACCTACTGGTGTGTGTGAATGGGTGAATGTGAGGCTAATGTAAAGGGCTTTAAGCACCATGAAGGTGGAAAAGCATTATATAAGTGCAGACCATTTACCTCTGTATCTCTTTTTGTAAATTGCTTCACTGTAATCACCTCCACAGAGTCAACCTAAACTCCAAAGAATACATTTTAACATTAATACTTATATCTTGTGATTTTTCCCAACACACACCCAAATAAAAAAAAGGAGTATCTTTTCCCACTTGTATTTCCAGTGTTGAATTTTTAACACCTACCATCCTTGTAGAATTGGGGTGAATGGAATTGTATTTGTGGAGCTCATAGCTTCAAAAATGGCATTTGTAAAACACAACCCCTGCAACAATGTTCCAGTGTGCTTGTGTAAAATGTAGAAAGTACAGCTCATACAGAGAATACTCTGCCCTGGCTGGAGTCAGCTCAGCATGCAACTGAACCACTTATTTACTATAGTGACGCAGATATTAAAAGAGATCATGCAGTATAATGCAATAATAATTATTGAGACTGAATCATGTAAAGCATAATTCAAGGGCATTAAGCCTTAAAGGTTATAATCTGTATTTTAAGATGCATTTATTATTTATAGTTCATGACTGTTTTCAAGAAGAAAATAGCATGAATCAAGGCTTTTAGATCTTCTCTACAATCTGAAAGGCTCATAAGAACACATTTTATTTTCTTATATTATGATGAATATCAGCCAGTAGAGTACAACAACACAATTAGTATGTAACTCAGTGATTAGATTGAATCTAGCCATCCTGGAGCTGTGCCTAAGGAGATAAAGTCTATGAGAATCACTGTCACATAGAGTAAAAATGACGGATATATTCATTTTGCTTGGGAAAAAAAAAAAAAAAAAGGATATCTACGAAGAGAAATTAGAACTCTGGTTTAATTGTCTGCTGAATGTTATCAAATAAAGAGGAACTGGCATTGACTGAACAAAGAAATTTAGTATTTGCTTTAGTAAGACACCGTTCTCACAGCTGTGATAGGCAGGGAGCTGGTGCACAACATGAAGTCACAGGGTGTGTCACCCTACTCAACGTGTGGCAGACAGGTGACGTGTACCAGAGGTGTAATGGACTGAGAGATTGAGCTCTACTGTGAGCAAACATATTAGGGATAGGAAGAGAAAAGGTGAAGGAAGAATATGACCAGGATATGTCTGCAGGAGAGGGTGGTGCCCTGCTGAGTAATGCACACTCTGAGGTGGGGGAGCTCTTAATTGCAATGCAGCATCCTTGTCGAGACAGTGCTAAGTGCTTGTGGGACAGAGGCAGTTCAAAGAGTGAGGAATGTGACTGCATTTCAATTGAAATACAAAATGACTGCAGACTGGCCCTTGACCAACAACAGATTGGAAGGGGGTAACTTATATATATATATATATATATATATATATATATATATATATATGACTATTTTCTTCTGGTTGTTCACTTTATGGCACATGGTATGGTATAATATGGAATGGTGTGGTGTAACATGGTATGGTGTGGGATGTTATGGTATAATATAGTATGGTATGTTATGGTATAATATGGTATGGTGTAGTATGGTATAATATGGTGTGTTATGATATAATATAATATGGTATGTTATAGCATAATATGGTATAGTATAATATGGTATCTTGTGGTATAATATGGTGTGTTATGATATAATATAATATGGTATGTTATAGCATAATATGGTATAGTATAATATGGTATCTTGTGGTATAATATGGTATGATATAGTATAATATGTTATGGTATGGTATGGTGTGGTGTGGTATGGTATGGTGTGGTATGGTCTTGTGAAAACAATTAGTGTTTATTTATTTACAACTCAAATCCTTTAAGTCTGTATAGGTTCAGTGTGACCTGTGTTTTAAAGCTCTTTTGTTTTGGAAAGAGGATAAACCCACTGAGACCTGCAAGCAATCGGTAAGGCTCCTGTTGTGAAGGTGTAGTCCGTACTGCTCTATTGGCTGTGCTTATCGGCGGATCTACAGGGGAACTCCAGTCCTCGTTAAACGACAAACCACCACCTGTTCTCATTTCATCTCTCCAGTCCTTGCTGTGCGTCTTGGACCACTGGTGAAGGGCAGACACCCAGGTACTCCATGAGGAATGAAGGCAAGTTTCCCATTCAAAACATTCCCCATCCATTTCCTGATGGTCGCCACCTGTTCACCCACCACAACACCACATCCACACGCAGCTCACACCCAAATGAAGGATTGGCAGATTGTTGGGAGACGAGAGTGGATCGTGACTGTCACCAGGGGCAAAGGAGAAAAAAAAAAAGGTGCATAGTCTGTGTTACTCAATGGCCCCAAAGTTCCAGATGTCACTCTTTTTAATGACATAATTATGACCATCTTACGACTCCCCTTGGCCTTGGGTCTGTACCGCAGGCAACATTTACTGCACAAACGCACACACACATAAACACACACTATTCCTGCATATATTATAGAAAGTTATCCTGTCTGTGCATTTGCAAATATAGGCATTTTTGTGAAAGATACATCAGGTGGTCACTTGATTTTACCCTCAGATTAACCCTCTGGTGCATGAATTATGAGAACCTTAATCAAGATGTATTTTTTTGCCTAAGTGTTTTTATTATTCCTCTTTAGGAACGAAAAAGGCAATGTGATTTTAGTCTTTTTAATGAGCCTATTTTTTATGGAGTTACAAAAATGTCCACTCAGTTGGACAACATGTGTATGAGATTTTACGCAGAGAGATGTGTATTGAAACTGCATTATCAGAACACTATGAAATAAAACATTTTAATGCACTTTTGGTGTAAGAAGACTGTTAATTACAGTCTAATAAAAACAAGCAATTGATTTACAGGCAAACATGTTAGTGCAGATCACGTATTAAGAACAGAACAGTTACAGTAATGATATGAACTGACCGATATGGAACTAACATGAATATAATATACAAAAGAACAACTGTAAAATAACTGTTGACTATAGTGACCAGAGGTGGAAGTAACTAAGTAGAAGTACTAGAAGTAGAAGTACATTACTGTACTTAAGTAGATGTTTTAGGTATCTGTACTTTACTTGAGTATTTTTTTTTCTGGCAACTTTTTACTTTTACTCGGTACATTTTTGTATAAATATCTGTACTTTATACTCTTTACATTCTCAGAATAGACTCATTATTTTTTGAAACGAGACAAATGTGACAGTATGAGAAATAAGTCGTAAATCAGAAATTGTGACTTACTATATCATAATTTTGGCTTTTTATCTCATACTTATCCATTTCTTATCTCATAATTCTGCCTTTTTTTCTTTATAAATTGTACTTTTTATATCATATTTTGACTTTCATTGCATAATTTTGACTTTTTATCTCAAAATTTTGATTTTTTTCCTCATAACTTTGACTTTTTATCTCACCGTTTAGATTTTTTTAAATTTCATAATTATGCTTTTTTTAATCTCTTATTTATGACTTTGGAATTTTTCCTAAATTTCCTGTCCATACCCACTAAATTGAGTACCATGACACACTAAAACACAAAAGTGAGTTTTGCAGTAACTCACCTTTAAAGGCTTTTTTTTTTTTTTTTTTAGATATTTTTTACATTTTCCTGATTTTTCCTGGTTAAATAAGTATTATTTAATCCATAGCAAAAAAATTGAGAAGTATTTTTTACTTTTACTTCAGTAAAGGAGTTGAATCAGTACTTCTACTTTTACCAGAGTATTTTTTCACACCAGTAGCTATACTTCAGTACTTACAGTACAATGTAAATACTTTGACCATCTCTGGTAGTGACCAGTATTAATCCAGGGTTAATTCTCTAATCAAAAGTCGTGATCATGTTAAAGGTCAACATTGAAATGTTTCTGAAAAAAAAAAAATATATATATATAAATATTAGTGATAGATTATCAATCAAATATCAAAGTGCCAGCTTGTTTTTTCCCCGATACCCTGGAGCTGAGGCCATCTGGAATAGCCATTTTCTGGTCATTAACCATGGTCACTTCTCAAGAATCTTGGAGTATTTGCTCTCTAGAAAGTGAACTGAGGGCACATAACTCTATGTTCACAGTTAGAGCCACTTTGTTTTGCTAAATTCTGTTTGCTTGGCGTGGGAGAAATATTAGCATTGCTTTTGGATGAGAACCAAGATCAAAGTTGTTTTGATCTGCAAGCATACAGCACAACAGTAAGACACACAAAGTGGTAGCTACCAAGCTGAACTTCAACAAACATACCCACCATGAATACATAGGAAACTGTGAAGAATGATCACAATGAATACCACGATGAGCTGTTGTTTCACTAGGGACCTAGTAATGAAGAAGGCAGTCCCTTCCCTAACAGGGCTAATTGCGGTTCAGAGGCATCTAATGCATGATAGATGGAGGAGGAGAGGGTCTCAGTGGTGTATGGCACTGCTGGCATGAGATCACAAGCATTAATAGAGCCGAACCTTTCACTCTGGGCTGAAAGACATCTGTTGCCAGCAGGTAACCTCAGCTTTATCATTACCAGCTAGACCCACCGATGTTTTCCTGGCATGACAATTTAAAGCGATATATATGTTTGCTGGCTAATTCAAGCTGTCAACATCATCCCTGTTTGTAGGTGAAAAATGGGTGCACCACGCAGCGCGCCAGATGGCAGAAATGGATCATCAATCTGAGACAGTAGACATGTGATGGATGGATTCTCCAGAGTAAACAGTTTCAAACTAAGAACCACACTGAGAAGAAATTTGCTCACAAATGAGCATGTTTGTGGTGACATTATGCGCTCACAGAAATATAAAGACTACATACAGTTACTGATCGGACCATTTACAGGTGAAATCCAAACAGGAATGAAGGACCAACACAATACAGAAGTTTAAAGGTGTCATTCCGCTGAAAACCACTTGTACACGCTCCTTTTAGAATCTGATGGGTCACCCCGAGTTAACAACATCTGCTGCATTTGAAAGTGGTGTGTCCCCTCCACTGACTGTATTTTCCATTCATAGAAAACAACACAGAGAAAGGAGCGACTCAGAAAAAGACTGTCCACATTATGTCATGTGGACAGGGGCATCACCTGCTTGGGATTAAGCCCGCCCACAGAATGCAGGTAAAACTCCCCCTGGCCCAGGGGTGTCCAAATCCAGTCCCCGAGGGCCGGTATCCTGACTGTTTTCCACCACACCTGGTTCAATGAATGATTGAATTGAATGCCTTTAGTGTCCTTGCATATAAAATACAATGAAATTGAATCCTGCTTCAGTAAAGTGTTTAAGTCACACATGCATCACATTTTACACTTACTAATATAATACAATAGTAACAATGTTAAAAAGATAGAAATTAAAAATACTAAGATGCAGCTCCTCATAAAGCTCAGGGGAAGTCTGATCATGATGTCATGGCTTCCAGGTGTGAAGAGAGAAATATCTAAAACATGCTGGATACTAGCCCTCGAGGACTGGATTTAGACACCCCTGCCCTAGTCTATCCCCCATTGCAGTGAATCTGAAGTAGCACTAGCATCTACATGAGAAGACAGCGCCACATTAGCTTGCTGCTAGCCTAGTAAACTAGCCCGACTCTAGTGGCAAAAAATATTTCTGCCTGAATCTTTGGTCTAGTGACACTCCATAGAGCCTCAGCCAGGACCAGTAATATTTTACTGATCCAATCACAATTCTCCATTTGTGTAGTGGGATTGTAGGGCGGGGCTTAGGACAATGACGACAGGGTTGAAGAAGTACGAACTTATATTCAGTCTATGGTCGGATAAGCAGCATGTAAACGGACCTGGTTGGATATTTTTCCTCCATTGTTACCGGTGTGTTAACGTTAATTAGCCTAGCCTACAGGATGTTAAAACAATGAGCTAAATGCTAGTTTAGACTTGTTTTCCTTGCTCTGTATATGTACACATTGGTTGTTGCTCTGATTGGTCATAGCGCTGGCCTATTACGCGGAGACCAGTTTGAAAGACAACTGTTGATCCCATCCGTACACTTTAGCTCAGTCTATGGATCATCTCCAAACTATGAATTCAAATGACAGTCGGACTTGCCAGGCTAGCTAGCTGCACAAACTAGAAAAAAATGACAGAGCAAACTCATTGTTCAATTTGGTGTCGTAGATGTACAGCTGTATTTCCAAAGACGTGTTTTTTTTTTTCTCCAACTTTTCAAAACAAGCGACGGCATGAAACCTAGCAGGATGCTACTCTCAGATGGTAAACACACACAGAGCGAGAAGGGAGGCGGGGGGTGTTCCTTTGTGTATTCATTCTCTGAGCCAGTCAGCGATGCCTCACTACCACGTCATGGATATGTATGAAGAAGGACCGGAAAACTCTGTTGTTCGACCTCGAGTCATTTTTTTCTATCCTCCGAAAACAGCTTGAAACAAAGGAACCCGGACAGTTTTTTTTTTTTTTAAACAGAACCAACACATGATGCATTCACTAACAATGGCAAACACAGCAATATTAATGAAATTATGTTGGAATGAGACCTTTAAAATGTCCTGTCTGGGTGAGAGTGAAACACTAAGGGTCATTGGAGCTGACCTGTTGAATGTTGGGAAAAGGCTTTTATTTTGAAATACAATGAATGAGGTCCAATATAAAATTCTAACTGCAAAAAAGGTTGATATTAAAGCTATAGTACTTCACCATCACTGGGCAAAAAAAAAATCCACACTTACCTTTCAGCATGAATTATGCGTTCTTCCCTTTCTCTTGACTTTTTAGACAACAGAAAA
Organism: Siphamia tubifer; assembly: GCA_020466265.1. NCBI lineage: Eukaryota > Metazoa > Chordata > Actinopteri > Kurtiformes > Apogonidae > Siphamia > Siphamia tubifer. Next base: position 32,895,719 of record CM035802.1, on the reverse strand, counting down.
TATTCACTCTGGCTGCTCATGTGTTTTCAGACTGTTAAGGGGGTCAAATACAGTTGTAATTACAAATCACTGTTAAGATTCTCCCAGAGCTGCAGAATAACTGTGTATACTTTAAAATTCTGGTATTTTTTCCCCATTTGTTTTGGTTCCTGTAGCTTTACCTGACAAGAGTAAAAATATATTTTGCCGTCAGCCCTGAAGCAGAATCCAGGTACAAATTACATTAAATAAGGTCAAAATTCAGTGCTACATCACCCTTGTCAAACATGTAAATTATTAAAAGGTGAACTGATAGGGCAATATGCTAATATTTGTATTTTTTCCACTGAATGTTTTGACTGTTTGCTGAAACAGCACCCGATTTATATTTTGTTAAGTGACAGCTTCCCTTCAAAACAACCGTGCTCAAGTGGAAAAAAAAAAACTCTTGAGTAAGTAGGCAACATCCTGAGTGTGAGGTGGCAAAGTGAGCTGCGTGAATATCACAATGTTTGCAGAAAAATTCAAAACCGCTGAGATGCCGTGTCACGTAATGACAAGTTGCACTTTGCAAGAAAAGTAAAGTCTCTCATCCTAAATTCTGAAAATAAATAGTTTGGAAAGCTGCAAAATGTAAAAAAAAAAAAAAAAAAAAAAAGTATGAGTCAAAAGGCAGAGATGAGTTCTTTTATGATGGAGGCATCTCCATATGACACGCGACCACCAGTGTGTGCCATGAATAAACCATCCTGAACCGGGCAGAGTAAACAGTTGTGTATCTTCAACTCAGATGCCTGCAGAGGCCTGTCAGACACAGCAGTTAACAAAGCCTACCTCCTCATCATCATGCGGCCCATGCTGCAGCAGATCCAAGTCCAAATCTGACACCATTATCCCACTCCACCCCACCACCGTCTTCTCCTTTCCCACTCAACAACACAAAAACTCACTCAGTGTTCCTCCAGAGTCAACTTAAAGTGAAGTTAAAGCAGTGGTAGCGGCAATGTAGCTAATCTTTCCCCAGAGCCCATTTCACACAGTTGTATTTAAAGACCGCCTGGATTGTCTTTGTAAATTAAGTCACTGGAGCATAAGGATTAGCTGCCAATTCTTACCCACAGTGGAATGAAACTCCTTAAGTCCTCAGTGATTTTATTCATTAACACATCTGCAAGCATGATTATGCCCTACTATTGTCAATGTTTCCAAGTCTGTGCAACATGAACAACGTAGGTTTGGTCAAAGTAATGCTTCATCGACCTACTTGACTCATGAACATGTCGATCATATTTATTAAAGAAAATACCATTCACCACAGTAGATTTTTTTTTTTTTTTTAGAATATAGTTTTTTTATTTATAATTTATAATTGGCAGATACAAAAAACTCTTGAACTGTATCCAAAATGTGCAATAAATCACTGCTGATTTTTTTCCAAAAGAAAAATACAAAAAGACCACCTACTTTGGAAAACTGACAGTTGACAACCGATGTAAACTGGAGTGAACTGATTATTCTACAGAGGGTTTACTAATCGCTACTAATGTTCTTTTAACTGACGACAGTTGTTAACAAAATGCAAATCTGCTTTGCTCTCCCAAGATGATAACCAAAGTCATTATGTGTAGATACATCTAAATGGTGACATTCTATTTCCCCATTGTTAAATACAAGAAAGGCAATCATATCCAAAAGCAGCACAAATGTGTATAACACATTAAAATGAAATAAAATTTTCAAAAATTGTACCAATATGTTCATGTGTGAGGGTAAACGAAACAGGAAAGAGGGGCATTTCAGAACGTAATGCTGTAAACAATCACCTTCACTCACCGAGATGCACAAAAAAAAACAAAACATTGGAGCTTGTTAAGTGCTAAACAGCTGTTAATTCAATGTTTCAGCGGCCTGAACAAGCATCAACCTGTGGAATCAAACATTGAAGGCAATAATGCTTAATAATGAACTAAGTAAGTAATTAGGAAAAAAATAAAATCACAGCAGCAACACCATATGAAACTGCTTGTCAAAATTCAATGACAACTTGCAAATTAAAATGGAAATACAATTAAAACAACACTGTATTTAAAAAAGGACTAACATTTTACTTTCACATTTCAACTGAAAAAACAAAACAAACAAACAAAAAAAAAAAACACGCACCCAAAAGAAAAGAAGAAAATGTACATCCACATTCTTGCCATGATCCCATTGCTCGACAGCCCACAAGCATTAACAGAGGCTTTGATATGATGCTGGTGCCTTACCCTTTATATCCCACAGATATGGCGATAACAAAATGACCTCAATTTTAATCTAAACAGTTACGGAGACGGACAAATGAGTGACAGTATTTTGTTTTTAAGAACCGCCATCTGAAGGACGGCTCTTGGCAGGAGAGGATCCAAGCATGTCGATGGAGAATATTCAAGTGCAAAAATGTGTCCATGTAAGTTTTAGGATTCTCATGCTTTCTGAAACTGGTCTGCAGGCAGATAAAATGGATATCTCAAACAAGCGTACATTCCTTTTGTACAGCCCCATCCCCCAGATGGCAAGTGTCACAAAAAAAACTCACTAAAGGATTTTAAAACAAAAGTACATTTCTTGTACACAGAATGTCCAGCCAATGCTTGTTTTCTGACAATAAAAAAAAAAAAAAGACATCCCTCTACACAGCCAAACACACGACCTAGATCCTTCATTCCTATACCACTCAAAGCTTTAAATTCTAAGTCTTTAAACATGCAACACCATTCAAAGTTCCTATCTAATTTCTGCTGTGCTAGGTTCATGGTAACTTTCTCAGACACCAACATATCCAGCTAACTAAAACTAGAACTATGCTCTAACATCCTACCAAAGTTGTCCGAGAGATCATTTTCCAAATACTTTTAAGGACACTGATGTTAAAATGATGCTCATTCATAATGTAAAAACACAATTCCCTGTCAAATTATCCATATAAAGCACTTGCGTAGCATAATGTGTGCTCTTCCCTTTACTCTGGTGTGAACAGCCCAGAAGAGAGACAATCTGAGGGGGTAGTGCAGTTCTGTAAGGACTGGGGGGAAAATGTGAATGGCAAAAAAAAAAAGAAGTTTTTTTTTCTTTCTTTGTCTAATGTCCATGACACCTAGGACGCCACGTAGCTGTGACAGAAATATTGTCATCAGCTGAAACCGTGGCATCACTGCAAAATGGCGAGGATGACTTAACACTGGCTTTCCCAAATCCATTTACCTACGCTCACACCACTTTCAGGATTCCTTTGATCTGGGTCCAGCTTATTACTGGTATTAAGAGACTAAGACAGCCATCTCTAAATACAGATATGGGTCAATTGACCAGAGGTCTTTTTTTGTTGTAGTGTAATTTTTTTGTTGTAGTGTAAATGTAGGGCAATTTTCTTTTCGTATAAACTGCCTACAATAAATGCAACTGTTCATTAAACAGCCTTTTACTTGGAGTTTCACTTTAACAAAGGCAAAATCTTTTACACTATTACGGTAACATTTTCTCTCATTTGGAGTAAGTCTACAGAGCTTTTAATCGACAGTCTTAAAGCCTTTACTACATGCAGGTACAAGCATTACAGATAGTTACAAAGTTGTTAGGCCTGAGCTGCAGTGCTGATTTTGTAACATTCCTAATGCATTTTTTAAAACTTTATTAACATGTTTTGAAAAGGTCTATACAACTTCATGCTGTTTTTACAAACAGCATAACATGAAAATCCAGCATCGTCAGTACCTTTAGGTTTGCACATTCTAAAATGGCTACATGCGGCCATATCGTTTTGAGACTACTAGTGTGATCCCCCTGTGAAAACATCTGACAGACTGGAAAATTTTGCACATCTTTTGTTCAAAATATTTTTGATCAAGTATCTCACCCATTTGGTATGTTTTTCTTGAAATAGTGTTTTGGTATTGGTGGTACAATCTGTGAATGAGTATGAATCTCAAAAAAAGAAACATGCATATTATAAATGTATTTGTAATGTGTCACCAGTAACCTAACACTTCAAATAATACTTCAGAATCAAAATACAACCGCCCAGTAAGTAGAGTGAAGATTGCAAAAGCTGAGATGCAACAAAACTGTTGGAAAGTTTTGTTTTTCTTTTTTGTAAAGGTCAACATGGAAACAAAAGTTTGCCATCACACCACTTGCTATTAAAGCTTAGTTTTCTTCTTTTTCTAACAGCACAGATAGTGTGACATTACACAAATTGAAATGCAAAGGATGATCAAAATTCAGTCTGCACAGAGCTTCAACGGGACAAAAACTTTGCAGAAATGTGTCCCTTAATCTTTGACATACAATTTAGTGTGTAAGAACCAGATGATTTTCAAATACAGTATTTGAAATACCCAAATAAAGAGTAGAATTGTAGTGTTCTTCAGGCCCAACTGTAATGCAGATGACAGATTCCTGAAAACCTGCTTCACATGCACTGAACCTTACATCACAATGCATGTCTAATATATCTGCACTTAGTGTATGCAACTAACAAACTTGGCTGTATACCTCTGCTATATTTGCAATAGATAACATGTTGCCCTATGTCTCTGGGAATAGGGCCTCCTAAAACCAGCTAAAATAAACCCAGAAGAGTGGAATGGAGGACCAGACAGTGACAGAGTCACCTTAACACAACTTGAGCCGCCAGAATCAATCATCTCAAAAGTTATGGTTGTCTGTAAACCTCTTTTAAATCTCTTAACTGAACACAAAAGTGCAAAACTGCTCTATCACTGTCCTGTCTGTGTCCTCAGTAGTGCTTCTCCTGCAGATAATCTTTCATCTTGTTAGGCAGGGGCAGTTTTTGAATCAGGTCTATCCTTGTGTATTGTCTAATGACAAAGCGACAAAGGTACTGCAGCGAGCGTACTTGCATAAACCGAGATACTGGGTTGGTTAATCTGACAGGGTAGGTTGCAGACCCTGGTAAGCGAGACCTGGAATAGCAGAAAGCTCCATTCTCTGAGTCTCTAATGGAGTGTTCAATTAAGTCAACAATGGACGTGTGTCCCTCCACATCTGGTTGTTCATAGAAGCTGAAGCGTCCGTTGGAGTGTTCAATACGGGTGTGGAGAGTTTTGCCCTGTGACCTGAAACTTAGGCTGAGCAGGTACCTGTCATCTGAACTGTCTCTGACCAGAAATGAGCCATCGGCCAAATTAACCAGCTTCTCCTCAGCCTCCCAGCGTGTAATGGGGCCCCAGTACCAGCCCTGCCTTGCCAGCTTCTTCAGCTCTTCTGTTAGGCTGGTCACAACCATAGGCCCACTGTTCTGGACTGAGTCGTACACCCGACTGACCCCAGGAGCTGAATTTGGGTCAAAATTGAGGTGGTGCCTTACTCTCTCAGCTACTTGACTATCTGAAGAGCTGAAGCCTGAAAAAGTCCTGGGAATATGTCCGTTGTTTGCCATGGGTGGCAACAGTGGAGAAAGGGGTGGTGGCACCTCAACTCTCGAGGTTTGGAGCATCACACCAGAAGAACCAAGGAGCAGACCGTTAACTGAGGTTTCCATAAAGAGATCTGGAGGCATCCCACTAATAAGTTCATGTTCCTCCTGTCCCTGGTCTGTGTGAAGGGACCCGCTGTCTGCCTCAGTCACCACCTCCATAGGAGAGGAGCTGTCCAGGCAGAAGGAGTGGGACCCTTCTGGGTACATTCCCTCATCTAAAGGCATTGTGTACTGTATGTAGTCCTGAGGAGTCAACCCCAGTACTACAGGCACATCATTTTCATCAATATTTAGATGCAGCTCGCCATTCTGTGGCTGCTGGAGATTCTTGAAAGATTCTGCTTGGTCCTGAAAGAGCCCTTCCATTTGGAAATCATGAAATTCCTTCCGAACGCCATTTAAGTTGGGACTTGGACTAGGAGAGTGAACCATGGCTTTAACTTTGACCTCCATCTTGATGCACGCCTCATCAGAGTTGACTGACCGTAGAGGCCACGGTGAGGGGCTATAATGGTGACTCCGCAGTGATGCAGATCTCAGGGGTCTCTGGGCTTTCACCTCATTAAAGCTGATCGGCACAGAAGAAGATGAGAAGGTGTCCTCATCATCCAGGGAACCAATGGCTGAAGAACCACCTTTCACTTTTGGCTTCTGCTTCGTGGACAGTCTTCTCTTTAGTGAGCCCATCAGACCCTCGCTTTTTGAACGGCCCTTGTTCTGTCCGCCTTTGTCCTCTTCCCCACCAAGGTCACTGCCTGAAAGGTCTTTGGTGTAGCAGCCGCCAAAAAGTGACTCTTCTTTAGAGAACTCAGTAGTGACCGAGGGCTGCTGGAGCATGACAAAGTCCCCCTCTTCTTTGCCCTTTATGCTGAGGGACTTGCGGATGGTCTTAAGGCTTATCTTCTTCATTCTGACAGGCCCTCCAAAGCGGGGGCATGTGATGACTCTCCTGGTATCCTGATGAAAGTACTATCCACAGTGCCCTCCCATCAGGCCACACGAGACAAGTCATGCATACAGTTGAACCATTAAACCCTAAACAAAAAGAAAAAAATAATATAAATATTTTCAGTAACAAGCACATCACATCATTGACCATTAGATTATATTTATAACAATGCCTTCTACCCATTTGGAAATTTAGAAAGACAAACGAGTTATAGTTAGTATAATTGTTATACACACAAACATTAATGGTTGGGCAAAGAAAATGTAGATGGATGACAAAGACAAGCAAATAATAATAAGCAGATAGATTTTCCATTTGGCAAGTAATGTGTGAAGACTATTCAGCACTGTGGTTAAATAAATGTTTGTACTTCAGTAGTCATGGAGTAACAATTATGCCAAGCGTCTGTGTGCTGGTCTTGTTTACAGGTGTGCTACTCTGTTCCTGTTCCAGTCTCTGTTAAAATAACACAGACAGGAACAGGGAGGCATTTACTGCACATTGTAAACCCTGAAATCACCATAACCCTAACCCTTTGAACAATAAAATGTACAAACACGCGCAACTGCACCAATGTACAATTAATGAATTCACAAAGTGGTATTTAAATGGTCATGTTTAGGTTCACTGTAGTTCTTGTCTTCCCAAGTAAATACAATAGGGGATATATTAGTATATCAGCCAATATTGGTATCAGCATATCAGATGTACCAACATCACAGGCGGTGGCAGATGTATCTCAGTCTTTAATTCCGTGATAAACCTATATATTTTAATCAGTAGTAATTGAGAGAGAATGCAATAAAGGATGAACAACTTTTCTATTTTAACATTTTGTTTTATCTCTAATGAAGATTTGCATATCAAAGGGGACACGCAAAACAACAAAAGCAAAATATAGACCATTACATTACTGCATTGACTTTCACTTTTGCAATCACTGATTCCCTATATATAATACAGTCCCTGTGTCATTCCATGACAGTAACTGCTTTCCCATGTAAACTTTAATGTTTACTCTCTGGCACTTGTTTCATCAGCTTGTAGGTAGTGTTAGAATACTTGTTGGATTGAAAATATTATCAAATCATACAACATGACAAACTTAGGACTCAGAAGGATGACTTTTTTTGCCATGTCATTTGATCATATTCAAAGCTTCGAAGAAAAATAAAATAAATAGAACTTATATATGCATTGTCTGGTTCCGGTTGCAACTCATACATAAGGAATTGGTGTGTAAATTATTTGCTTATAGATGTCAGTGCATGCTTTGAACAGTTTAACCCTAACACATCTTTGACGTAATTGTTTTTGTATTTAGGACCAGTGCAGTGCTGCATATATGACTACAGATTATGTATAAAGACCGTGTACTTTATTCAGTGTTTGCCTATGACAGACTTTAAAAAAAAAAAAACCCGAGCAGAAATGTTGTTTTACAATTTCAGTCATTATGTTGTTTTTCATCCAGGCTGCTGGACTTCGAAGACTATAATAGGAAACATATCACTGTTGAATACTCATTGATCTTATTTTGTTAGGTGCTATATTAAGAGCCTATAAAATGTATTTAATGTAGACCTTCAGGTTCTGTAAATCCATGACTAACTTAGTCAGACATACATCCCTGTATGCACCTAAATAAAGCTGATAAGCAAGACATCTGCAATCTGATTACTCACCATTATGTGCAGGAAAATGGTGACTCAGAAGGATAGGTCAAGTTCCACTTCCACCACCTATCATTTGATGCTATGAAACGACAAAAGTAAATCGTTTAAGTGTTTGAACTACATATGACGTCTGCAATAGAGAACTCGCAAAATCCCACCTTTATTACCAAATATGTTGTAAGACTTTTACAAAAACGCTAGCGAGGTTTAGCCCAACCTGCTTAGGCCTGCGCACACAACAGCATGCATTTAGCTTTCCTACCTACGCTTCTTAAACTATACCTTACATGACACAATATAAACCAAAGAATAACATACAAGAAAATACAAGACCTATATATCTTAAAAGTGGAAGAAACAAATAATAGTTATTCAATATAAACTATTAAATTGCTGGCTGGTTTGCATGTTTGCTAACATTAAGCAGCTAATAGTTAACCACCGGTTTGTTAGCATGTCCACAACAGAGCCAATTCATGATTTATAAGCATGTATTTAATGCTCAACTTCTACCGTCTATTACTGATCATGTCTCTTTTCCTTCTTTGTTAAAAACATTCCGGAGAATGTTGACATTTGTTTTGCAGGAGACGTCCATGGAAGGTTCGCTCCATAACGATTGCTAGCTTATGCTAGCATGGCTAATGTAGAGCTAGCTCACTACCTATATAATTCAGCTAGCTTTGTTAACATTTGCTGTCGGAAATGAATATCATTACCTTTCTTCGGGTCGTCTTCTGCGTTGATACGAAGGTATAACGTATTTATAGGGGCGGATTTAGTAGTTCTCTATATTTGCGAGTGTACACAGTCGACTAGACTGACACAATAAGGTGACATCTTTCTGCCTTTGTTGGCTAACACTTTGTAGCTTCGGCCTCTTCCTTTCTTCCTTTGTTGCCTGTTGAATTCTGGGAGCAGATACAGATGCAGCGAATCAGACACTGAGCAGCAACATCAAGTTTTTACACATGGATGTATTTGGATGTTAGGGTTACGTCCTTCATATCGCCGCGATTTAAGCAGCCCAGACATTGAGAAACTGCGTTTATATTACATTAAAATTAAGGGGTCAGATAAAAACATATACAATGCAAATGCAATAGTGTATATATATATATATATATATATATATATATATATATATATATATATATATATATATATATATATATATATATATATATATATATATACATACACACACTGTATTACATTTGTATCACAACAACAACAAATGCGGAACTTTAAGGCCATTTATATTGTTGGAAAAAAAAATAGTTACAAAATCATACAAGGCTGTGACTAATCTCAAACTTACACATTATATAAGAGAATTCTGCAGGCAGAGATGAACTTAACATTTGGATCAATTTAAATTACACATGATTCTACCGCTGTTCTTCTGCCATGTACGTTCAGTGAAGTATTGTTTAAAACATAGGAAAAGGGAGAAAAACTAAAAATGATTATCTGACAAAACATATTGTAAAATCTCTGCAGGATCAATTCAAATCAGTTTTTCTGTCCTGCGTGGAATTAGTTATGCAGTCTCTAAACTGATTTAGAATTCCAGACTTTAAATGCATCATCCAATTCATTTGGGATTTTTTGGTGAAAACCATAAAGGAAATTTAGTGCTTGCAATTTTTTTAAATTGAATTTGCAGTTTTTTTCTTTAGTTTCACACAATTGGATGGCAATGTTTTCCACTGTAGTTATCAGAGAAGTAAGTCATAATATGTTATACCAAATGTTGGTTGTGTTTAGCCTTGTATACTGGAGGTCTTTCTAATTTGTATTCCAGAAACATCAAATTGAGTCTCTAAGACTTCCATGTGTTTGATATAGCAGAAAAAACTTGAACTTTGAAATGATACATTGGTTGCCTAATTAGTGTCAGTATTGTTTTAAAGTAGATTGTGTTTACTACTGCCATGCTAATTTGGTCTATATTCTGAACATTACATTGTTTTTTCCACACTGTCAAGTGTATGGCAGTCCTTCCCCAACCTGCTTAGGGCAGCTGTGTGCAGACAAGCTCTATGCAAAGCCTCTAATTACCAGGCCCTATTAGGGTTGATCAAGCTGCCTTCACTTGATGTGTTGGCGTGGGGGGAGAGGGTTTGGGGTGGGGGCTGGGGGGTTGGCAGCTCTTAGATATAGCACCAAGGACACAGCGAAGCAAGGATGCAGTGTTTCTACAAGCTAAATTAGACATGACAAACAAACTTTAGTCTGTTTGATATTTGCTTATGACAGAAAAAACAAGTAAATATTCAGCTGTGGGCATAACCATTTCTGTTTGGTCATGACAGGATAAACAAATCAAACAATTACTAATAGCAGTCTATTAGTCTACAGTTATACTACTTTAAGAGTTTGATGGTAATTATCTGATAGTAGCTGCATTGTATACCATAAAGAGGGAAATATACCTTGTTAAAGACCCATACATCCAACATCACAAGAAAAATCACAACTAAAAGCACAAGTCAAAATGGTGCACATGAGGCCACACACCCTAATGACGCACCTCTACACATGGGGAAGCTCCTCTTGTCTCGCATTAACTTTAAATGAACGGTGTATCAGCCATAAATTATTTGCACAATATGACTGCCCTTTCTGTAGTTTGACTCAGTCCTTTGAGTTGACTCCTTTACCAATTGGGGATTGTCGGGGGGCCCCTCGGTGCCTACCCTCATATCCTCAACACTTGCAGTGGAGCGGAAGACGGGTACAGCAGGCATGTCAAACAGTGACAGGACCAGTGGGACCACTTGGGTTTTGTTTGAGGAATGACTGTGGAATAACATAGGAAGGGAAGGGTTTGCCTCAAAATACAGTCTGTGCATTTATGGAAAGGATTATATCCATACCCCTCATTGTTATGCTGCTGCACTGTGATTTCACTGTAATTCTATTTTACATTTAATGATCAGCAAGTAACTCGGGACTAAATGAATCATTAATATGAGATTTATCTTCCTTTATTAGAGGTTTTAAGAGGTCTTCAAAGATTGTGCATTAATTACTATTACACCATCTGTGTCCACGTGCAATATAGTGACTCAGCTATTGAGATTTGAACTAAATCCAAATTACTTCCTGGTTAAAACAATGAATAAATTGTCTATCCTTGATGTATGTTCCTTGGATTGGTTTGATCACCCTTGATTTCACATTATTAATTCTGGTAGTTTCCTTGTATTTTGTTACCATATGGGGTGGTGCACTGTGGACAATTATGATAATGGAAAAATTAATTAACACGTTTGACCTTGTTTGAAATGTTATAATTTCAACAGGCAAGTAAATTTTTCTGATATTGAAGTTGAAGAACCTTTTCTATTACATTTTATATACTCTACATACATTGATCAATTTTAACAAAATGAGATAATTCCTGCCTTTGACAGACAGCCACTTCATCATCACCAGCAGCTCAGTGTTTCTGCTCAATTTGGCAAATACATTAAAATAAAGTTTGATGACCATGATAATAATTTTTAACTCTATCCATCATAGTCTGTAGAGTGAGATCAGGCCAAATAGTAACCTTAGATTTACTAGAAGTATTTAAAATGGCACAATTTCTGCATTGTATTTGAATTAATGCAAGAACATTCATAGGCGAACCAAACCTGACACAGTATAATACATTTTTCAAACAGTTTGTGATGATAAAATGTTGAAATTGCACTTGAAAAAGGCAACACATTAAAAAATGAAAAAGGAGGTTGACAGCCCTCTGTATGTATGCATAATTTAAATGCAGAAAAAAACATATTGTGGCGTTTTCCTACAACTTACAGCATGTTTGATATGATGCTATATTTCAGTGTGCTGTTTCAAGTACTCAACAGCTATTGAGAAGTTCTAGTCTGACCTAAGGCAATGTGTTTTTCTCCCAGGAAAAGACCTGCTCAACTATTTGGAATACAGCACTCTCCTTCAACAGATATGATGTGGGAATGCCGACTTTCAGAGAGAAAGCCTACAATGTATTCTAACTTCTGGGCTGTCAAAACGTTACAACAAACTCCAATTCTCTGTTGTATCAGAGCTCAGTGTAGATGAAATAAAATAAAATAAAAATATCCCCTTCCTTTTTGTGCTGTTCAGGTACTTAGTTAAACACAAAAGTTATCCACAATTCTGATCAGCAGGTAAATATTTGAAGTGCTGATACAGTATGTAGGCTGCATATCTATTTCACATACAACACTAAATTAGTATTTGTATTTGTAAAATGCAATAATTGGCTCAGAATGCATATGGAAAATGATTATATGAAGTGTGACCATAATAGAATAGAATAGAGTAAAAAAAAAACACTTTATTGTCATTGTAAATACAATGAAATTCCATATAAAAAACAATCTAAAAGACAGTAAAAGAAAAGACAATATAAAAAACCCAACATATGTCAGTAGAAATAAAAGACATGTATATACACACCATTGTTAAAATAATTAAATGTCCAGTTCAATACTTAAAAAGTGCCAATGTGCATGAAATACATTAAAAGGAGGTTTTATACATTTTACTGCCTGTGGGTAAAAGCTGTGCAGCAGTCTATTTGTCCGTATCCCCAGTGCCCAGTATCTGATATGTAACAAAATTATTAAGAAAAAGGTTGGGAAATTAGCCAAGGACTACTATTATGTCACATAATTCCCCATGTCTCAGACTGTAAAATTATACAGCAGGAGACCAAATTAATTATGGGGTCATATCTCCCTAGATTTCTCAAATGCTATGTGATTTCATATTATCATTTGCTGAGTTTGTTAATTATCACCCTGTGCCTATCACCCCATTCTAAGCATCCAGTCTACATCACATCTCAAGTGTGAGATCTTGTGCAAATACATTAATGCAGTGTGACAAAATACTGTAGCCTATGCCTACACTTCATTGGAGAGGCACGGAACATCAACTTTGATTTTTGAGTGCTTAAAAAGACTGTTGACAGGATGTCCAAACTTCTTGACAGTGACAATGGAAACACTTTCAGTTGCTTTGAAACACTGATTATCTTGGCATGAGAAATGTGGTATGACACACATAGAGCACTCTGTGAGTCACTGTAAAGTGCTGGCCTGCAAGTTTTAAAATGACTGTTCACGGGTTTTGTTCAAGGGGTACAAGTGGTGGGCAAGGTAATATTTACGGCACCTGGGGAAAAAATAAGTTTAAACTCAAACAAATGTGAAGCGTATTTGCCAGAAACCTCAACTATTTGAATATTTTTTTTGGAAAATGGCATCCTCTGTTTTATCTATTATATTAGGGGTAGCCACCATGTTGTTCTCGGACCAAGGTTATTACTCCTTTGTTTCTACGACCCTCTAGAAAGTTGCAACAGCTCCCATTCACTTTGAATAGACTTTCCCAGCGTTCTGTGGGCAGATTTGTTTTCCCAATAACCACCGGCTGCGCCATTAACGCCAGCGACCAGTGACAACGAGTTTTGTCACTTCAGATTCACAGTACCATACCACTCGGCAGGTAGCTACTTTGAAAGTAAATATTCGTGCAGTTTAACGTCAACAAATAGGGTTAGCAGATCAGAGGCAGCAGACAGCTAGACAGCAATAGAACAAAGTAACCTATATAGTGCCAGTTCCAACTGGACTACTTTTTCTCGACAGAAGCCATTGTCTATATGAATAAATTCGTAATAATTTACATTAACAATTGTCTGTCTTTTCTCAAAATAAGCAGTAATAAGCTGCAATAACCCGTAGAATAAGCGGGAGAATGTGTTCCCCACGCGTGACTATGAGAAAAATATTTCCCGACCGGGCCGAACAGCACCCTGAAGGCGGAGGGATATTGTTCCGCCCCGAACAAATGATACTCACCTCTAACTTTGACCATCTTTCAAATCTACACTCTTGCGAGTCTAACGGCAGCTAATGCTAGCCCTACGTTGGAAACCCACACACACGCTCTCCTGCACACAGTGGTTGCAAACATTTCTCAGCATCCTCTACATAGAAATACTGTTGCGAGGATGCATGGACCTAGCTAAAAGACAATGTATTCATGAATCTCAACAATAACTTTGGTGAAGGACCTACTGAATATCTGCGTGATGGCTCTGTTTGGACTATGTGGATGTGATATATGTTGTACAATGATGACTTAACAACTGTTGTGAATATGTACCTTCACTGAAGATCCTTTGGGAGAATGGGGGCGGGGGTATAAGGAATGATATCTTGATGTTAGCACCATGCTGTGCTTAATGATATCGTGATATGTATCTTTCCATCCTGAAAATAAAAACAATTGATAACAAAAAAAGAAACCTCAACTATGACGCCATTTTTACACAGTACATTGTTTGGTCCGGCTTTTAACCTATGTTTGTGACAAGCGTTTGCAGTGTGTATTATGATAACATTTTGTTTCTTGTGTTACTTAACGGTATCAAGTTCGCTTTGTTTTAGTTTCTCCTGAAGATCTCCAGGCCTTGAACGCACCGTGATCCACACAGGAAGTAGGTGACGCTGGCGCGGTCGTTGAAAACAAACCCGGGCAGAGCAGGCGTTGTTGACAAGACTGTAGCAGACAACTGATCACTAAACTCACAAACCTGTCTAGAGTACTCTCCAAGACGGCGGATATGGACTTATCTCCCATTATAAAGAAAATAGGTAGGGTAAATTACACGAGCAAATATAGCTAAGAAGTCTGACTTATCATGAACTTTCCCTTCCTTAACTAACATTAGCCGCTTATGCTAACTAATGAAACATATACTATTACTTTAACACTACTGTTAACAGGGCTTGCCAGGCAAGGTACCATTGCATGTATACTTACAGAAATTACTAACACATACGGATAATGTTATCCAACAAATTACACGATGACGTTTTACGAATATATTTGTTGCCATATAGCGAAAACTTTGCTATACAAACATCGCTCTAATTTTCATACATTATTTGTTTGTCCGTTAACCCTAGGTCACTCTTTAGTGGAGATAAGAGTCCGGGCATTAAAAAACATCCTGTGCAAGCTGGACCATTCCCTGATTTCCGTCTGTGATATTGTCCAAGAAAAGATGTTGTTTGTGTATCTCCTGGAGTGGTTCAATTTCCCCGAGGTGCCAATGCAGGAGGAGGTTCTTCAGTTGCTCAACACATTATCCAAGGTAACGTTTGATTTAATAGTTTACTTCGGGGACTGTGGAATGAGAGGATGGGCTCTTATAGTTAAAAGATGTTCTGATATTTTAGTATAGATGATTGTTTTTTTTGTGTGTGTGTGTGTGTGTTTAGCCTTATTTTGGCCACACTGCATTTTGCTGGAGGAACATTTACTTTGTCATTTTTTTCCTCGAAGCATCCCAGTGCAGCCCAGATGCTCAGAGATGTTGGTGCGGTGGACTTCCTCACCCAACTGTCTCCCAATGTGGAACCCAGACTGCGAGCTGTCATTGATGGGACTTTGGACCAGCTGTTCCTGTTACCTGAACTACTGCAAAGCCACACAATAGTATATTCACGTAACCAGCCGGCTACAACGACAACAGGTGTTTGTCTGTGTTAAGAGTCTGACATACAATACGTTAAATATTTTCTAATCCTACTGCAGAGGTGGGGTGGGATGGTTTCATGTCCTTTCACTTTACATACCCTATAACAATTTTGCAGAGTGAAAATGGTTATTTTAACCTCAAATATGCGTCTGTTTAGCCCCAACAATAGATCAGTCTGAAGAGCCTTCTCCAAAAATGGGCTATTTTCAAAAGGGCACGTCAAGTCAAACAGATGTACCACCTCACAGGATAAAAGGTATTTTCCATACTTTTAGTGTTATAGTGCCTTAATTTATATTTCACCCTGCTTTTTTCTCTCACAGTGCATTATCTGAAAATATGTTTTATATCCCTCTACACCATGCAGTGCACGAGACTGTGAGCTGTCTGAAGTTTTCAGTCTTTCCGTGGCTGACCTTGACAAACACAGACAGACACATACTTTCATCCAATGAGAGGTGACAGATAAATTATGTGTTGTCCTAATGTCATTATATAATCTGTGTTAAATATTGAATACATGATGTGTGTAACTTTGATTCCTTTTAAACAGCTCACTAAGAAGCAGCAACACCAACTTGGTCCGGACCACATGTGAACTTTTACGTGATGTCATTATGCAAGACTTTCCCGCAGAGATCTTCCTGCAGAGGCCCAATATTGTTAAGGTACTATTCTATTACATTACCTTTCTTTCTAGGAAGGCACACACTGCTTTGTCTGTATTCATGTATCAGAAGTATGTAAGTTTCGGGACCAAGTCTGAAACTATATTGCACTGAAAAATTTCAGTAGTAGTTGGCAATTCCTGTTATTGTATCTTATCTTATCTTATCTTATCTTATCTTATCTTATCTTATCTTATCTTATCTTATCTTATCTTATCTTATCTTATTTTATCTTATCTTATCTTATCTTATCTTATCTTATCTTATCTGTTAAGGTCATTGATGTATTTTTTGTGTGACACTTGTGCTGCTTTGTCTCAGTAGTCTTCAACTATTAGGTGTTTCACTTAGGGTCACTTTCACTTAGGGCTCAGACAAATACTGTTTGCTCTGTCTTGACTTTAAAATATCCTTTTGGTCCTTTTAAAATATTGTGATGTCCATGGAGAATTCCACACCCATTTTTTCGGTCTCCTGACTTTTGTTCATGATGTTTAATTTTTTTTTTGTTCATTCATATTGAATACATTCATTGGAGAGGCGAGAATGATTATACCTTTTGTGGAATTCATAGGATGGCCACTTTAGCCATTGTGACAAAATAATAACCTGTCAAATATTGTCCTTGAACAAAATGCCAATTTATAATTCCATGGCCCTGATCCTGTTAGAGTGGTGGTGGTCTCTGGAGGCTTACTGTGCTTGAGCAGGTACTGGATTGCCATGAGGATACAGCTGGGTGATGATATAGATCTTCCTGGGTTTGGAAGTCCTTTTTGTATTGCTTCTTTCCTTTATTGTTTTCTTAGATATCAAGAGTCTTGAGGTGTACGGGCTTTAGAAAAGTTTTAATACTGGCAAGTTTACAAAAAAAAGCAAATGCTGTGCAAGTTATACAAAGCCTAACTCTATATTGAACAACTATGATTTGTTTCAAACTGGTTTTCTGTCCTTGTCTCTAAAAGTTTGGTGTACTTTTTAGCGTATACTGTCAGTAACAAATTGAATGAGTGCAAAATAAATGAGACCTTAATTTTAATGGAATCAACAAAGTGTTGGAGGAATTATCGTCTTGCTATGATGAGCCACGGTGAACATTACTATTTTGTTAATAAAGTGATGGCATTCTATTACATCGGTCTCAGAGCAGTATTAGCATGCTGTCACCCAGCAGGCTCATCATGAAAAAGAAATCATTATGGGAAAGTACCTTTATCTTGTGGTGGCTTTGCTTGTCCCTCCGTTGACTTACTGAAGCTATTAAGCTAAATTAAAAGAGTTAGATTTAGAGACTTGATGTTATTAGATACAGGGGGCAGGGAATTTGAATATGGAACAAATTGCTGCTTCAATAATTCAATAGAATGTGCCCTTTTTATTTTGTCAACTTTATTGCTACTTTTCTATCATTGTCTGACTTAAGATGTTCCTTTTACACACCTGTGCCATATTCTTTCCTATTACAGTAAGCGTTACATTGACACAACTACATATCATCCTCGATGGAAATTGGTCATTATTTATATTTCATTTTTAAAACATTTTGCTCACTGTAATGTGTGCTGTCTCATATCACTTTCCTTTTTCAGAATTTGCTGTCATTGTTGAGGTTGGGCTCAGGAAAAGGTGATGCCACTCACCTTCACCTGCAAGCTCTTTCTTGCTTGCAGCAGCTTTGTATGGGGCTAAGGAGGAGACTGCGCTTTCACCAAGACCCAAGCTTTTACTCAACAAAACAAGGTTGCACTGTTTATGAGTTTACCTGCTGTACAGATGTAACTGGAGTTAATCACATGTCATTTTATCCTCAGTAACTCTTTGTTTTTTTATTATTTGTGATATATCACACAGATCCAGTATCCCAAAACTCCTCCTTCTCTTACTCCCATGAGATGCGGGGTACCCAGCGTTCCCAGGCCTCATCTCCTGTAGCAGAGTGCTCCCCCAGGCCCTCTGTACTGGGACGCCCGGGCCAGAGAGCACGGGGAGATGGCCAAGATGGGGATGCAACTTCCAACAGGTGTGCGCGTAAATGTAATTCCACAACACTGCATACGTTTTAGTCAGGTGATTTTTGAGCACAATCACTGCATCACTGTAAATGTGTTCATAATGTTGCTAGCTAGAGTGTCGTGCCTTTGTATTTCTTTCTTTCTTAGTTGTGAGTGTGTGGGTTTCTGCCAGTTTGGCTTTTATTGCACTTCTTCTAAGTGTTACTCACAAATGATGTTATTTTAATGTGTCTTTCTCCCTTCAACATATTTTCTGTGATTCAGGTCTCTAGTCAATTCTGATCTTTATACATTACATTTAACAAGAGGGTGTGGAGAGGCATATAGTTCTGGAAATTTGTATACAGTAGGATTTTTTGTGGCTTTGATAATGACAAAATTGATACTGACACCAGCAGCCTGCACATGAAGATAAAACGATATGAGAAAGACTGTGGAGGATTTTATTCGTCTGCCTACATTTGAATAACACCACAAGCCCCCTAGAGGCTGATCCGTGGTGTTTAAAAGTGATGGCACATTCAGTTTTTATGATCCATTGCTGTGCAGCTCGTTCGTCACATCTTGTATTTGAGAGGTCCAAGTACAAATCATGTCTTTTCTGTATTTGTCTGTGATGCATCCAGTGGTAGTTCGCATAGAGGTGGAGCAGCATTACAGGCCCCCAGGCAAACACCCCAGTCACCTGTAGATGTGGCCCACTTGGAACTACCTGATCTTGGTGTTGAAGATGTCTTGGAGCTGCAGTTACAGCAGCTAACATTGGTTCAGTTTACTGTAGCTGCCATGGAGCACGCAATACCACTTCTTAAAACAGGTAAGAGCATGACGTGGGGTTGTAATTCTTGTAAATGTGTTTGTACTTTTGTTTCTTTGCTGTGTGAGGTAATGCAAATATTGTCTTGCCTGTTTTGCTGCAACATTAACCGTCCAAGTATCCTGCCAGTTATTTGATCTTGTCAAAAAAATCTCTTGCTGTTGCTCTGTTTCTTTCCTTAGAGAGTTCACATGTGTTCCATCGTGTTCTGAAGCTGCTGTGCGACGCCGTCCTCCTGCTTGGGGACAGTGTTTGTGAGCTGGTCTGGGATGATCGCAGCCTGGTGGGGATGGAGCTGGCAAGTCAAAACACAATTCATGACAGGCTCTTATGTAGATGAATGGATACACTTCACTGAAAAGGCGAACCGGGTTGGCCACAAGACAATTTAGCACAGACACACAGGCATACGGTACTCAACTGTCAAGGAGAGCTGCATGCATGTGATTGAGTGGAATAAGTTATATAAGGTTACAAAGGCTTCCTATTGGTTTCAAAAGAGCACTCACACATACGTTACTTGTGTGCTTGTTTATCTGTAACCTTGAGTTTATTCAGGCTGAGATTTTTTTGATCAGTAAATGTCTTCTTGTGTTATGTGTATAAAGTCAACAAAATGGATTGTGTTAAACTGGTGTTTTTTTTCCTAGCTACTATGCATTTGTTATCCTCCTTGACTGTTTAAAGAGTATGTTCCTCTGCTAAGGGACTTATACACTTGTCAAGCTCAAGCCCCTCTGGCCCTCTGCTGTTTAATACATGCCCAGAGCCTTGCAGCCTGAGAACTGTTTTGTCATCTTTATGTGGAGAGCAGCTTTTGTGTGCCAGACCTCTAGGTTTTTCCTATGGGAATGGGCCGGACTGTTCACGCCAGCTGAGCAATGCACAGTGCATCTACTGCCCCCTGCTGGTATTTCTCCTCAATTGTTAAATTTTTTTCCACCTAGAACAAAGTGGCTTAGAATAGATTGTTCCAATTTATTCATACTGCGATAGGGTGGATCTGTATCTCGTCCCAAAATAACCCTGAAATCTGATTACATTCAATTCCTAACCCCTGGAACGAACAATTTTTCTCCTGGCTCCCAGCCAGTAACTGTGCAGTCGAGAGTGTCTGTCTGTGTGCGTGTGAATATGTGCGTGATACGAGTACATCTGTGTGTGTTTTTTGAAGCATGTGTGCCATTGTGTATATTTATTTCCATGTGTATTTTAGAAGGAGAGGCTGCAAGCGTGCATGGAACTGTTGGGGGATATCCTGAGCTTCCACCAGAACTATTCAGCAGACATTTCCCGCAATTCACAGATTAACCACAGATTGGCCTACACAGGCACTGCCTTACTCGTCATTAAACTCTTGCAGACAGTCCTCCCTCCTGAGAAGGTATGTGTTACCATATTTTGCTACTACTCTATAATAAATGTAAAAAATGATGATGGGGTCTTTTAATCTCAAACAGGCTAGTGACAATCTTCCAGAAAACACTGCAACAGCTATTTTTCACCTCTGTCTGGACACATCATTGGGAAGTTTATTACCCAGCATGCAGGAGACGGCAGTAGCATACCTGGAGCAGGTGAATTCAGACAGCCATGACCTCTACAGGCGGGTGACCCGTGCTGCCCTCTGGATGGAATCAACCTGCAACTTCCTCAAGGAATCACAGGCTGAGGTACAGAGGCTGCG
The DNA here is from genome assembly GCA_020466265.1 of Siphamia tubifer. Taxonomy (NCBI): domain Eukaryota; kingdom Metazoa; phylum Chordata; class Actinopteri; order Kurtiformes; family Apogonidae; genus Siphamia; species Siphamia tubifer. Next base: position 32,874,891 of record CM035802.1, on the reverse strand, counting down.
TGTTACATTTAACTTAAAAGCCAAAAGAAGCTTTATAGTCTTTAGAGCCCCAGTCTGTCTTTTTTTTTTTTTTTTTTTTTACTTGCACACCAGTTGTGGATTTCTAAAGGCTGATATACCAAAATAGCACAGAGTAGGAAAATGTCAGACAATGAAACTTACGGGACATTGTGGAGAAAAAAAAAAATGACAGTGTCTGAAATGAACCGTGATTGACACAGTGAGTAGACTGACCAGAAAGACTTTTAATGTTTTTGGAAATGTTTTCCATTAAAATCACTCATGTTCTTTGCCTCTCTCTAATTGATATCAATTATTTGATTTGTTCCTCATAAAGGGAGAAAAGAACTGGTTGGAGTTGCTGGAACTGGCGGACCAAGCCATTGATGGCCTCCCATTTCACCAGCACTTACCCATCATAAAAGAATGTGTTCACATCTGCTCTTATCTGTAAGATGCTTTAAAGCCAATGTTTCTTGCAATGTGAAGATAATAATTACTTTAATAGTGTATTTTAGTGCAGTATTACATTTCTTTTAAATGTTCTTTCTATTTTCTTTTAATATCTATTATTAGGTGGAAGTTTGATCATCCCAGTCCACTACTCCAAACAGAAAGCCAAAACCTTCTCCTCAAGCTCCTATCTCATCCCTTACTGCCTGTCAAGACAGAAACATACGCATGCACTTTAAACCTGGTCAAGGTCAGAACAAGTCATTTTTATAGGCAGGATCATGGCTAAAATGCATCATACAACCTAACATAGCTATAAAATGAGACTCAGTTGGGGAAGCCATATGTAAATAAGTAGGGTGAAGATGAATGGCTCACAGATCTTTGACAGTGTGCAATAAAAAACCCTCTTGACATTTGCAATCAGACATTCTTTCCATTTCTCTCCACTATTAGCCATCCATTCTACCAACTACTGTTAAGGGTTGCATTGCTACTTTTGAAATGAAGTGGAACTTGGGTATGCATGCACAAGTGAGAGCCTAGGGATAATTTATGAGGTGATTTGGTATGATTACACTCACCCCTAGGACTGCCTTGGCATCCAGAACGTATCGCGACAGGAACCAGAAGCCTGCAGTGAAGTCAACTTTCTTCTCCACCACAGAGTGCTGTATGAAATAAGTGCTTTTGGACTGCAGGACTCGGCAGAAAAGGTGGGTTTGTACTTCTACTTCTGTGAAAATCAATTTGAGCACTTTTTAGACTTGGACTGAAATCCTTTTATTTTTATTTGAAGTGAAATTCAACTGGTTATCGTTCACTCCTTAAATGTATTAGTTGTGGTCAGGTTCAGAAGATAAAGGGTGAAACTACAAACCAACCCAAGCAACTTGGGTCTGTTACAAGCTTTTTTTTATCTTAACATCTGATTTCAGCAGTATTGTGTATTATACATTTAAGTCTGTGATTTAAAGGGGATATATGCCCATTTTCCACAAGTTAACACAGTTCTCTGGTGTCTCAATGGCCTGTCTGTGACATATTTTGCTCAAAAGATACAACAGCCTCTTCAACCTGTCAAAACAGGCTTTTTCAACACGCTTGGTTTTAGTGCCTGTTGCTTTCATGCAAATGAACCATAGCTGACTCCGCCCCTGTTTTCCACATGCTACCGATAGAGGAAGAAGAGAGGAAAAAATTGAGGCAGAGAAAAAAACACACAGACACCAATGAAATAAAATCAGTTGGAGAGAATCAACGTGGTCCGCTAACAGCCCTGGTGTGCATTTTTTATTTTTTTTTTAATTGAAGGGTCTCCTCACACACAGGCAATTTATATTTGTTTTGTAAAAACCTTAAAAAGTGCATTTTCCATGATATGTCCCCTTTAATAATGCCATCTGTTAAATGTTTTATCAGCAGTACTATATGTGCTAACTCAGCAGTTCACCTGTGATCTATAGGTGAATGTTGCTGCCAAGGATATCCTGCTATTCCTGCTCAAGGGGCAATTGATGATGACAGCATCAACCTGGGACAGATTCAATGAGGCTCTTTACCCAGTCATGCCCATATTACAGGTAGTGCACTCCCTGAAGACAATGTTTTGTGTTTTTATTGTAGAGCTCATAAACCAGCATTGTATTTGGAACTCATTACATTATATTCATGGAACAAGAGGAGGTAGTGTATGTTTCCACATTCAAAGCAAACTATGATCAAAACTGCAATTGTAGTGCTGTTGGATCACTAAGACTGCATATTGAGCTGCCAGTGAGAAAAATTTAGTTATTCTCTCATTTACATATTCTGTTATATTGTTTCCTTTTTGGGTGGAAAAAAACATGCTTTTATTAATTGTTCAGTTTCAGGCAACAGAAAGCCTGAAAATTCTTCATGAATATACATGAGATTTTGACTAGCCTGTCAAGTGTGATTTAATTCAAGGAGGCCATTCGGAGATGGGCCCGCCATGTCAACAAGAGACGAAATGAAACCACCCGTAATCAAAGCAATGCATATTTTATTTACTGTTGTGCTGCTTAGCAGGAATTCCCCATTGTTCACCCCATTGTCTGCCATATCAGTCTGAGAATTATGTGTGTGTGTGTGTGTGTGTGTGTGTGTGTGTGTGTGTGTGTGTGTGTGTGTGTGTGTGTGTGTGTGTGCGTGTGTGGCAGGGTTATGCCAGCACTGAAGAGTCACTGGGAAAATGTGTCCTGCTGATAAGTGACATGTCGGACGTGGCAAGAGACAACATGTTTCCAAGCACAGCCAAGCTAAAAGCAGCACTGCGGCTCCTTTTCACTAAACAGTCTTCGTGAGTCCAGGCTTTTGGTGTTTCTTATGTTGGCGTACGTGAGCAGTGGGTGTGATGAGATGATTGTGTTTATAATGTATGTCTATAATGCTGTGTTTTTCTTTGTGGTTTTGTTTTTGTGATGTTGTTTGACAAGTTTGATGGTGGATCTCAGAATTTTTAGTGAACCAGATAAAGTCCTCAGAGTCTGAATATTTTGTTCCACATGCTCACTTATGATAGGCGTATTACCACTGTCAGATTCTGTCAGGTGCATTGCTCAAGTCACTGAAATGTGCGAGGCCTGTGTAAAAGCTTACCTGTCCCAGCCTATGAATGTTGAGGGAGATGGAAATGAACTCCAGGCAGTGGCTAGTGGACATGGTGTTGTACATTTTGACAGAAACTAATATATTGATCTGTATATTTCGGTATTCGCATTTAATCATGTTGACAAAATGTGTAAAGATATACAGCTTTGTCAAAAACACCCTCATCTGCATTTAATTCAAACAAATAGACAAGCTTTCCATTGGGTAATTATTACAGTGATTAAAATGTTTCACTCTGTCTCTACCATCATCAGCACAAGCTCTAGGACAAAAAAATAATGCAACTATTTTTATGCAGACATAAATGTTGGAGTATGGTGATGGTGAATATGTGCTGCTGTGATTAAAACTAACATTGTCCAATTAAATATTAAGAGTGGAAGTTTTTTGGCCAGGCTGTATGTAAAAGGTGGATAAATATGTACCTTGATGTCAGGGCTAGCTTTGTGACCACTTAGTTATTTTCCAGTTTACATTATGATTAATCAGTGTTGAGATCAATGTATAATGTTTTCTGCTTTTGCACTCTCTGTTTCCTGTATGTTGCTTATTGTTAACAGTGTAAGAATCGCGGCAGTGCAGCAGATTCTTCTCCACCTAACCAGTTCTGATGGGGCTGAAATGGCCAGACCGGACCTGAAACAACAACCACTGATCTCATCTTTCTCAAATATTTACTGCCTCAGAAACCCTTTAGACATCACTCTCGATACCAGCAACAAGTCCATCCTAAAGGTACAGGTTTATACACAGAGAAAAAAAAATGCACATAGAAACATGAACGCACTCCAGCGACTCTCATGATGTAACATGGAAAACAATATGAACACAACAATATAAGCCTAATGTGTACCTCCGTCATGTCGGCAGTATCATTAGTATCTGAGTATATGTGCATATGTTGCTTGTGTTTTATGTTCTCTAGGTGGAGTCGGTGGAGAAGCTGTTTTGTATCCTGTCCTCAGATACTGTTGACATCTCCCTTAGAAGATCTGCAGCAGAACAGCTGTCTGTGGTGCTTCAAGGTTCAGCGTCAACCGAGAACTATTTTCTTTAAAGAGAATTAGAAACTTAAATTTTGTCGAAAGAGGTTTTATTTTATACACTTGGTTAATATTTTACACAATATCCTTTATACTCTGGTGCATTTAAAAGCATCCACGTTTTTTTTTTTTCTTTCATCTGTATGCTCTTTGACTCCTGCTTTTAGTTATGTTTCACAAGTATCTGCCAATATGTGAAAGTGGTATTAAGACTGAAAATTTGGTAACTATTCATTTCCATCTAACAAATGAATTTGGAATTCTGTTCCTATGTAAATGTATACATTTTCAGTCACTTGTTTTTAAACAGGACACTTGAAAGACCTAATCATATTTTCAGACTGCAATGTAAGCACTTGTTAAATCAAAAACTAACTTCAAAAGTTTGCGATAAATGATAGCTTCGCCCTTGTGAAGTTTACAATGTGCAGAGTGGGTGCCTTCCCACCACCATATGTTAAGACAGCCTGGTTGAGCAAACAGTTGAGGCTTATGCAAATGTTTATTGTCAGTTTATTGAATTTTTCTTTTTGTCCCCGCAGACACAACAATGCACCCTGTGCTCAAGAATCTCGGTATAACAGACAAAGTCATTTCTTTCATTCTTGAAAGTACAAATGGAAACAAGGTATGAAAAACACTCAAAAAAAACTGCTTAGGCAAAGTCAAAGTTGACTAAAACAATGAATCTGTATCTGTACATGGAGGTAATAAGTGTGTGTGTGTGTGTGTGTGTCTGCTTGCTACTATTTGAGTCCATGTCCTCGTTTATATGTACGTACATGTGTTGCCAGCGGATCTGGAGAAAACTTACTGAAGCGTGCATGTTGGAAGGATGAAATGGCCTGTGTTAATAATGTCAGACAGGCCCTGGTCAGCAGTGATTTTTGCCTTCTAGTTACTGCTGACTGCTGATCATTCCCAGGCCTTGAATAAGAAACCGCTAACAGGGGTAATGGTCCAATATGTCTGGCTACATTGAGGTGGAGGAACAGACCCACAGAGAATGACTTTTCTCAGCTAACAAGTGTGTATAAGAGATGCCTGCAGGTTATCTGTGTCCTGACCCTCAATTTCCTTCACCCTGTATAATCACTGGATTTGGATCCAGTTTATGTGAAGTGACAGTAAAGAGACAGAAAGTGAATATGTGTATCTATTTGTATATTCCTTGCAATTAACCACCAAGTGCACACATTGTTGCTCTCCCCAGAGCTTGGATTGCCTGTTGGAACCATGTGTGTGTATCCTGAGGAAGCTTGTGTATGCTGATCCCTCTTTGAGGCGCTGCCTGGCACAGCGCAACCTCCTGCTCCTCATGCTGCTCAGGGGTACTTTCACAAGACAACTCATTAAGTAACAATGATACATGCGATGTTATGTGGCTTGGGGGCACATTCTCAAAAGAAATCATCCATTGGTGCATAGTTCTTAATGATGTTGTCACAGTATAAAATGGCATATTGGTGTGATGCAACATGTCTCTATTGAGCTGAATGTGGCAGCTGTGTACACCTGCTGTAGGTGTTTCTTCTTAGTTCGTTTAACATTACTCGATGCAATGCATTATAAATTAATAGATTTTTAATGCATCCACTTGCATTCAGAACAAAATTTCAGAGTTGAGACAATTGTTTTAATATTTTTCATATTTATACCAGTATTATGTTTTCTCTCCACCATAGCATCCTTGATACTGAAAGAAAACAAAGGCAATGGAAGTGAAGTCACTGTACTGATGAGTTTACTGCTGTTTGATGAGATTGCCAGCCTTGAAATGTGGTGAGTTTTTTTTCTCTCATCAAGATTCTATGATAATAATTTATACAAACCTTGGTTTCTTTTTATCACATCAGGTCAGACAAATACAGCACTGATGTGAATCTTTCACCATTCTCTCTACCGCTGTCAGTAATACACAGGTAACCACATCTGTAAGGTTGTGAAAGTCAGTTGACAACATTAATTTGTAATGCAGTGTTTTTAGTACACCTCTCCCATTTAACATCTAACTTCTCTTCCAGGTACAACATCCCATTTCAAACAGCTACTCATCATGCGGTTAGTCCGTACTGCTGTGTCCTGCCCCCTTCCTCTGACTTGTGGACCCTGGGCCCTGCACGACATGCCTTGCAGGTGGCCTGGAACACTGCATGGCATTCTGGAGTAGACAACCTCCTCAAGGGATTACATGACTCTACTTATGTTGCTGAGTAAGAACCTTATACTTTTTCTCTGTTCTACACAGTGACACATATATATATATATATATATATATATATATATATATATATATATATATATATATATATTGATGTAGTTTTTGTTGTTATATAATCCAAAGTTGTGTGTTTTGGTGTAATACGTGATTAGAAAGGATGGTTAAGTTTGCTATAATAAAAATATATTGACAAATCTGCTAACTTTGATACTTTATATACATTCAGCTGTGGTTGTTTTGATGTTTTGTTGTTGTGTTTTTTTCAGATTATACATGTCAATTTGATTTTAGACGGAATATTTAAACTGTGTCCCTGTTGCAAGTCACCCTTATACAGTGTCTATCAAATGAGGGGAATCGTAGTGAACATATTGTTTCTGGGGCTTGGCATCTTGTGTTTCATCTGTCTCCATTTACTTGTAATGTGACCTAATTCAAAAGGATGAGATTGTCTCTCAAATTGTTTTAACCAGCTTTATTACATTTCAGATGCTTAAAGCACCACATCAATGGATCAATCCACCTGAAACTAAGTTTCATTCTGTGTTGAATAGTACATGGTCAGGATGGATTATACAATAAAACAGCGAACTCACTTTTTAGTTTCATATATACATATATATATGAATGTGTGTGTACAAGTCTTTAACCTCTAAAAATGCTATGTGTATGTTTATTCACATGAGTCACAATTCAAGGTCTTTTTGAATATTTATCTGAGTTGTTATCCATCTTGTTAATGCTGTTATTCGTATCCTTTTTGATGAGGTTCCCTATTGGCACATGAGTAATCTTCTAATATTTTTATTTTACACCTCAACACATATATTCCCATTTAATTCCCTGCAGATTTCATGCTGATCTAAAGCTGTCAGAAGTGCAGCTTGTGGCGCTGCGGGCTGTACACTTCCCCACTGCGCTGCAGGACTGCATCCATGCCATTGTCACAGCAGCGGGACACAGTTCAGTGACCTCTGCCCTTTCAAGGCTCACTCTCTATTTACTGATTGACAAACTGGCTCTACCTCACATCTCCACTTGCAGCTGCAGAGATTCTCTGCACTCCCTCAGCTGGCATTCAGCAATTACCAGGTACAGTGCATATAAATTCAATGAAGAGATTCATGTACCATAAGATTGTGTAATAAAAGCAGTAAATATATCTGGTTAAGGTTAATGAATAAAGAAAATTATGGGAGGTTTCTGACTGCCATAAGTATTTTAAGCGGGTGCAGCTCTGTCGAACAGTGAACCAGTATGAAGTCAAACCGTAAATTAGAATTCATGGTGCTTTTCATGCTGTGTGCTTTGATTATTACACTCTGCTGATAGAAGATGAAAAATTCCCTAAAATAATATAATGGCAATATGATATTATTAGTTCATTCTCTCGTTAAGGGCTTTTTTCTGGTTATTGTTGTTGTTCATTCCTCTCATTCGGGAATATGGAATGTCAAAAACACCTTGAGGGAATTTCATTCAGATTTGAATTTCAGGATTAACTCATATTTTTGCCTATAATAAGCATTTTCTGCTGTTTCTGTGAGTTACCTTTTAGGATTTAGGCAGTCTCACTTTGGCTTTCTCATACCTGAAGCATTATCTACTGTCTGGGCTACATGTTTTATCAGAATCTGAATCAGGCAAATATGTGAACAGGTACAAGATGTTTGACTGAGCAGTTCATTCATTCATTCAGGTGTTTAGTTTCATTTACTAGCTTCTACAAATTAAAAGGAAACCCAAAATAGATTTTAGTTAACCTACTTCAGAAATTAAAAACATGTAGTTATTATGCTAGGCTCCTGACTTTCCATTGTTTTCCCTGCAGGTTTCTCCAGGTGTGTCCAGCCTGTGTGGAGGATGAGAAGTTGCTGGTGGGCATTGTTGCATTTCTGAATGCCTATTTCAACCAGGTACCCACAGAGTATGTGTCTGACCAGGAGGACAAGGACCTACGCTGGATAGTAGAGCTACTTCTTAGCCAGGTGCACATTGGCTGTTTTCAGAATCATATGCTGGACAGTACATAGTTCATACTTTGGAAATAGATACAATATAGTTCTCATTTTTCCCATCGAATCTGTCATGTGTGAACACTGGTACAACAGTCACATAATCCTCAGGCTTATCACTCCAGAAACAGTGGTTGCTTTTTCGTAGATGTTTACAGTGGGGTGAGTTATGCTTTTATATAGAGTTCTCTGTGATTTTATTGATACTAAACACTTACTTCCTGTTATCTTGTTTATTTGTTAATGTTTCAGAGTTAAGGAGTATGTGATGTATTTGATGCAAAATCATGACACAGTAGTTTTATGTACTTTGTACCTCATGCACATTGTTGTTCATGTCCATGGCAGCTTGTGGCCATCCTTTTTATATATATATATATATATATATATATATATATATATATATATATATATATATGTATTCACATTTAATGTATGGAATTATTGAACTCTACTCCAAGCTTCTGCCAAGCAGGTGGCACTAATGCACTAAGTGGACTAATTTTGATCCACCATTAGAGTGAATTGTGGATTGTCATTACTAGTTACTATTTTTGGTCAGTAATATGATTTTTCAAATGCAGCCATGCAGTTATTTCAACTATCTAAACTAGCAGGAATGTAAATTTATAGTAGAATAGAGGAGTAGGATATAGAATTTTGAGTTTATTTGAGTGATGCAAGTTTTAGGTATGTGTGTGCTGGTGTTACATCATTCTATGAATCTCACTTGGTGGAATTAGTTGGAGGTTTTCTACTAAGCCGCCCACTGGCAACTTAATATGTGTGATGTTTACAGTGCGGGCTATACTATATCTTCCCTTTAGTGCTTCAGTAACTACAGAGTATGTGTGTGTGTGCATCTCTGTGACTTGGTAATCTTTTAATACTCTCCAACATAGAGGGTTACATACTTATAACCACAGCATGGATAAATCTTAAGCCACATCAAGCATATTACTCTCATAATGACAATTAAATGCTGTCACATTCTCGTACCTCAGACCTGCAGCATACATTACTTCCTGAGCTCTTGCAACAAAGTTGGATTCATCATATTGCCTTAGGAGAAGAATCACCACATTGTTTTAGTGGGGAGAGCTACTTTTAGGATTTAATCAGTCTCACCTTGGCTTTCTCATTAATGTGTGTGTAAACAATAAGCCCTCCCCTGGCAGCTAAAGCAGACTCGGATTGAATGCCTGGTAGGGGTGAGCTACTCGGCTCTGCTCAGACTTTTCTGTAATTACTGAGCTGTGTCAGGAACATCTGTCGCTCTCCACACTTCTGTTAACTATCTATTCTGTATGTATGGCTCACAAAGATTTGCTTGTATGTTGATGTGGTTGCTCATTTTCCATTCATACTTAGTTTCTTTAAATTAAGAACAACCAGCATGAAATGCAAACATGTTTTGGATTTTTTTTTTGTTGGTTACAAACTGTTCAGCTTATGCTCATTGTTTTGAAACTGTTCGAGTGTTTGTTGTAAGGCTGAAAAAAAAATCTATATAAAGAATAAATGAAATCTAAATGGAAACGCATAAATTTAAAAAGAAATCAATAAGTTTATGTCTATCACTCATCTAGGAGACCACATGCCTCTTCAGTTTGCTGCTTGGGGCAGAGACACAGTCCTCAGCTCAAAACCTCAGAGAGGAAGAGGAAATGAGGAACCAAGTGAGCCAGAGACTCCAGCGAGAACTCGCCACCTTCTTTAACACCTTACTCCTCCGTCTAGGAAACACATCTGACAAGTAGGTAGATTACTTATACATTCAATTTTATTGTGACCCTCTGTGCTTTTTTTCATCCCTTGATGTGTGGAATTTTTAATACAAAAAATCATTAGATTTAAATGAGTATGAACTTTAAATTCCATGGCTAGGTTAGCTTTAATAGGAACTTGTTTTGTCACTGACAATAGCTGCAGGATTCAGAGGTTCAACGAAACTTTTAATCTTTTAAGTAATGAAGCCAGGCAATTTATAATCCATTTTTCAGATTAATAACACTTAGTTTACTTTATTTCATAAACAGTCAATTCTGTTTTTTGCCCTTTTCCCCATTTCTGCCTGTTGTCTCTCTGATTTTCTTCTTTCTCACTCTTTCTCACTCTGTCCTTTCCTGTCTGTCCAGGCTATGTTTGGCATTAGCACGCCCCTTCAAGAGCCAGTTGGCAGACTGTCTGCTTCAAAGCCTGCGGGTGTCCGACGCCCCACGTTTCTATGGCCTTCCCAGCCTGGAGAGGACACTGCAGGGCATGGTCAATCTGACAGCTCAGCCTGGTTGGAGCTCCCACTGCCCTGACCAGGAACCCATGTCTCTCTGCTCCAAGTATCTCAGTGGGCTTTTAGAGGTGTGTGTGTGTGTGTGTGTGTGTGTGTGTGTGTGTGTGTGTGTGTGTGTGTGTGTGTGTGTATGTGGCATGTGTGAAGTTGTTGTCTGCACAGTATTTGTGCATATGTTCATGTGTTTTGTGAGCATATGTAAGCCTCCTGTTCCGTCTTCAGTGATGAGACCGCCTAAAGAAATGAATGAAATGAAAAACACAGTACTTTCTGTGGAATTAATTAAAATTAAGCAGAACATGGTTACGGGACATGAATTGGAATAGGTAAAAATCTCATTGATTAGATATGCCACACTGTGAAGATGCTGATGAGATTAATCAACCTTGCTACTACCATCTGTTCAGTTGTTTAACAGTCCACAAGAGTGGCGTAACACATTGTAGTTCGTGCAGCACGGAGGTGTCCAAACTTTTATTTTACACCCCTGAGAAAACAAACTGTTAACTTTACACACCACCCATTCCTTATCACTTAACCTCATCCTTAATGAACATAAATTAAGTTAATGTCATTTTCATTGAAGATCTTTGGTGGCTACCTCCATGTCTTTGATGACCACTAGATACCTACCCCATACATTCTCACCATCCCAACTTCTTGACTCCATAGGCCTTGGGTATCTCTTGGGTGCAGGTCCACCCCCTGTATGACTTAAATAGTAATCATTAAAATATCCAGGTCTCAGATATTTTTAGGTTTCCTGTATATACATCAAATTGCATAACAAAAATACAACATCAGTTTACAAGTGATCACAGTTTCCTGACTTTTTGACTTTTTGGCTGCACCTGTCATCTGTACACATGACAACAATGTAGTGGGCTTCACTTCATGATTTCCTCTCAAATCTGTCCTTTGCACAGGTGATCTCATCATTTTATGTAGAGTGGGGAGGAAACTCGATGTCTTTCATGGGCAAAGGTGTGACCAAAAATGCTGTTATCTGTCTGCTTCACCTGTCCCATGAGATGATGGCTGAGAACAAAGACAAGGCAAGTGTCAGAAAAACTGCTTCAAGGGATGACTACTAAGAATGTTTGATACTTTTAAAATGAACTTAAGTTTAAATTAATGAAAACAAATGTTGCTTAAGTAAGACAAAACAGGAGTCAGAGAATGCCTAATCTTGCCCCTATTTTGTGCCAATCTCAAGTTTCTATGGCAACCTGTTCTTGAATTAGAGCCACTAATGTGATTTTAACCTTTCTGCTAAATGCAACCTTGACCTTTGACCTTTTGCATTATTGATAATTTCATTATATGTATATATGCATCAGTGCGTGTAATATTATAATGTATCCAGTATTGATTATGCTATTGCATGATATGTCTATGCTTAACACGAGTTGCAGAAGTTAATTTCACATTTGACCTCCAGAGATCTCAAAACCTATTGGTTGTCGGTGATAACACCAAATATGAGAATTATGGAAATCTTCATTCCGCATTATTTGGTATCAGCCTGAATGTTCTGTGACCCTCTGTTCTTAAGTTATAACCGATAATGTGATTTTGACCTTTCTGTTAAATGCGACTTTGACCTTTGACCTTTACTCAAAAGGATCATTGCATCTGATGTACATTAGCTATATGTATATGCCCATGTAATTTAATGGTGATATCTCAAGTATTCATTGTGTTATAACATGATTATGCTGATTACAATGATGTCTCCCAACCAATGTTGGTCAAGATTAATAAAGTCTTCTTGAATTTGACCAAAATTGTTTCTCTCCTATTTGTCTATACCAGGACTTTATTTCACAGTGGACTTTGGGGAATGAAGCATCTACAGAGGAGGCTAATGCTTCTCAGCTTGGTCTAGCCTGGCTTGTCCCATTATGGGTGGACCGAGATAAAGAGGTACAGTTAATATCTAGTGTCTGATTTGTTGGTTTTTGTTTGCTCGGTTAAAAGCTCCTTCCTGTTCACAAATATACACCCTGTACCTTATATAGCCTGTATGAGACATTTGTAATAGGTTGTTAAATGGACCACTTTTTTTTCCATCATTGACTAATCAGTCATTTTATCAGAGTCTCTTGACAAGGCTTGACAAGCTTTGTCATCCTTTGTCAAAATTTTAGTTAACTTCAATATGTTTTATCATTATAGTAGCCAAATGTCCAAATTAACGTTTAATTGCAGCTGCTGAGTTTCCCAGAACAGAAGGAGCATTTGTGTCATTAAAGGTCCATCACTTTTTAATCTGCTGATGTGACTACAATCCGCGGTTGAGCACACTGCCAGTCAACCGTCCCTTCCTATCTCTTTTGTTTTCCTCCATCTCATCTCCTCTCATCCCAGGTGAGGTTTGCCAGTCTGGGTCTTGGTGCAGCTCTGTCCTCCGTGCCCAGCGGGTGCCAGGCTCTGTGTGCCAGCTGTCAGAACATCAGTGGAGGTCTGTGGGGCACGTTGCTTAATATCCTTTTGGATCAGCAGGAGAGCAGCATGGTCCGCAGAGAGGTACAATGTTGAAGTGGAGCTCTGTTCTTCTGTTTGTACAACTAAGAAACATGTTGGGTTTTTTTCCCCCATATTGCTACACAGGGAAAGAAATAGCTTCCTCTTAGGGTGCATCAGCTTCGTTATAGAACACCTTGCAAATTGTCAAGACTCAGTATCCAGTGTGTGAAAAATATTAAAAATAAGGACAGCAAAGCAAGTACACATTGATTTCTGGCTGAGGTTTGAGCTTTTATGTATTACCAGCCAAACTCAGGCAGATGGCACTGTTGCTAATCTAACTTGACCTGATGTGTGTGCTTCTCTTCTTCTTGTGATTCGTGTGTCCAGGCAGCATTTATCCTGCAGAATTTGCTGGTGATGCCCATGCCTGCCAATGCAGAGGAGGCCAAGGACTCCCACTGGCAGGTCAGCCGCTCTGCCAGCCAGTTAAAAAGCTTTTATAGACCATGAACTGTTTCCCTTGTCTCTCTCTTTACCGTTTCTGCCTCTCTGTTTTTACCCCCTCTCTTTCCCTCTCCACCATTCGTAGATGTCCTCTCTTGTTGAGCTCTCCAGGATTCAAACCAGGGGTGTTGCTATAATTAAGGCTCAACAGGGGCTCAGACCCCCAGCTCTCAGATTTTAGTTAATTAAGTCTAAATCTCTGTCTGAGCAGCAGCAGCATCTTAATTTGAGTTGGACGTGGATATCACAACACATGAATTGTACGCTTTCCTTAAAACAAATGAGAAAATGAGAAACTAGTTATAACTGCCAAATCAGGCAGTAATGCAAAACATAAATCAAGTCATGTCAAAGGAAAATATAATTTTAGACTTGATGTTTGCCTTGTGGGAACTGCTAGGGGGAAAAAAAAGAAAAGAAATGGGACATAAAATGTCACCCTGTCAAAGTGGAAGTGATCTAATGTTTTATTATTACTGTCACAATTTAACAAACAATATTAAGTATTTCAAATGTATGTGATGTATAATGACACAATTAGACCCGACTGGATTTTACCTTCTAATCTTCTTTTTGTTTTATATCAGCTACATTTTCTTTGGTCTATTCTAAAGATGTAACAGTTTGTAGCACCTTCATTTTTATGCTTCGTTCCAACATTCTATCTCGTTCCTTTTCAGCATCCATGTGTTCACGATGAAGTATCTGGTGTCTCTTTGGTGGGTCTTCCGGCACTTCAGGCTTTGCTTTACCACTGTCAATATTTTCAACACGTGGTACTCTCCGCATCCACTTGTTACCGAGGCAGGTACACATTCCACCTACAACCTCATGCTGGTACTACAGGTGGCCCTAGTCCTCAAGAGAGCACTTCACAAGGTAGGCTTTTGTTTGATTGAACTTTTAACCAAGTTACCATGCCTTCTTTGTAAAGTAGAAATATGAAGAAAAAAAACTATATCTTTGATCATGTTAATGTATTTAAAGTCGTATCCCTTTTTTGTTCCCACTGCTCGTCTACAACACTCTGTACAACTGTCCTTCTTTTACAAGTCAGTATATTTGTATTCTTCTCTAGATTCTGAAAGTTCCCTGTGGTTCTGGAGATATACCCCACCAGCACCTACTGTCAACTCCAGCAGACCTTCCAGTTCCCTCTCCACCTCCAGCACTGAGGTTAGCAAAGCTCTTATATCAACAGAAAATCATGCACACAGACTTAAAATGTAACAAATTACCAGCCGCCGTAGGTCAAATGGCAAATCTTAATGTTTTCCGTTACAGATTAGAGGTACTGGGCCACACACCCCAAAGGCTCTTTCCCCTTTGAACATCACAGAGGATACCCCTGTGAGCAGACTGACAGCTCAAGGTACTTCAGATTACATGTATCTTTCTACCCTTGTGTATTACATAAAACATTATAACATGATTTTGTTCTTCACACTATGCAAAGCATCACAGTATTTTTCCTATACGAGTAAAGACTCTCTTTAGTCAGTGATAATTTCTAACATTATAAAGTAAAACTGTTCACCACATATCTGTATTCATGGTTCTAGGTTAAATGATCGATGAAAAGCAGAATTTTGTAACACCTTGCCCTTCGTTTGATATTTTTGATTATGTGATTACAGTGTCTAGACAGAGATGTGACTCATACTGTGTCCACCCCATTTCTAATAACTGCCCATTGATGTCTCTCACAGGCCAGAGTGACACAGATACCAGTGACTCGGTTAACTCCCATGAGTCCCAACAACCAGAGCCCTCAGCCATAGAACCTGTTGTCATAGTAACTCCTGACCTCCTGACGGCCCACTGTGGCTTGCTGAATAACCTGTTGGCTATCCTTCCAGATTTCACCCTCACAGCCATTCGACACAACCAAATACTGCCAGCCCTCACTGGGTAAGTGGCCACAGGGTTAGACCACATCAAAAGCTGACAGAACACAGCAATTTCCCCTTACACATAATAGCACATACGAATGAATGAGACACATCTGTTTTGCCTAAAGACTTTTAAAGTGTAATCACAATGAAAGGGTCTTCCTAGAGAGACACTGTATTAATGTACTAAATAAGTTGTGCGGTTACAAAAACACCCTGGATGATTTTGATGTTTCCCCTTAATTCACTCCACTTGTCAGTTCAATTCAAATTCAATTCAATTCAATTTTATTTATAAATCCCCAAATCATAACAAAGTCATCTCACAGGGCTTTACAGAAACACAATCAACTACAAAGATATATGAAAAGTTCAGAAATGAGCGAGGAAACTGTAAATTATTCTCAATTGTAGCCTATAAAACACAACCATGTTCATACTTTTCCATCATCTTTATTTCTCTCCTCAGTCTGGTGGATACTGGGTCCACTGAGAGATGTCTGAGTGAGCTGAAGACACCCAACATCCTACCAGGGGAAAGGGAAGACATAAAGAGCCAGGTGGAGAACACTGTGATAGACAGCTCTGAACAGTTTTTCTTTTTGTTATATTATGATTTAACCACAAAAATGTGGGCTGGTACAGTACAGGCAGCACTAGGTTCTCTGCACTTGCAGATTTTAGTGTGGGTGGAATATTTAACATGCTTATAGTCAAAGCCTATCATTGTTTTGGTTACTGAATACATTTTAACAAAGGCGTATGTTTTACTATAAGTTGATTTCAACCCTTCTCTTTACAACTGAACCTCCTAAGGATCAACATTTGTGTTTCTTTTGTGTGAAAGTTTTGTTAAGATACTCTCCTTCGTGTGCATATTTTTCTAGTTTGTGACCCTTCTTCAGTTCCTGTCAAGCTTCTCCAAACTGCTGCAGTCATGTGTCACTGTGAGCCAGGAGCTGATTGGCCAAATGGACTTTCTGAAACAGCTGCTGTCTTCTCTGGTCACGGTGCTCATGCTGGATACAAAAGGATTAGGTCAGAAATGTATTTTAAATTAAAGTAAAAGTAATAACATATATTCATACCAGCAAACTGGTCACATGTTTACTGATGAGAGTCATTGCCAACTATAGCTCCAGAGGCAGCACAACTGAGTGCTAGAGGTTGAAAAAGCATCACTGTAGGTCTACACCTGTTCAATAAAATGGATTTTCAGAATCATCAGTGATGTTTGTAGATTGCATAGCGCAAGTGTTTTGGCAGCTGTCGAGAAGAATTTTTACTCCCTAAGAATCATGCATAGGCTCCAAACTGTTGGGCATGCACATCCACATTCTTTTCCATGTAATCATCCAGTAGTGAAACCTGTCAGATGGAATTTTCCAACAAAAATTGTGAAAATGAAGTGAGTTGATTTCCATATTACTCGGCTGACTGTAACAGTCAACCTTATGTTAATTTTATTTATCTGGTTAGTCGTTTTTGTCAAATAAGAGTGAACGGATGTATGATTATTATTTTGTATGCTGTGTTACTCTTACAATTCTACAGTCAGTAACTGTTAACATATAGATGAGTCTGGTCTTAATCAGCTCTATATGTCAAGTGTCATGAGATAACCTTTGGTATGATTTGGTGCTATATAAATTGAATTTGATTAATTGATATAAGATGGATTTGTGTATTGTGATGAACTTACTTCAGTTGAGATCTATTACTATTGCATGCTGAATTTACAGTCTAGCTGCACTAAGTTTACGCTTATGCGAACTATACCCCACTACAAAAACGCTGCTACACATATCTAAAAAAGTGTGTGTGTGTGTGTGTGTATATATATATATATATATATATATATATATATAACACCCATTCAAGTGGCACTGAAGTTTTTCCACATCATGTCATTTATTTATCATTCATTATAGTAAATTTAACTTTATTTGGACTTTCAAAACTACATATATAATTGAGATAAAAAAAAAAAAAAAATATTCCTCCCCATTTACTAGTGTAATTCTATCTCTCTTGCAGTCTTCTCTCTCTCACACTCAATGTGTTATATTGTGGTTTTATCACTCACATCTCTTATGAGTGATTATTTGATTTCTCCCAATGCTTATCAAGTGTTTCTTGGAGTGGATTCTTTTTTAATAGTTATTTTTTCCCCTTGGATGAAATGTATTTTCTCTTGCTTTTCTTCTCGATGTACACAAGGACATTGAATTTGCATTAAAATCACACATTTTTCCGTGTAGGGTGTGGGTGGAAATGTTAGTTTGGCAGGTCACGATTTAGTCACTTTTTTTCAGCTCCTCTGAGTTTGCAGGTCTGTATATATAATGTATTCTATCATTAACGTATATTCTACTATAGAGTATGTATACCACACATTTAGGCATCTGTTTTATGCAAATCTTCATGGCTTTTACAATTTCAAACATTTGTTTGACTGTTGCGTGTCCAGAGTGTGATCTGTGTGTGGCTTTGTGGATGCCTCGTGTCATAAAATTTATGACTCACTTTTTTCCCCTCTTCAGATGCAGGTACCCAGGACGTGGTTTGTATGTGTTGGGCAGACGTGTTTATGCTCCTGGCTACTCTGGTGAGGAGGGACAGCTCAGCAGCATACCCATCTGTCTCTGCTGCGCTGGGAAGACGCTGGCGGACATTTGCAGGTACACAGGCACTCTGCTCGTTTTGTGTGTGCATGTGTGAAATGTGCGTACGTTAAAGGAAATAGATAAAAGTGACAGAATTAATTATTCTGTCAGTTGCACAGTAAGTAAGCAGGATCAGTATTTGACAAATATAATCATGAATTCTGATGGAAAATAATAGAGATCCTCGATATCATGTGAACACTGTGGTTGTTTCGTGACTGGGCCTATTAACTGCACTGAACAGATGTTAGGATAGGATAATTGCATCCTGTGCTTATGCTACCGCTCCCCCTCCCACTCCTTTTCTACTGTGATTAATACTGCAGCAAGAAAATCTGATAAGTCCAGTAAAAGATACTCTCAGAGCCATTGTGCCTGTGTTTATGACTATATCGTGTTTGTGCTTCTCACATTAGGGGATTAGTGTTTTTTCTGCCACACTGGTGCAAACATGAGGAAATCTCTCAGGAGACTCGAGATGTTGATACGTTGTTTTCATTTGGCACAAGAAAAATCAATTGATAAATTTTTTTTCTCTAAGTGTTTATGCACGCTGTGTATTTTGCAGGAACGCTGTCGGTGTGTATGGATGAGAAGTTTACAGATCCCCTTCTCTACAAAGCAGCTCTGCAGTTCATTAGTGCAGTTTTTACAGAAGAGACAAAGAGAAGAGAAATAGCTGATACAGCCCTGAATGTACACCGTGGCCCCCCTCTGTCCGACATCCTGAGTGGTCAATCAGCAGATCGTCTGTGTGAGATGCTATTGCAGGTACACGCCACTGCTCCCACCCCGTATTTTTTCTTAATATCAGCGCACAGTATGAATGACTATACCATGTGTCCCGGTGATCAAGTTTGTACACTTTAAAAGTTGATTATAACTGTTGATGTTAGAGTTTCGAGAAGAGGACGCCTCAAGACCCTTTAAAGGAGCAGACAGCTAAAGCTCTGGCAACATTGCTAGCCTGCAGCCCCACAGCTCAGAATCACGCAGCCAAAGGTATGTCCCCAAACCATGGGTGGCACTTAACCACCATTTTTTTTTTAGTTTGAAAAATTCAAATGGCTCATCAAGCTATTGTGTGGGATTTATACACAATACAAAACTGTATATGAGATGCATCCATAAAAGTACATTTACATTTGGTTTTTGGTTGATTTCTTTACGTTATTCACATTTTAAATAGTACTGAACATCCTCAGGCAGATCAAAAACCCCTTTTTTTGATTGTGATGTTATGCACTTAACTATAAAAAGGTGCTGTACTCAAGTTTATAGTCCAGAGTTTTGTGTATCGTGAGAATAATAGCAACCAAACTGCACAAATCCACCTGTGTCACTAAAACTAAGATGGATGAAATGGATAGTGCAAATATTGAAGGTGCTGCATCATGTCTTGTCTTTTACAAAAAATGTTTTTTTTCGGCAATATGTGAAAGAAGCAAATTGTTAAGTTCTGAGTTACATATATAACAGACCTACACAAAATATGATTTTAGCATCATCATCAACATGTACATGTGTCTATTAGTCACATCGCAGGTTCTGCAATGTCGGAGGCAAATTAACTCACCTAATTTCAAGGGTACCTGACACACTGCACGCAGCGATCCACCAATCACAATCATTTTTAATCAGTTTGCCAAAGCAGATCACGGTGGGAATTGTTGGCAACAACATTGAAAAATGAGCAACAAACAAGGGAAAATCACAGAAAATGAAAAAGAAAAGCAATGTCGGTTGTCTCAAATTATTTCAGTTACAAGAAGGATGACTCAATAATGCCTTGCAATTGTTACTACAAGGAGAGGGAACACAACTAATTTGTTTGACATTTACGTCAGCATCACACAGCTATTTCATATCACAATACATATTGCAGGCTTAGAAAAAATGACTGTCAGTTTTTTCCGGCATCGTACAAATGCATTGGTGAATATATAACTAATATAATGGACAGACAGGGAAGTGAGTGTAAGGTAAAGGGAAGTAAGGGTAAGTCTTAAGTTAAATGTGTACATTGTTGTCATCAGTAATCACCTTTGACCAGGAGTACATGATTACATACTTCACCC
The DNA here is from genome assembly GCA_020466265.1 of Siphamia tubifer. NCBI lineage: Eukaryota > Metazoa > Chordata > Actinopteri > Kurtiformes > Apogonidae > Siphamia > Siphamia tubifer. Next base: position 32,854,623 of record CM035802.1, on the reverse strand, counting down.
CAGTTACACTTTACATATCAAATACAAGTTACATTATCATAATTACTTCATGAGCAAATGTAAAAATATTTTAAATCAACTTTATAGGCAGCATGTAGTTGTATATCCTAGAGTGAAGTATTTTCAGATGATGACAAACTATTCCAAGTACGAGCTATAGTCACTGTTGTCACCACTGTGAAGCCTTATATTAAGTCCCCTGAAAGTCTTCACTACACGGTGTCTCAGAAAAAAACAACATAAAACCAAAATGTGAAGACTTTTTGAAAATCTGATCATGTGTGTTTTTTGACTAAGTAATTCTCTTTGGATTGACACCAATGTCTTATGTCAGGTTTCAGTGAACAATGCTAATTTGAATTGTGCAAAATAAAAGTATTTTGTGTATGGAAGTGTAAGGGTTGAAATTAGAGCCATCACCATGGATGACTTAGCCTACATGTTAACCTCCAACTAACGAGACAAACATTTCACATTAACAACAGGTTTGTGCGTACCATAGCAAACACAGGGGGTTAATGATGTTAATGAGGATTCTTGAAGCTTGTTTTGAGCTCACCATTTCAGTCAGCATATATAATTCATTGCATCATCACAGCTGAAGTGGAGGTCCTGAAGCTGGACTGGGCCATGACCAGACGTGCCGTCACAGATATGTTGAAGGCGTCACACATTTGCATGTCAGGGAGCAGGACCTGTGTGGAACATTAAACATGCTGGAATCCTTCAACAAATGGAAGTGTGTCCCTTCAGTTAAAACCCAAATCTTGACTCACTAAGCAAATTTTGTTCTTAATTTTCAGTTTTCTCATCAATCTATGAAATCTTTGTATTAATAATAATAATAATAATAATAATAATAATAATAATAATAATAATAATAATAATAATAATAAATAATGTTAACACATTATTTTTTTTCTGTTTTATGCATGTAAGTAAAAGACCAATGGAACTCGTCATCCATGGCAACAGATCTCATATTAACCCTTAATGATGATAGATAAATAGATAGATAACTTTATTGTCTGTTTCAGTTAAAAACAGAAATTTTCCATTTTTCACAGCTTAATTGAAATAAAATCAGAAAGATTCAATATTCACCCACGCGTGTAAAACATTAAAAAACATTAAAAATAACATTAAAAGGTGCAGTTCACCAATGTTTTCTATTATTAAGGACAGCTATGGCAGAGGATTTTACGTAAATGTTTTTTTTGGCCAGAGGTGTCCGGTACCGTTTGCCTGATGGCAGCAGTTTGAAGGAAGGGTGGAGTGGATGGGAGGGGTCCTCAGTGACGAGGGTGTAACTGTAAGGTGTACCCTTACAATTTTATTTTGAGCAATTCCAATTAGCCTTGTTCACTGAAGCTGAAAACTGATCCAAGACACAAGTGTCAATCAAAGACGGACATGGTCACTAAACATGTGACCAAATTTCCAAAATGTCTTTGCATTTTGGTTTTATATCATAGTTTATGAGCGTTTACATTTTTCTGATACACCTGGCTTTTTTTTTTTTTTTTTTTTGACTAAAAACAATGCTATATTGCAGAATCTTTAAAATGTATTATCACAGTATTCAGAAAAAAACTTGAGGAAATGCACACAGTCTGTTATACATGATATTATGATAAAAACTCTACTTCAAAACAAAAAAAAAATCCCAAACTTTCTGCAGAAAAAAAAACTCAAACATACCTTTTCTTTTCAGAGTCATAGACGTCATTTGAGCTTCTTTTGGTATTTTAAGCTTGTCCTGCACCTAACACGTAGTATGGTTTGGAAAACGGAGTCTGGCCAGACATGGATGTAACTTCACTTGTTGATAGAAGCATTCACCCGTATGTTTTTTTGGGGGAATTCTGGTGTTGAGAGATGTTTAAATAATGTCATGCGTAATGTAACGATACCAAAGTCCATTCTGAACATGTTTTTCTACAGCTGGGCTAATTGACAGCTGTGTGGAGCAAATGAAACAAGCTCACACACAGCTCAACCTGGAGTCAGTCCGACCCGGCAAGGCTTTCCATCGCAAAAAGGTGAGCAGAGACTGACCAGGACTTTCCAGTCTGAGCTGTGTATTTTTGTACAGCCTTGGTTTCTTTTCCCCTCACTGGATAAAATAACAATCTGAAAGAGACATTGAATAAATATTATTAACAGCCATTGTATTTCTCACCAGTCAGCTCACTTCTCAGTAAAAGTTGTTTTTAAGTTGAAGCTTTTAAACACATTGTTGTTTTTCTCTGTTATCAGGAAGATGGCTATTTAAGGGAAGTCAAGCTGACTGTGGAGATCCTGCGGAGTGCTCTTTTCCGCAACGATGAATGCAAAGTGAGGCTCTGTCTGCCTTTTCATTTCCCACTGCTAATTGGTTTTTAATGGAACCTCAGTGTACTGGTGCTGTGCCTGTAAATGAAATTCACCTAAATGTGCCCAGCCCTGCTTACATCTCAGCAAGTTCAGCTTCTTAAACTCTGTAATGGCATTACTTATGGAGCATATTAGCTGATTTTCATTTTCTAAGTGGCGTTTCAGTCACTGGCCGTCGTTACCTTGGATTTTATAGCCAGAAATGCTTTACTGCAATGTTTATCCTACCATCATTCTGTTCTTCATATGCTTTTGGCGCATGCTTACAAAAATACTGCACAGTTTTATGTTGATTACTGCCATCTGTGTTTGTGCTGTTGTATAAATCAGGATTTCTCTAAAGTATGTTATTACTTTAACTAAATTTGCATCTGTAATCATGTATGTTGGCCTTTTCTTATGCAAGTGCATGTACTGTGTGTGTGTAGGAGAATAATACGCATGTCCATTTGCATTTTTGGATGTAGGCGGCAGCCACAGATGCTCGCCTAACACTGGCACTCTATGCTCTTTGGCCTTGGTTCCTATTGGATGACCCCACCATGGAGGCGGTGCTGGAGCTTCTTTGTGTCTATACGGCCAACTTCACCACGGGTCAGTATGCGTGCAGTTTGTGTGTCTGTTCTGTCTGTCTGTAAGTCTGTGTATTTGTACAGGCACTGTGCCTGGCCCGTGCCTGCCCATCGCCTCTGTCTGCGGTTCGCAATCTGACTGAGTCACACACGCTTTGCACTAAGAACCCCATTGTCCTCCCCTGTGTGTACTATACAACATTGTGTCTTTACTGTATAAGACCAGTGCCTGCTTGCCTGCCATCCACAATGGACACAGTGTCAGGATCCAGGGACCAAGCTGCATGGTTGTCTCACTGTGTGTATGGCAACGGGTTTCAGACCGGTGGGAGATGATGTGAAGAGTCACAGAGCATCTCTGTGTTGCCTAAGAGATTGTTTTTCCATCATGCAAATGTTTGACATGTGTATGTGGAAATCAGAGCTGTAAAGGACATGTAGAAATATCCTTTTGATTAGAGACGAGAAAGTATACTTGGGGGCGGGTACAATAGGGAGATTTTACTTTGATAAACAGCTTGTGGTCTTTTTGATCTGTTTGCGTGTGTGAATGTTTGTGTTTCCAACTGTTTGCAATGGAATTCAGTTTCATCACTGATGGAAAGGAAGTTTCATGTGCAACGGTTCTCTGTGTGTGTGTGTGTGTGTGTGTGTGTGTGTGTGTTTGATTGGCACTGGTTCCTCAGTGGGTGCATGTGCTCTGATCTAAACTCACTCGTTTTAGACCCCCCCCATAAGCTCAAGCTGTGAAATGCCAGAAATGAGTGAAGTCAGCCACAGTATTTCCCTAAAGGTTAACTGAACAGCAGGTTGTGTTCAGGCTGCATGCAGCCAGGCTTAGTGTTACACTATCTACCCTCAGGCTACCATTTAGTCTCCGGAGATGGCTACATTTCTACTGAATGTTTCATCTTTAAGTCTGCCTACTTCATCCAAGGCTTTGTTTGCACTGCTACTTCGAGTCAGACTGTCGTTTTCATTTATGCCTCACATATTTCTACAGACATTTTTGTAGCAGTCCCAGCTTTTTCTTCACTCATACAGAGTAACCCATGCTGCATGTTTCATTGAAATTAATCCAATTTAATGCGATGAGTTAAGTCATTGGAGCATATCCATCATTAAGCAGACCTTACTTGTCAGTTTCGTGTTACACCAACTTTTTTGACGGCTATTGAGATAACCTCAGGCTAACATCATCATACGCCTGTTGCTGTATGTTACATTCTAGGATTAACATAACCAGCGAGCTGTCATGTTCTTCAGTATACAACATCAATCCATGTCAGACTCTGTGTGATCAGGGTTTCCCGTCTTAAGCTCGTTGATTTTTACGTTTTCAATATAATATGCAGCTGCAGCAATTAGCCATGTCAGTTATGGTGATATGAATATGAAAATAAAGGGGAGATGGTTTTGAGTTATTGGTGTTTTTATTTGTATTTACACTTATAAGCTGGTATACAGTGAAATGAATTCTAGCAGGAATCACACCAGATAAAATAGACAAAATAATTCCCATGTGTTTAAACTGTGTTTTTATGTTTGTGACCAAAATGCTGTGCAATATAAAAGATTAATCAGTTTACCACCTCAAGTACCATTAGCACCAGGATAAGGTGTTTTATTCTGTCTATTCGAACAGCCATGTCCAAACTATTCCACAAAGGGCCAGTGTGGCTCCAGGTTTTAGTTCCAACAAAGCAGCAGCACATCAGGCTGGACTCAATTAGTCAACTGATCTCAGTCCTCAGAGAGTGGATTGGTCAAATGGTGGTTGGTTGGAACAAAAACCTGCAGCCACATACCCGGCCCTCTGTGGAACAGTTTGGACATGCCTGCATTAGAACCTAAAAAGTTTGTTCTGAAAAAAGGTCAATTTAAATACTGAATACAGATGTTTTCCTTTTCCCAGCATGCAGTTCTCTTTGTGGTAGTGGCCCAGGTGTTGCACCAGGATCTAAAGGCTCCTCTAGTAGTTCTCTGATGCACTCCATCATGAAACTGGCCTCTGGTGTTGCTCCTGACAACAGCCCCATCCAGAACCTGGCCTTCTCTCTTTTAGCCAACCTGTCCATGTCACGGGACTGCAGGGGTCTTCTGCAGAAGGTAATAGTCTGACACACAGTGTACTCAGGGTTACGGATATAACGCCTGTTTACATGCGCACTAAAAAATGCTGATCATGATCTGATTTCTGGAGTTATCACATCATTTGAGTGACCATATTAAACAGGATAATCTGAAGAAGTCATCTTATTATGAGAAATTTGATTAAATTACCAGGACTTTTCTCCAATACTCGGATGTATTCATGTATGTATACTCCTTAATATGATTTGTTTCATTCTTTTACATCTGCGCATGTATTAAGAAAAAACAAAACAAAAAAAAAAAAAACAGAGTAACAAAGTCAAACATGAGTGGGAGAGAATAATAAAAAGTAGATTCTACTCTCAATTTGTACATACATATTTCATACATAATCTAATAATGGACTAAAATATCTATATCATTGTTTTTGTATTATTGTGTCTCTGAAGTGGATATAAACATGTTTGATTATTACCGTATTTTCCGCACTATAAGGCACACTGGATTATAAGGCGCACTGTCAATGAATGATTGATTTTAGATTTGTTTTCATACATAAGGCGCATTAATGGAAACAAAACAGTCAGATAAGTCAGTCAAACTTTATTAAAACATTCACAATAACTACCACCTTGTTGAATTGTAACACGGAACAAAACACACTTTTACTTTGCTAAATCAACCAAATTGCTTTTAAGTCATCAAGTACAACCAGAATTAATCCATATATATGGGGCTCTCTCGAGTATGAAATGCACTGTTGTTTTTGACAAAATTAAAGGTTTTTAATTGCGTCTTATAATCCAGAACAGTACAGTACTATTACCTGAATACTTTGACTTATCAAATTTTTAGGTTGTATAAACACACTGTGTCTCACAGTAAATGAAGTAATAATTTAATTGGTGATTAAACTGAACAGTGAAATATCTGTAATATTCACTGGTTATAAATGACACCCCCCTGACACCTCTGACACCATCACACTTAGGTCATCCCTCTTAGGATCTTTTATTTTTAACCCGTGTGCAGTTAATAATAATCTGTAAATGTCAGACTAAAACTTGTGTATCACACGTTTGATGTCTAATTTTCTTTACACACAGAACAATTTCCTGCAAGCCTTTCCATCCATGCCAGGGTCCAAAGCAGGAGTGAGGGTCTCGTCTGTAGGCTCTGGTGGTGGGAGTTCAGTGGCTTCGTGGCTGAGGCTACTGCTCAGTCTGTCTCTCACAGAGGATGGCCAGCAGAGTGTCCTCAGGGTTAAAGGAGCTCTGGAACTGCTGGCAGACCTTGCATCGGCTCGCCGCCACGCTCTGCTCACCCTTCACAACCTCTGCTTCTGCCCTGCCAACAAGTCCCATGTCATCACCAATGGTACATCATTAAGTGTCGTGTAGGCATATAGAAGGGGCGAGAAGCGTCATGAGGACACGACAGCATTTTGCAACTTTCTCTTTCATTTCCGTTAACAGACCACTGAGATTTCAGATCACCAAATATGTGGCAGTAAAAAGGACTCGTGTTAAAAACTCTTTCTACATGTTTGCAAATGCACACATGCAAGGAGAGGCCAAGTGGGTGGGTTAGGTCACAACGTTTTGCTTCCCTTTCCTGTGGAAAAAAGAATCACATTTCCTGTCTGTTACTTTATACACATAAACTGTGTCTCAATTGGTAAATCCTTTTTCATTGAAATGAATGACATGACAGTATTAGCCATGGAACATTTTTCTTATAAATGAATAAATAACTAGTGAACAAAACTAATATACACGAGACCAATAGAATAGAAGTACACAATTGGGATCAATAAAGTGAAACATGACTATGTTATTTCCTATCATATAAAATGAATACAAAACAAAAACACCAGGGTAATAGTATATGTAGATAGATACTTATTTTGTGTTCCTTCCATTACTGTTGATCAGCCCCACTAATTAGCTGTTTGTCTTTCCCTCAGACAAAGCCATGCAGGTGCTATTTTCCTGTCTGGAAAGTAAAGACACAGAAACCTGTTGTATTGGAGCTTCTGCGCTTTGGGCTTTACTTCATAACAATCAGAAGGTACAGTCATAAAACACACATGCAGCCAAGCATAACATCTTTATTTTAGTGACTGTGTGTTTATTGGCTACTTTAGTGGCAATACATGTCAAATTAAAACGAATAGTGTCTTCACTGTCTCGTTCTATGCCTGTGAGACATTGATAAATCATCTTGAAAGCTTCATTGTCCTCTGGCGTATAGCTGACCAACCTCTTCTTTCTCCTAATCTCTCTTTCTAATTTCCCCTCAAAGGCCAAGACTACTTTGAAGTGTCCCTCGATTCGATTGAGACTTGAAGAGGCTTATACCAATTCTAAAAAGGGTATGCATTTATTCACTTTGATGATGGCAAACCAGCATCTCTCCTGGCAATGTGTCTGAACAATGTGGTTTCCAGATTGAGTTTTTTTTCTTTCTTTCTTTCTCCCTCTAACTACAGATAAAGGCCAGAAGCAGGAACCTGTGAGATCCTACCTGTTGAAGTGCCTTGAAAACCTTTCTCAGCTGCTAAATAACTGATTATGCTGTTGTATTTATTTATTTATTGTTTGAATCATATTTCATACTTGTCAAATTTTAGTGCAGATATTAAAACAAAGTGTCAGATTTTAGTTTCTTGTTTCTCTGTTTGTGTGTTGTTGTTTTTTTTTTTTTTTTTTTTACCAAAAAACCCCAATAAAAATAATACAAAATAATACAAACAGCAGTTTTTGAGACTAGAGGACTGAGATTTAAAAAGGGGCTAAAAATTTCTAAAATAAGGGGGGGATAAAAACTGCAATCATGATTTCGTTTTTTTTTAAAAGTTAGGTTCTCAAAAGATGCATTTTAGTCATTTGACTGAAGAATTATCAAAGAGCCTAGAGCAACAAAAATGAAAATTCAGAAACCAAATTGTCAGCCTTAAGACATTTTTGCTTCCATTATTTGTGAAACAAGCTAACACTGGCCTATCGTGAAGTGTGCTCCAGTGGCTCAAGTACTTCTCTGTAGCCAGAGAGTTAGCAGGAAGTGTAACTTGGGTGCCTCTCTACTCATCTCATCAATGCAGCTTTCATTCTCCCTCAGTGGGGCAAGATGGAAGCTGTGAAAAAGGACCACTGGTACTTCGTGGTACTCGTCTTTCTCCCTTTTTTTAAAGGTATGGCTCTATTACTATTATTTCTACGGCAGTTTTAAAAGATATTCTTTAATAAAGTCATTTAACAATATAAAAAAATAGCATAGGAAAGTATTTATTTTGCTTTTTATAATACTTGCTGAGAATATGTTTATTTTGTAGTCTGTGAAAACAAGTGTTAAAAAGCAGTAATAATACCTTTACTCATTCTGTTTGGTTACATTGCCTGGAAATATAGTGAGTTCACTTCTACTACGTTGAGGCATTAATATTCCAAACCTAACAGAACTCTCCCAGGGGCATCACTGGACTTGAGAATCAGTTGTCATTCAGCTCAGATAAAAGCCTTTGAAAACTTGGACGCTTGATCACCAGCTATTGTCAGTTGTGTTTATGTGTACTGGCTCAAATTTGCCTAATTACCATTACCCAGGGGATGGCCTCAGAACTGTGAAGGCTTGTGTTCATCTAAAGTAGAAGAGATTCAAGGGAAAAACATGTTTGTTTGTTTGTTTTTCAGAGACATTGCATAGGTTTGATTCTAAACAAATGTAAAATGTTAAATTCTAATGTATGAATTGATGATTTAAGTAGCTAGATTTTGAAAAATTAGGATTTCAAAATGTCAATATTCTGAAAAATGAAATAAACATGATTAAATGCACTCCCCAGTTGCTGTCCAGCAGGGAGAGGCTGTCCATACAGTTCGTCTGGAGGAAGGGATGATCCTGGACTGCTTATGTCCATGGGAAGGCAACCTCAGTATGGTGTCCTGGACCAAAGTACCGGACAAAGACCCCATCGCTGTTTTTCATCCAGAATATGGAGTGGCGTTTTCTTACCAGTACAGAGAAAGGATAGAGTTCCTGAGGAAAACACAGATGGATGGAAGTATTGTCTTGAAGAACGTCACTCATCAGGATATTGGGAATTACCACTGCTCTGTTCAGACCTTCCCTCAAGGACCCTGGACCAGGGACATTCAAGTGGAGGATTTAGGTGAAGTTAGCTGACACACTTACTGTGATGTACACGATTATCGGTATCAACAAATGACTTGAATTCATAGGAAATGATTTGTCAATAGCTTTTGTATCGAGAAAACGCTGAGGTGGAAATTCTGAACCATGGTACATCACCGTGATCTGATGGTGGAAATGAAACTTTAGATCAGGGGTGTCAAACTCTTTTTAGTTCAAGGGCCAAATTCAGCCCAATTTGATCTGAAAAGGGCCAGACCAGTAAAATAATAACAGTGAAAAGAGTCGAATTACATTATCATAATGTTTACATTTAATGTGTTTTCCTCAAAATGATAATAACATCAACAACTGGACACTTCTTAAGAAAAACAAGTGCAATTTTAACCAATTTCTGCCTCATTCTATCAGTTTGTCATTTGCACATGTGCAGAACAACTGACATTTCAATTACAAATACACTAAACATTTAGTAACAGGCAGAATATGTGTAAAATCACACTTCTCTTCAGATATGTCAACTAGTTCATATTTATTCAGGTATTGAAGTTTTTGTAAAATGATAGTTTGCTTATATGAAGATTTTCATGTAATTTGACTTCTTTTTTTACATTACAATCTGCAGTTTTCATTATTTATCAGTAATTAAGATAATATTTTACTGGTTTGAATCAATTGAGATCTAATTATTCTGTATGTAGAACCTAAATTCAACTAATATTTATACCATTAATCATTAATATCTTGATTGTTATTCATACTGCGGGGTGGATTTGGCCTCTGGTCTTTATGTTTGACACCTGTGCTTGAGATTGTCAGATGATTTCTTTCACACAGGAAATGTGTTGTTAATCTCGCTCTCTTTTTTTTTTTTTTTTCCGGTGTTGACAGATATACCCCCTGAAGAAGATGATGATTTCACAGAGGCCCCCACCCCAGACATTTTTGAGACCGATACACAGATGATAGCTAAGATGAATGACAACCTGACCATCAGCTGTAACCCTACACACAACGCTACTGTTCTCCAGGTCATCATGGAGAAGATGGTTCATGAACAACCGTGGAGTATCATTGGAGTGTGTAAGAAGGTGGAGGGGGGTCTGGTGGGTGAAGACTACAGCGACAGGGGCCGGATTAGCTGTGCAGATAGTCTGGATGTCAGTTTGCACCTGGTGCATGTGGAGCAGGAAGACAGTGGTTTCTACCGCTGTACCTTCAGCACCGATGCGGGTGTTCAGACCACAACTGTGACACTTACTGTGACTGCTCCAGGTATGAAGTTCACAAAGTTGATAAAGGCAACTAATGATGCAAACATTCTTTACAGGTTACAGCGAGGGGGGGGGTGGGGGGGGGGGGGGTGTACACAATGAAAAACAAATCTTGTGAAGTTAGTACACAGCCACTGGCAACCAACAGCATTTACTGAGCTAAACTGTTTAACCCTTGAGACTTTTAACAGTTAGTCAAAAATTAAACAAATTGGACAATAACAGCCAAAAATGTGTAATAAACCAACAAAATAACAAGTAACATGAACAAAGTAAGACACAAATGGCACAAAAGAAAAAAAAAAAGATAAAATACAATATTAAATGTAGAAATATAAAACAAAATAAGAAAGAAAATTAGCAAAAACTAATAAATATTCACAAAATAATCACTTAACTTAGTTAAAATAAACTAAAAGGAAGTACAAATAAATAGAATTGAAGTAGATGTTGGCTTTTTATGTTCAGTTAATTATATATATATATATATATATATATATATATATATATATATATATATATATATATATATATATATATATATATATATATATATATATATATATATACACACCATATGTATTTTGAAAAATATAATAAATAAAAAATATACAAACCGCACATATCTATGTTGAAAAATCTGATGTTTATTGCATGTAGAGAGCAATTTTTAACTGTAAATGTAGTCACATGTATGTAGTTGATAATATTCTTTCCTAACAATGCATTTTAACAGAGCAGCAACTTTGCTGATTAAAAGGGAACAGAAACCAAGAGGGGAAAAAATAACCAGTATTTTCCAGTAACTTCAGGCCACCTTGCCTTTATGTCCTTTAAAGTTTTGGGGTTTTTTTTCCCACATTGCACGAGCTCTTCCCACTGTGTTCTCCAACGTCTCACCATACATTCATGGATGCTAAGCTAACATGTAGCATCGCGGATTCCTTCCTGGATAGAAAGATTGAAAGCCTTCAACTTAAAACTTGCATCATACAAACATCTTCGTGTGGGTTGTATGATGAAGGGCTGAGGATTTGAAAAATAATTAACAGTTGGTAATTTGTCGTCCGTAGTCTATCTGTTAAAGAAAAAGTATTCTTCTTTTTATTGATTGTACTTAGTAGTTCTGATTCAAATTGTGGTTAGAGTGCCCCTAGTGGTGGAAGAGAAATACACAGAACAGCTGCACCTTTGTATACGCCATATAAAACATGAAAAAAGTAACGGTTTATAGTCCAGAAAATACTATATATATATATATATATATATATATATATATATATATATATATATATATATATATATATATATACACTTTCATTTACACCACGTTTTTACATAATAATTGGTAAACTGAACACAGGAAAATGCTGAATTTTCACTGAAAAATGGAAAATGCAGAGGATGATATTATGATAAATGATGATTAACAATGATACATTGAAGGTAAAATGTATACTGTAGAAAAATTCATTTAGAAATGTCAACGGAAATAGTTCTAGGTTTTTATCTCAGCCTGTGACTCACTGTGGGTTTGACAGAATACTCACGGTCTCCAAACCACAACAGAAGCAGAAGGGGGGGAAAAAACAGAAATAAGGCTTTGGGGGTGTTTGTATTAGAAACAGTAATGTGGTTTTTGTTATTCCCCATGAGTCACAGCCTCAAATCTAAAGAAATGATCACAACATAATTAAAAACAACAATGTCTTCTCACTTTTCATTTATCAGAAAACCTCATCTCTGAGGCTGTTTTTTTTTTTCATGTCTCTCTTTATTTTTTAAGCAGGTTCGTTCAGCCTGTCCGCATACATGTTGTATATTTACTTTGGGGCTGGAGCTGCTTGTCTGATTCTTCTGGTTGTCATCATCATAGTAGCAGTGAGGCACAGGTAAGACCCTGCAGTGTGTAACCATACATTTTTTAACCAAATAGTGTATGTTGTGGAGAATAGAACTGGGGTTTGTCTTCCTTTTGTTTACTTTTATTTAATAATTTACCACAGGAAGAGGAACAGGAGAGAGGAGTACAGAGTCAAACTGCACCCATCGCAGAGACAGGTGAGTCTTAACTTATTCAATTTTATATCTATTTTTAAGTAGGAGAGGAACTGACTTACCTTTACCTGGATTTTTTTTTTATCCTATAAGGGTCTGATCAAGTGAAAGTGAAGATCAACATGAAAATATACATTATTTGCACACATCTTTGTTTCATGTGTGCTCTTTTTTTTTTTTACTGAATAACTGTTATCCTTTTTGAAATGGCACTTGTAGAATAAAGTTCCAACCAGTTTTATTGATTGGACTATTGATTTTTTTTTTTTTTTTTTTTTTTACATCATAGCTCAAATTTGACATAAAAAAATTATATCTAAAAATTTAGTTAGTTAGTTAATAGATTTATTTCGAATATGAATGTAAAAAAAAATAAAGAAGTAAACAAAAATAAAGAAATAAAAATACAGCTGAAACAAATTTTACAAAAAACAAATACAAAAATACTACACATAAAACATATTCGAAAAGGAGTGAGAAGAAGCATAGCTTATGAACTCCCACCCCTTTTCCCTAGAAATTAATTACAATAACAATCTTCCAAGTCCATACATATGTAAACACACATTCATACATATATACATACACATATATACATACATGTACACATATATCTTAGAATAATATCTTATAATAAATGCGAAATGTATGATTATCAGAGGTGGTAAAAGTACTCACATTCTGTACTTAAATAGAAGTACAGCTAATTTTGTGTTTTCTAAATCAGTTGTTTTTCCGACACCTGTACATCAGTTCCATCAACAAAATTATCAGTAAAATAACACAAAAAAACTTGAATATTTAAAGTAAACCATCCATTCAGAACACATCAGCACTGAGGCTTCAGGGGTTAAAAGGTTAAAAAAAAATCTATATCTGTTTCAAATCCACATGTTACCAAGCAGTAATTTGATATTTTTCACCTAAAATGTTTTATCTTCCCACATTTTCTTATACATAATGTTAAAGTGCTTATAAATACCTACTCTAACATGTATAATGCATACATTTAAATTATTCTGACTGTTGAAGGCCAAATGTGTCCATGTAGTAGCACTTGATCCGACCCATCAGCTGATTTTTCTTTTCATTCTTGCTGATCAATTTAACTAATTTGTCTTATAATGACTAACTGTGGAGCAGCTTTTTCTTCTTCTTTTTTTTCATTTTTTTATAATTTTGGCAAAATGTACCTATTATAATAATTATGTAAAATGGTCTTTTCCTTTCGTTCAGTGTCATTCATATGATGGTGATAAGTAGGTTTTAGGTGACATGTGCTCCTCCTGAGATGGTTTTAAAAATCATTTCATATTATTATAGAATGTTTAAGATTTAGATTTGAGACCTTTTTTTTTTTTTTATTACATCTTGCAAAACTTGTACCATTCATTACATTATCACCTGCTTCATGCCAGTGTCTAACTCAGTGTTTTCCAACCTTTTACATTAGAAACATCACAAGATTTACCAAAGAAAAATCTCACAAAAAGTATATTTATTGAAATATAATGCAAATCTAGTCTTTATTTACTTATTCAGTGGAAAACCCAAGCCTGTTTACAGTAGTTAAACACAAAGCTGACAGTCTTTCAGGAATTTAAGAACGACAACTGCAGCTCAACAGCTCTGAGTGGATCAGTGGTTTGTGCTGTTGTATGGATCTATAATCATGCTGCTCATTTACAGTACCAAGAAGGTGAAATTACATCATTTTTCATGGCACACTGGTTGGGAAACACCGGTGTAAGTCAAAGGTGTCAAACTCTGGTCCTGCATGTTTTAGATATTTCCCTCTTCCACATGATTCAGTTAACCCTTTAACTCCTGAGATTTGAGCAGTTCCACAGTAAAAAAAAAAAAAAAAAGGATAAAATAAGCAACTAAATGAACAAAAATGGTCATAGTTATCAATGAAATGAATAATAAACTAACAAAATAATTAGTAATACTAGAAAAGCACTCTGACAGTACAGGCCTCCACCAAGGTAACCCCCCCCCCCTTCCCACATCACCACCAAGATCTAATCCTTTCCATCCTGTCCATACGTTTTTGAGTTATCATGCTAACTAACAGACAAATAAACTAATAAATATTTACAAAATGATAAATAACATGGAACAAAAAAAAAAAGAAAACTAGTATTGAAATTTGATCCCAGCAGTGTTAATTTTTGCCTGTTTCTAAATGAGTTGCCTTTTGACACTTGTTCCATGAATAAAACTCAATCAGAACATGTCAGCGCTGACACTTAACAGTTAATAATCAGTTCTGCAAAAGACTGATAATGATGTAATGGCTTCCAGGTGTGATGGAAGAGGGAAATAATCTAAAACAAACATGACACTGGCCGACCAGGACTGGAGTTCGACACCCCTGGTTTAACTCATCAAATACTAATAATACATTTTACTACATATTCACAGGCAAACATCTATGGGAACGTCTCAGTGTGTCCCAGATTTACAAAGCGGTCCAGGCAGATAAGCCACTGCCCAGTGTACACCAACTTACCCACTGCACGATCACACAAAACTGGACGTCTGCCTCATGATAAATGAGTGAACAGTCCTGCATAATGTGAGTGTGTATTTGTCAAAACTGTCAGAGCATTCGCATCTTTCCACAAACAAAGCAGATTAATCTGTACATAAGAAAATGTCTTCAGAGCTGTTGAGCCGCGTTTTGTAATAATGGCGCATTTTGTAATAAACGTCCAAAATGTAATAACTTTTTTTTAATTTAATTTTGTAATAAACGGCCACATTTTGTAATAAATGTTGCCTCATTATGTAATAACTTATTACAATTTGAGAAGATTATTACAAAATGCACTTGCAACTTTTTTTATTCTGTAAAAAATGTAATAACATGGTGCATTATGTCATAACAATTGTAAAGTATACTGTGGTTTATTTGTTTAATTGTATTTTATTTTACTTTAAAGTATTTGTAAAAGCTAGGCCTATTATTAGTATCACCGTATTAACCTAGTAGCAAATTACTATCAGTCACTATTCAAAGGTTACATTAACATTGAATATTCTGTAAATTTCATGGTTTTTTTTTATTTTTTTTTATTGGATACCAAAAAAACATAAAGAATAGTTATAAACATCAACAACAATAAATGAAACCAATGAATTCAGGCTTGTGGACAATTTAAAATAATAATGAACCAATGAATAGAAGTTCTACCTTAAACAACGTAAGTGTCTTCTGCTTGTTTACAGAGCTGCTGTGACCAGATAATTATTAATCACTAATTATTCATTTTAAACATATTTGATATTGCCTCAAAAGGTGAAACAAACAACATTTCTATTTCCAAAATATATCTGTAATTTCAAATTGTCCATGTCTAATATGTCTAATTACCAGCCAATACATAAACCACTTAGAATGTTTCCCAAACAGCTCCTTGAGTTATAATGTCACACCACCAAAGCATCCTGCTGCTGCAAAATGGAATAACTTATTAAATAATACGGCAAAATGTATTACAATATGCGTTGGTGCAGTTTATTACAAAATGTGGCAGTTTATTATCAATCAAATTGAATTATATAGCACCTTACAACACCAAAAGCTGCACAAGGTGTTTTCTAAAATGATAAAAACAAGTAACAATTATAAAACCAAGATAAAAAAACTGAGATAAAACAAGTTATAAAACCATAAAAAAGACATGGACAGTCGACTACATGTAAATAAATATGTTTTTATCTAAACTGCTAGCTCAGTCATTGATCGTAGCTGTTTTGGAAACACATTCCACAACCTTTGGCCAAAAACTGCAAATGAACGATCACTATATTTTTTTATACTTGGATTTGGGGACAACCAAAGAGATGTGATGTGAAGAGCGCAGCGTCCTGATTGGTTTATGGATGGTTATAAGTTCAGTGTTACAAAAGGAAATGAAAAAGTTATTACATTTTGGACGTTTATTACAAAATGCGGCTCAACATTTTTTTTTATCTTTGAAACCGATTCTAATCAAATTGCAGAATCATTAATATTTATAAGAGTGACGTGCGTTAACAACTCGATCCTCATGTTAAGTCTGAGGAAGATGACAGGGTTGTCTGGGTCCAACCCGAGTCTCGCTAATTAAATGTGGTATGTACCGCATAATTACTGCTGAGGACATATTTGTTTTAGCCAAAACAATATTTGACAGTAACCATCATGCAGAAAGAGCAGACAAAAGCCTGTATAATCACTCCTTTCACTTCCCTAACCCCCGAGTAAAAGGATTGACAAAAGCTTGTGTAATTGCTCTCCTTTTACTTTCATCCCTCCTGGTTTCCATTCAAAGCCTGACAATGGTGTCTAATCATCTAACGGAAAAGAAAAGCAGTCACTCAGCACTGTGCCATCACTTGAGACTGTTGCATTTCCCAGAGGGCTCTCTGTCTGGGACGACTGCTTTCTACGTACAGCATGGTCCTATTATGAAAGCTAAACCCTAATTAGCTATTCCTCTGCATATACTTTCACTGTCATCTGTTTATTGGTGATTCTTTTTTTTTTTTTTGTATATATTTTCTTTTTATATTTTTCTTCTGAAAACCTGTAATTTAAAAACTGTTCTTATTTGTCAAATTTTCTACAGTCATTTCTGCCTGTATTTAAGACAGAGGTGTCAAACATGTGGCCCGGGAGCCAAATCTGGCCCTTCAAAGGGTCAAGTCTGGCCCCTGGGATGAGTTTGTGAAATGCAAAAATGACACTGAAGATATAAATCATTTTAGTTCAGGTTCTTCATATTGACTAATATAACCTCAAACCAGGTCGGTAAAATGCATAATATTGTATAAATACTCACAACTCCAAGAAAATTCTCTTTGTAAATCAATTTAAAAATGTTCATGCAATTGTATTGTAATTACACTAAAATGATTATTTCGCAAAAATACAAGTAACCTGAACAAATGAACATTTTTGCAATGTCTGAAGGGTAAGTTTACCAATATTCCACCTGTTATTAAATGTTTTGTTGATCTGTAAATGATCATTTACATGTGTAAATGATAAACTTGAGACATAATATTGTTAAAACTGCACATGGTTTTCTTAAGAAATGTCACTTTATTCATGTTATTCATATTGTTTTAAAGGATGTAAATATTTTATCACATAACTTTACTGTTTTCGCTCTAAAACACAGAGGAAAGTTTGGAGTTGACATTATTTTTCTTACATTATTGTTATTATTTCTCTGCAGATCAGATTTAGCTTAATGTGGCCCCTGAACTGAAATGACTTTGACACCCCCCTGATTTAAGACTTGTGTTTAAAGATGAGTATGATTTTGTTGTCAATGTAACTTAAGTCAGTTATCTCCATAGAAATGGAGGCAGTGGCAGAGGGAGTGATGGAAATGAGACGACGACGCAAATGTGGAACATTAACGGACAATGTTTGGAAAGTTTTGGGTTTTTTTTTGTGTGTGTGTGTGTGTGTGTGTGTGTGTGTGCCATCATCCTCTGGTACTGAAGCTGTAAATGTAAATCTGATTGTGTGATATGGTGTGTGACCAGCAATAATGAAACTGATGTGTGAGACACGTTGTGGTACAAATAAAAAAAACAGCGTTAAAC
This sequence comes from Siphamia tubifer, assembly GCA_020466265.1. NCBI lineage: Eukaryota > Metazoa > Chordata > Actinopteri > Kurtiformes > Apogonidae > Siphamia > Siphamia tubifer. The sequence goes on along the minus strand of CM035802.1, from coordinate 32,836,490 downwards.
CACTTACCTTACTGATTTCCTCTGGTGTGGGAGTTGATAGAACGAAAGAAAAACAGAACATTTTGCACTTACGGTACAACTGGTGGAACTACTGAATAGAAACATGTTTGAACACTTTCTCGTAAACACCAACAATACTTACGTTTGTCAACCCCATGTGGGATCACCTGGAATTCAAATGGGGTTGCCTGAAATTTCTAGTAATTCATACAACAAAACAAGGGCGTGATAATGATGTTAACATTAGTGGAGACCAAATTTGAGGACTTTCTCATGAGAGACAGTAAAAAAAAAAAAAAAAAAAGAAGAAGAAGAAGAACATGCTTAAAAGAGATTAAATAAATGTAATTTTGGTCAACAAAATTACATTTTAGCAGCGTTTTAATTTTTTTACATTTCGTCTTGTTTTTGTTCATCATCTATATTGCATGATATTGTTACAGTATTTTCTGCACTATAAGGCGTATTACAGGAAGTGAAGTTAAAATAAGATAAAAGTCAAACTTATAAGATAAAAATTCAAACTTATGAGATAAAAAATTCAAAGTTATGAGATAAAAAGTCTAAATTATAAGATAAAAAATTCAAAGTTATGAGATAAAAAGTCTAAATTATAAGATAAAAGTCAAACTTATAAGATAAAAATTCAAAGTTATGAGATAAAAGTCCAAATTCCAAGTCATTAAGCACAACCAGAATTAATCCACATTCAAATCCTGTCTTAAAACCCATCTTTTCAAACTGGCGTTTGCTTAGTTTTTATTTGATTTGATTTTTTTAGTTGTTTTTTTTTTTTTAATGCATTGCTTGTTTGTCTGTTATGTAAAGTGTCTTTGAGTGTCCAAAAAAGCGCTATATAAGTTTGAGTTATTATTATTATTAATCCATATATAAGGTGCCCTGTGGTTTTTGGAGAAAATTAAAGTATTTTAAGTGCACCTTATAGTCTGGAAAATACGATAATAGTTATTGTCATAAGCCCAACATTTACATTTATTCCCATCTCGTTATTGTCACACGATAAAGGTTCGTTGACGACAATATTTACTCAAAAAAAATTTCTTGACAAAAGCAACACTACAGATATCCAGACTGACCCCACCAATGGCACGCCATCTTTGAAAGGTGCAACTGAGGAGGAGAAAAATTAACCTTTTGTTTTCAGAATGTTGTATAATTTCCCATTCAAAATTGGTATGGACATGTCTATAGCGTCCATACATAATTTTACGGCCATGCAACAAAATATAGTAAATTCGATATATTTCATTATATTAAAACATCACACGCTTTTCCTCATAAAAAATGGAGTTCAAATAAAATGTAGAATATAATATCTGAGAGGGCACATCTAGATTGACCTGATCTTCAACCAGCACAGACACAGTCACAGTCAAAAAAACTGGACTGAACAGAGACATGTCAAATAGAAAAATGTCACTTTTATAAATCTGAGGTCACCAGAAATATGCGATGTTAAAAAATCAGGTCATGAGTGGAAAAAAAAATTGGGAGCGACTAACTGATAAAAAAAAAAAAAAAAAAAAGCAGAGATATTGATATAACATTCATTTATTCCTTTTTTTTTTTGAAATCATCAAAAACATTACATATGTACATTTAGTGAAAACTGTAGTCCTACACTCAGTGGTATTGAAAGTGCTATTAACATATATACTCTAACCATAATAAAACACAAAACATAGTGGACACGAGTACGATCGCCTAGGAACAAAAACAAAACATGACACGACATACCTACAAACAAGGTATACTGGAAATAACTGTTTAAAAAAAAACAAACAACTAAAGCTGTAACGCAGCCAACTAAAACTTCCTCCGCTCATCTCATTTTAGTACGGCTTTAATGTTTCAGATGTAGTGGGACTATTATACATACATTTATGTACGACACTCGAGCAAAAACTTCAAATAATGAGGGTAGAAATGTGGCAGAGGACTGTTCTTTTTACACAATACTTGCAACAAAAGTGTCTGGAAATACAGGCTACATGTAGATGGTACAACATGGTTTGGATTTAAATACATTTTCAATATAAAGTGGCAAAGTTTGACACAAAATAAGAACTTATACTTGTATCTCAATTTCAACAGGCATGTGTTTGTCCATTAACTGAAGACAAGACATAAAAATAACGAAAAAAAAAAAGGACTAAATGAAAAGACTACATTACCGCCTCAAACTGATTGTCATTATTTCACTGGAAACAATCATGCCTTTCATTCACAATCTTACAAAACATGGGAGAGAAATGCAAGTACAGTACATTTACCACAGAAACAACAGATAAATAAAAACCCACTGACACTCACCAACATGAAACAAAACAGTTGTCAAATATTTAATGTATGATTCCACATTTCACAGCTGGGTCTATTGTATTTTAATAGAAACGTAATGTTTTGAACATACAGAGCTACCTCTTCTGTCCACAACAGTAAACTCAAAGATGTCTGTTTGATCTCACACTCTGCGGTCTGTGTCGGAAGGCACTTCTTACTCAAGGAGGACGATGCGGAGAACGACATCATCACAGCAACTGTATATTTGACCGTGCGCTTTATTATGCTTAAGAAAAACTTTGAGTGATGTTATTATTATTATCTAATGAGTTTATGTAATTGACAATGGACAATAATAGCACTGGTTCTTCCTTCTAGTGAACATGGCATAAGTTATATGTATATTAAAAAAAAAAAAAAAAAGAAGAAGATAGTCACCAGGATCTGCTGGTGTATTTTTATGATCACAGTTATCATATTTTATTGACCTGTGTGTGTTTTTATGTGCAGTGAGTACAGATTTTCTCAGATGAAGGCCAACATCTACTTATCTTCCTCTAAAAAAGAAAAGGGAAAAAAAAAAACCTGCCAGTTATCAGAAACTATATGAGATTGAGAAAAGAGCAGGAAAATGATTAAATCTAAACTGCTCTGCTAGTGTAATGTAAGGTCGGCAGTTTAAAATAGATGCAGTGAAAAGGTCTCTGTCATTTCAGACAAGGCAGACCACTCTTATATCCTTAAAATACAATTCCGTGTGACTATCCATTTGCTGGTTGGAACCGATTACAGGCTTTAGCTGATTTATCACTGCCATCAGAATCATGTAATTTTGTATAAGGCATTGATCAATCTCACATTCTTCAGAGGAACTAAAGTGTTGGGAGTATTATTTGTCCAAAAAAGAGAAAAAAAACTTGGAGTTTTTCTTGCGACGGTTGCTGAGGCTGCACACAGACAGAACGAGCCTGATGTGATTTCATCACTTTTTGAACACAAATCATTTTTAACAGTGTCAATTTAAGCACATTAGTACCTAAAAACTAGTACAGGAACAAAAAAAAAGGAGTCATGCTGACCTCAACAGCATACTAAAAACTACACTTAAAGGATTTTTGGTGCAATCTTTGACGCTACTGCTGCTGTCAGACAACATACAAAAACAGGACATCATCCTTTTCATGTACCATTCACTCTACAGTTGACACTATTTTCTTTAAGGATCACTGGGAATTTATATATTACACATGTCACTATACATATTTCTACTGTACATCTTCTCTACAACAGTGGGTTAAGTGTCCAGTTTTGGTTCAGCAATTCTTGTCATTGAAGCGGCCTCAGGTTGCAACTTGACTCACAGCCACTAGAGGGCGATGGTGCTTCTTCCTGGAGCTGCCTCTCTCTTTCCTGTTCATGGTCATCAGACAGAAAGCTGGGGAATGTCTGTGCTCGAGGGATAAAAGTCATTGTCAGGCCGGTTCCTACAGGGGGGGGGTAAAAGGGGGCAAAGAGTCAATGGAGTATTTCTGCACTGGGGAAACACTTGTCTCATCTGTTTCTTTCCCAAAGAAAAAAAAAAAAAAAAAAGCTAAGACAACATATTCATGATATTCCAACTGTTGCTTAGCTACAATTCATGCTGGTACTTCATATGAACAAATCTGGTATACAAGAATAATCCTGACATTTTTATTTAGGTTCAAAGATCTTCTGAGGCTCTCTGATGTGGGTGGTTCATAGATGCCAAAAAAATAAATAAAAAAAATCAGCAATCTAGTAAATTAATCTTTAAAATATCTATTTCTAAATGACGCACAATACACCGGTGTCTTCCACTGTCCCCTGTCTCCTTTCTCTATCTCTACCTCACTCTAAATTAATTGGTCCAATTTGTTCTGCACTTCATATTAGTTAACTGCACTCAGAGGGAGTAATGGATCCTTGTGGGTGGAGGACTGTTCTTCGCAACTGTGAGGCTATTAATAATATATTAGGATGCTGTTTGGAGATGGGTGCACTGAGGTAGGTTGAGGATAAAGTGGCTGGCAGGCTGCTGATCATGCAATGAACAAGGGGGAAGTGGCCAGTGATCAATATTTCAGAAGGTGCAAAAACACAACACAACACTAATCAACTCTAACCGCCACCCCTGACCAACAGTATACTGTACATATTATATACATACTATATATATATATATATAATTTACACACACACAAGAGAGACAATAGAACAGCCCAGAACGTCAATACATTTAATACTTCTCAAATTAATTCACCTCAAGGGGATAATTCAATTTTGATTAACTAATTAAAATAGTTAAAATTGTTTCCAATGAGCAATTTTATTTCAGGGTCATATTGACAAAACTGACAAAGAGAGCATTTAGTCATCTGCTCTTTGTGCAGAAATGCTCATGTTAGCGTTTATTCCAGCTTCCTATATGGATCCTTTGTTTAATATCCACAACACACATACACACACACACACACACACACACGTATATATATATACATACATACACACTCAGCCTGGCTTGTGTAGCAGGTTCAGTTATGATGCCACCAAAGGGACTCAGGCACAGACCATGAGACACTGTGGCAACTCGCCATGACGTGGAATATAAAACACGACCCAGTCAGAGTGGCAATCAATGTCAAGTAGCTGTGTGAGTGTGTCACAGAGAGAAGAATGAGTTTTGGGGAGAGGGAAAAAAAAAAAAAAAGTGTCTGTGTGGAGTGTGTGTATGTGTGTGGGGTGGGGAGTGAAAAAGTGAAGAGAACAAACGTATGAGTAAAAAGAAAAGGAACAGAAAAAGCATTTTCCTGTGCGACTTAAGAGAACAGCTTGCAGTAGGAAGCAGAGTGGGGCCCGAGTGGGTGTAAAGATGAGACTGAAACACCACCAGCCATAACAGGTGAGTCATACACACACACACACACAAACACACACACACACACACACACTAATGTCCACTACCCTTTCCAACACGACTTCCATCTGAATCAAAGAAAAGCGTACGATTATAAACACAGCTCAGCTTCATGTTCTAGAAAAACACCAAGACTGTGCAGGTTTAAAAAAAGGGGACATTTTCTCTCCCCTCCCTTTATACTTAATAGATTGCTGAAACGACTGGTGCGCAACCAGGCATATCCTTTTCACATCTTTGCCAAGACAATCCCTCTCCCCAACCAAGGCCAATTTGGGTTGGGAAAAAAAAGAGGCATGGAGCCCAGTGCTGACAGAGAGGGTGAAGCAGATCTCATCATCTCCTCGGTCATAAACAGCAGTGTTTTTTGAGCGATGCCAGACCCCTGACGAGAGCCACGGGTTAGGACATCACACAAAAAAACAGGCAGAAAAAAAATTTGAATAAATGTATGCATATTAATCCTTTATGATTAATGTGATTGAAAAATGTTTACGCAAATTAATTAGTGCAGCACAGAATGACTAGGAAAGTCTCTGCTAATGTCCTATCAGAGAGTGAATTTTGATTGTCATTTCAATATAAAGTAGTTCCTTGTCCTGAATAATCCCCCTATGGTCCAACTAAAGCAAAAAATGTAGGTCATTTAGCAACCTTAATCTGTCAAATTGTCTCTAAAATGATTTTGAATGCCATGTTTTGAACGTAATAGATTTTGGTCAATTCATCTGAGTAGAGTAAGTGTCGCACATGAACAATGGGTCGGTTGATCCAGTAGTGACAGGCAGCAGAACCAACCCATGAAGATGGAAGACGATAAACAGCATGTTTGCTCTGAATGGAAATACGAAAAAAAAAAAAAAATATATATTATTATAAACATTAAGGTCTAATTTGGCCCGTAGAATGAATAACAATATAGTAATGATCAATGGTGTAAAAAAAAAAAGTATTTAATTCAGGTGCTATATAAAGAATCTAATGAGATCACAATTGGGTCAGAGACGTAAAATATGATCATAATTACCTGTAAATAATGAAAACTTCAGATTTTAATGTACAAAAAAAGTCCAATTACATGAAAATATTGATATAAACAAACCATCCTTTTACAAACCTGAATAAATACCTGAACAAATATGAAACACCTGAAATATTTGAAGAGAAGCAAGTGTAATTTTACAAATATTCTGTCTGTTAATAAATGTCATGTGTATTTGTAATTGAAATGTAAGTTGTTCTGCACAAGTGCAAATGACAAACTCATAGACTGAGGCAGAAAATTGTTACAATTGCACTTGTTTTCTCCAGACCCGGTTAACCTCTGACCTGTGGGACTGTCATGTTTTGTTTTTTTTTTCTTTTTCCACACTTTGAGCCGGTGCATTGTATTCAGGTCCAGGTTTAATAATGTCCCTCGTGCGTTCAGATCCAGGTTCACCAACAGTCCCTGGTGCGTTCAGATCCAGGTCTGTCACCAGGTCTTCAGATATTTTTCTTTCCTTATATTTCTCCATATTTGTACTTGCTGGGGTTGAGAGTGCCGACAAAATTGACGGTGTTTTGGCGAGTAGACAGTAGCTTCCACGAGTATGAAGTTTATTTTTAGTGACGGAAAAAATACAATGTATTTATTTTATTAATATTTTAATATTTCAAGATCACAATTTAGGGCTAAAATAATAATAAAAAATTACTAACACAAATAAAATATACTTAAATTAAATACTATTGTTATTATTTTTTAGTATGGGGCGGTTCCCCGCCCCATAAGGAGATCTGCAAAATGGTGCAAAATGTTAAGTGCAACCCGACATTTACATTGTGAGGCTTTTCTGATTTCCTCATTAAGTAATCTAGCACAGTGCCTGCACTGCTATCTCAGATGTAGCCCTGACCTTATTTGAAACTGGAAACAATAAGAAGTTAATCACATAGATGTATAGACAACTTTACACATTATTTAATTGAATGTATAACAGCACAAATAAATAAATACATGCTTATGCGGTCAGAAACCGCTACCATTAATTAGCTATCCTGTTGCTAGCTTAACATTAGCCACAAAGCCTTCCGTTTTTGTCGGACCGGAAATATAGAGACGGCACTTCCGGTAACTCTGAGCAAATGTGAAAACAGCGATTTAATGTATAAATAATATTTGTCCCAGCACCCATACCCCCCCCCAGTTGCTTTGCATTGGACTAGTCCATAACATAATGCCGTAGAACGTGTGCGACATGACGTAATTTCAAACCAAGGCTGACGCCAAATATGTGAACATGAAGCGGGAATATGAGAGTGGTTATGCTAAATGAAAAAAACGGACAGAAAACACAATGATTGCGGATTCACTGCTGAAATTAATGTCGTTTTATACGCGCTCAGCCTCCGGTGTTTAGGAAAACGTTGAGTTGAAGGAGGAAGGAGAAGTGGCTATGGAACCCGAAACAGAGGAACATATGACTGTGAATGATGGTGACAAGGAAGAAGATGAAGGCGATTTGGTGGTGAGTAGCCCTACTTCTACCACCTGAGCCATGGCCGCCAACACACATTTATTTGCCTGAAAATGCAATACATATGAATGACAGCATTTAAAACCGGGATAGCACACACAAAAATAAACCCATAAATCATTTGTTTCCATTATGGTCCCTTACAAAAATAAAATACAGAATTAAAACAAGTAAAAAAAAAACCCCAGTAAAATGAATAAAATATGTACAAACACAACATCAAATGTACACAAAATAATTCAACATAAATGAATAAATCCTTCATGGTACCTTAGCTGGTTAAAAAGATGCTCCTTAAGGGCTTTTTTAAAAATGGCTAAAATTCAGGATTCTGTAGGACAACTGTTCTAAGCCTGAATACCAGTGAATAAAAATGTGGATTTTCCAAATGATTTTACTGCAGGTATCTGTAATAATTTTGCATTAGATCTTGTGTTAATGAAATGTCACTAACCGGTAGAGTTCAGTTGCTTGATTGTGTAAAATTGTTAATAGAAGGTTAAGCTGCAACTGAGTAACATGCTCCTATATGGGTTTTGGCTGGTGCATTTAAAATAAAGCAAATTAGTTTGTTCTGGGATATCTGTAGTCTATTTTGGAACTTTTTGGATAAACCTGAAAACCAAGCTGTATTGGCATAATCATAATGGCCCTGAATGAGGGCAGAAACAAGCATTTTCTTTGTTTTTTGACTGATATGATTTGCTTGCCTATACAGAAACCTGAGCCTAGCATTGGATTCTTACCTCCACCAAGGAGGTATTAAATTTGAGTCTGTTTGTTTGTCAGCAGGATTACGCAAAAAGTTCTTAACAGATTTTGAATAAACTTTCAGGAATGATAGATAATGGGTCAAGGCCCATTAGATTTTGAGCAATGAAGGTCAAAGGTCAAGGTCACACTAAAGGTAAACAGCCAAAAACACATAAGTGGTAATATTTCAGGATTCAGACCAGATAGAATCTTGTGGGGTTTTTTTTCATTCACATCGTCTCACCTTCGGACATCAGATGGGTCCTGTGGCTCGATCACTTCACGTGAATGAAAAATCAAGCCTTGGCGGAGGTCTGCTGTCTCTGTCTGCCTTGTTTGATCATGTTATCGACAATACCATCCCCATACAGAGATTGATCCAAAGCTAGGCCCAGTTACTGGACACTTGAACAGCATGCAAGCTTGTTATTAACACATTGCACCTGAATATCTTAAGAGAACTAAAACATATTTGAACCAGAATTAAACCAGATTTGATATGAATTGGAGTGTACCACTAAAATAATAACATAATACTGTATATAAATAATGTGAACTCCAAATTTTCCTCTAAGTTTTAGAGCAAAAAAGTTAAATTATGTGATGAAAATGTTCATACCAACTGTGCTTCAAATCAATGTGAATACCATGCATAAACTGACACTTCTTCAGAAAACTAAATGCAATTTTAACACAATCATGTCTCATTTTATCATTTACATACATCAATTAAAACATGCAGATTATTAGTGGATCTGCAAATACACAAAAACATTTAATAACCGGCTGAACATTGTTAAAGTAAAATTTCAGACATTTCCAAATGTTCATAGTTGAGGTTATTTGCACTTTTGTGAAATGGTTTTTTTTACTGTAAATACAGTAAACTGACATGAAAATGTTTAAATTAACAAAGAGCAAAATTTATACTTGTGAGTATTTATAGGTTATTGTGATAGTATTTTACTGATCCAACCCATTTTGATCTGTATGTGGAACCTTAAATAAAATTATCAGTAGGTTATATTCACTGTAATTTTTGTTTTTCACAAATGTATCCCAGGGGTCAGACTGGACGCTTTCAAGGACCAGATTCGGCACCCGGGCCGCACGTTTGACACCCCTGATATAGATTAAGCATGAGTAATATTTAATTATGATTCATTGAAATGAATTCACAGCAGCTCTGCGATTAAAAATCATTTGTCAGCCTTATCAATAATACAAAAAATCAAAGAAAAACAATGCACAGAGCGTCGGCGGTGTCAGCATCCCTCCTTGTCGTCTATTCCTATGAGAAGCAGACAGTGATTTGTCAGTGCCTTTTCATTACTAGGGAAGGTCATGTCATCCTATCTGGCCTGGGGTGGCAGCTGCTGGGCTGGAGCAGACAGGACAGGCAGGGAGGGCACTCGCACACACTGACAGACACAACACCAGACACACACACACACACACCCGACAGCTATTCATGCACACACACACACACACACACACACACACACACACACACACACACACACACACCTGTCTGCACCTTCCTCACAGTGCGTTTACCCAGATGGCATGTTAGTAACAGCTGTAACCAGAGAAAGAGAAGCTGCCTTCACCACAAAGTCCAGATTATGCAAGAGTGCTGACATCCACTTTTTCCATCTTTTGTGTACTTGCAGTCACGGGACAATAAACTGCACTGCAAAGAATCAAAAAGAAAGAAAAGATCAATCAAACTCACTGAAGATTGGGTCAAATTTAGGTTCTTGTTCCAATAACAATCACTGAAGAATGAGATGGAAAACTTCCCCACACATCTTCTGGAAAGAGACCAAAACAGTTGAACTCAGATTTACCTGCTATAATGAATTTTTCATGGGATTCAGTTTTTGTTGCATCTACATCTACTATATTCCTTGTCGCCTGTTGCAGATAAGATAGCGTTATCATCCCGCTCTACTATCATCTTGTCCCTGTGCCTTTGATACTTGCTCCCACTCTGTAAAATCCCCTCGTATCACTTCCAGCCGATCAAACTAAGAACAGCGCTCCATTCCATTAGAATTGCTAATGCTACAGCACTAAACTGTGGAGCACAATGAAATGAGGGAGGCAGAGTGCAGGAAAGTGTGTGTGTTTGTGTGTGAAATGGTAAAAAAAATATATATAAAAAAAATGGGTCCACAGAAAATACAAGCATTCCTGTCCCTTTTTCCATTCCAATATTAGGGTTGGTAATTGAACCATTTCCGACAGGCGTGGCGCCTCGCCTTTTCAACCCGAAACTTTAAAGTGCACTTATTTCTATGCATCAGCAAACTCTGAGAACACAGCAGTTTCAGTGAAATGCAAAAGAGGGAATAACATTTAGAGGAGGCAGAAGGTAGTAGAAGGTAGATACATTAGTCATTAGTGTAAAGCTTCTCGATATTAAAACATCATCTTTTTCTTTTATAAACAGAAATTCTTTGGGGGATGGTAAAAGCTAAGTGCTTTTCTACACAAAATACCTCTCGGTTACTTTTAAACAAAAAACATTTGACAGTTATTATCCTCTAATCTTTTCACTTATGGCAAACAAGGCTTCTGAGATGCTTTTCTGAGACGTTTCCAAGTGAATAAAAGTAGATGTGAGAGATATTTAAATAAAGGAGGTACAGTACTTCACTGCCAGGTCCCCCATTAACTGAGGAAAAGAAATAAACAAATAGGTGAATAAACCTCAACGGGACAGGAAACTGTGTTCCTTAATTATTCCCACGGACCCGCAGGGTATTTGAAAGCAACCCGAGCATGACTCAGCAAATTGACTGTGCTGATTGGATATTCATCATGCATGCAGCGATACAGCCAAGAAGCATTATGGTCCAAAACCTGATTTTTTTTATTTTTTATTTTTACCACTACTCGCAACCAAGCAATTTTCCCAGGAAATAAAATCATCATTATTGAAAAATCACTGTAAGCATATTAATTTATTTTTCAAATGATTAAGGGAAATATCCAACATTAAATATATTTTAATACCAAGCACTGATATAAACTAAAACTGCTGTTTTAGTCATTTTACACCTATTCTGTGTATGTAATATGAGTATTTTGTGTTTTCATATTTATTCCTGGCTCAGTGCGACAAGACATAAAGAGGAGATCTAAGTAGGTAAAGACCTTCTGTCAATGAGGAATCAAGACAATTACTGTTCCGCTCATCAATGTCTGATGTGTGGAGGTTTCCCTGACGTGCCTTTCACAGTCCAAACATCCCATCTCACAACAGGAGTTAAACTCCTGTCACTCCCTGGAATCACCTTGTCTCCCCCTTGTCTGACAAGACCTTTCCAGGCATCCTCAAACACAGCGATGCATTCAATTTATTCATGGGAAAAGGGGGAAAGATAATGGCAACGTTGAATGTGCATGAGCGCCGAAAAGTAGAAGAAGGTAGAGGGTTGTTCCGAATCAGGACGGACGCAAGAGGAAAGAGTGGGAGGAGCAGTGGAGGTGCCAAGGTGATGGATGACAGAGAAGCTCCTCTGTTCTCCAGAGTTTGGAGAGGAAGAGTTTAAAGCAGAGTTTACAGACACTGGGTTTATAAATAATGACCTCGGGGGGGGTCCAAGGATTCCTGTATGTGGAAGTCACGCTAGCATCGCTGCCGAGCCTTGATGAGTGAAAACATGTTGATGTTTGGAAGGGAAGACTCCATTTTTGCTTTTAAGCTTATCAGGCGACAATTAAAAGATAATGAAAAAAAAATCATGCCTCAGCTTTTCAAAGAAGAATATGACGTCAGAGGGACTTTCATCTCCGCCTGGCTTTCTGTTTTGCTCTATCAGTGAAAGCCAAAAGGCCCGTAATCCTCAGATAAGTCTACTAATCAACTAATACCATGGACACAGCATAATCTCATCAGCTCACTAATCACCTTTTCTGCCTTTGCTCCACATGTAGAGACGTGAACAACCACAACCATACACACACTAGTCAATGTGTTTTTGTTAAAGGAGTGATATTTTGCTTTTTAAAACAGAATTATGCATTTTAAAAACATTTCCCCGTGGTCGACATAAACTTTAAATCAGGGGTGTCAAACATGCGGACCGGGGGCCAAATGTGGCCCGCCAACAGTTCCGATGCGGCCCGTTGGAATGAAGAGCTTAATAACCTATTAAATGACTCCATATGTCCCTGTCACGTTTTTTTTTTTCTTTCCCTATAAATGATGACGTCAAATTTTTTGTCATTGTTTGACTGTAAAAAAAAAAAATTTAATTCTGAAAATGTTTACATTTACAAACTATCCTGTAACAATACAATGTGAATGAGCTGAACAAATGGGAACAACCTGGAATATATAAAGAAAATTAGAGAAATTTTTTTTTATCATTTTCTGCTTCTGTTACTAAGAGTTTAGTGTCTTTGTAGAACTGATCCATAATAAAACTCATGGATAAATGATAAATTGAGGCGAAATATTGTTAAAATTGCCCTTATTTTCCTTATGATATTTAACTTTTTGCATTTAGATAATGTATACAAATATTTTCATAATAGAATAGGGTTTTTTTTTTTTGCACTAAAATGCGAGAGATGTTTTTTTTTTTAAATAAACCCAACACACAATGTATTCAATAACAATGTAGAACACAGTAATATTAATGAAATAACAATGGAATGACACCTTTAAGATATACATATCCACTATGAACTGGAGGCTTAGCAGATATAGAAGCATACTGGCTCTTTATTCATCATTGTAAAGCACTTCAGTACGTTTTATTCTGCATGATGTATTCTACAATTACCAGACTCATTTACTGCTTATTGATGGTGAGGATGAATTACAATCTTCACATCCTTCTCTTGCTAAAGTTTTTTAATGTGGTGCTATTTCAAAAAGTCATTCTCCCTTAAAGCTGCAGAGCTTGAGAAAAAAAAATCCATCTCTACTTTTCTGCATAGGGGAGACTGGGGACAGTTGTAACACTCTTTTTGACCAATCAGGAACGAGCTGTGGTGATGTCATTAATATAGCCCACGTCCACTTCCAAAGTGAGCTCACAGGTGAAGCCATATTAAGGTTGCCACCTCTCTATGACAAAAAAAACTGGATGTTTCAAACTCGATCACACTTTTTTGCTTGTATGCAATGGTATCTTTCATTTAGTGTCCAGGAAATTGTTTTATTTTTTTTTCCAGGACAGACCATTAAAAACCAGGACAATCAGGAAAAACAGGGACAGGTGGCAACACTAAGCTTTGTCTGTAGGGTAAAAGCTTCTAGTACAATCTTTTCAGGTAAGAAAGTAAACAATTTTCAGTATAAATATTATTGCATAGTGTCCATTGTGTTGCAGATACAGTTGTTTCACTTACATAAGTTACATTAGTAGTTTTTTCTAGTTTAATTTCATGTGTTGCGTTAGTGCTAGCTTTGAAGCTAAATGCTAAAAAATTGTTAGCTTTTTAATGGCTGCCTAGGTCACGGATGGTTTTAACGGTTCTTAAAAAGTGTTACAACCGTCCCCCTTATGTTGACATTTTTTTGCTTGTCATGGTTCAAAAGCGGTTCGTTGACTGTTCCATAGATCTCTATTTTATGTGCTTTGTGTTTTATATTTTTATTTATTCTATAGTATTATATTTTATTGTATTTAACTTGCACTTTTAAAAAACATTTAAATCAAATTTGTGTTTATCATGTTCTTTCTTCATAATGTATTAAAGTTCTTGCATATAATTATTAGTGTAGATCTTATACCACTTTGTATTTGACGATAATTTACTTAAACTGTGATGGTGTAATAAAAGTACAGGTGAATGACAGATATGGGTACTACATGTCAAAGTCTAAGATCTCCAGCACAAACAATAATCGAGTTACACTTGCTAAAAGAAAAAGTGTTACAATTGACCCCAGTGTCCCCTCCTGTAACTGAATTAACTCTTGTAGCTACTTTTTTTTTCATTGCATCATGAACAATTGTACAATATATACATCATAATATTATAGCAAATTAGGATTAAAAATAGCCACATTATACAAAATATTTTACATTTCCAATATATAGAAACAAATGTAGGTAAAATTAAAAAAAAATCTAAATAAAGTAAGAGTCTGAGGTGAAGAAATCTAAATTATATAAATTAAATGACATTATATTGTGAGTGGAAAAAGGGCTTTAAAAATAGAAATGTTAGGAGGTTAGTATGCAAATTTAGTGCAATAAATGTGGAATTTAGCAAATATTACTAAAAGGTTGATGACATATGTTTTTTTTTTAATTTATTTTATTAATTTGTGAAAGGTCAAATGAAACATGTTGAAAGTTCCATTGACATGAAAGGTCAATTTTGGTTCTGCATCTATTCCCCGTCTGTTGAAAATGCACACCATGATGCAATGAATTTGGCAAATCACATGCTTTTAGATAAGTAGGAGGGGTTTAAATATGTGATTGACAGCTGTAATTGCCAATGGTGGATCAGATCAGTCTGACATGACCTGGATGTGAATTTAATGATCTATTCCATGAAGCCACTTTTCTAAAACATGTTGTCGTCTGCATTTATTTTTACTCTTTTGATTCCAACCTGAGCTGAAAAAGCTGCAACATGAACATGTGTGTCAAATAGTAGGAATTTATTTATTTATTTTTATCTTTATTGGTGCTCCTGCTACTTTAACCCTTTGGGCCACTCCCATTAGTACTCATACTCATACCACTAAGCACAAAAAATTAGCTTTTTAAAAACGAGCTCTAAAAGGTTTTTTACATTATTATATGTTACTTTCATTGAGCTATTTTTTCCACATGTGTCTGACCTAATTATTGACATTTTTCTTTCAACCAGGAAATATCCCATTGAGATGAAGAACCTCATTTACAAGAGAGTCCATCAGATACTAATTTATTTGGAAGTATTTAAAGCCTTTTAAGTTCCAGATAAAAAACAAAGTATTAAATATTTTCAATACACTACATGAAACAGAATATTTTGGGGTGTAATTACAATTGAATACGTCATCGATGAGCACCAACACTGACATTTTTGCATTCTTGTCTTTACTCATATGATGATACTTTTAAGCACAAATCATAGGCTCTTCATTAATACCTTTTTGTGCATATTATTACAATAAAATATTTTTAACTAAATATTTTTTAGCTTCTCATGAAATTATTTATTTTAACTGTGACTCAGTATGGAATCACTGCACCAAGTAATGCGAGTACTAATGTGTATAAATGGAATTAAAAAGAGGAATATGTCTGAAAATATAATTATACAAACTTTATTTGTAACATGGTTGATTTGATTGGGTTTCCATGGCGCATTTTTTTGCGTTTACCAGCATGACTGTAACTTACATTTGTAATTAGTGTATTTAAGATTTACTGTAGGATATAACAAGATAGAACACAAATATGCATTCTTGCCAAAATTCATGTAATATGCTTAATGCAGATTATTAGTACTG
Organism: Siphamia tubifer; assembly: GCA_020466265.1. NCBI lineage: Eukaryota > Metazoa > Chordata > Actinopteri > Kurtiformes > Apogonidae > Siphamia > Siphamia tubifer. The sequence goes on along the minus strand of CM035802.1, from coordinate 32,820,502 downwards.
TATATATACTAACAAAGTACAAAACTACGAGTCAGAATGTTCTTCATAATTGTTTTTAGAACTGATTAGCTAGCATTTTGACACCTCTCATATGTGCTATTCTTAAGTGATGGGTTGCACTGTGAAAAAGCCGGAGGTCTGTTGTTCCATTCCAATTCAGAAAAGGAAAAAAAAATCAGCAAACATACTTTGTTTTGTGTTATACAGTTGTAAGCCACCACGGCAAAATTATCATTTTCTCTGATTTGACCATTACTAGGTATGTGTTTGATTAAAATTAATGTTAAAAAAATATTATTATTTAGAGCATGTGTTTGCAGAACACAACACATGGCCAAAATAACAAAAAGATGCAGACTTCAAATAATGCAAAGAAAACCAGTTCATTTTCATTTTTTAAACAACACAATACTAATATTGTAACTTGGCATCAATATTTAATGGAATAATCCTGATTTTGAATGACGGCTTTCATATGTCTTGCAGCTCCTGGCAGAATGTTCGATGGTTTGTTGAGGCCAGACTGACTGAAGCATGGCTGCCATTTTGTTCCTATGGCCCCTGTGACCACCACCAAACATTCATACACCAGTGTGAGTGGCACTGGAGGCAAGGAGGGTGAAGTGTCTGACTACAACAGAGCAGGATATGAACCGCCAACCCTTCGGTTAGTGGACGACCCACTCTACCATGGCTCAGTTAAGGTATTTACTTCTTTACTATCAATTAACAGTAATTAAGAGATTATCGGGGGAGGAAATGTTAATTAATAGTCTTATTAGTTAGAGATGAAGTCATGCAAATAAGGAAAAAGTGTTTCCCAGTGATTAATAAAAAAACAATATACTTCTATTGCATGTATTTTTATTTAGCATTTCTTTAACCAGGAAGTCGTCTCATTGAGTTACAGTAAATCTTCTGGCCAAGAAGGCAGCCCGAAAAGTCGTATTACAATACAACACAAACGATAAGACGAGCCACAGCACTACCACATCTAAACAGACAAAAGACATCAATTATGTCAGCCCACGTATACACAAACAACTAAAAAACAGACGGCAAAATGGCAAATGGCATTAAAAACAATTGCAGTGCTCCGTCACTGCTGCTCTTTAAAGATGTTTAGAATAATTTATGGATGGGAGAAGTTCAAGATTTACAGTAGCTTGAAGTTCATTCCCAACCCTCGGTGCATATGAAGAGAAGACAGTTTTACCAAGTTCTATTCTTGTTTGTGGTGCATGTAGAAGTATTTTTATGATGACATTGTGCGGTAATCACTATTATGAAAATAAAGCAAATTAAAAATTCACAAAGGTAATTTACCCATTAGGGCTTTAGCAATAAAAACCAGTGCATGAATTTTCCTTCAGAGGTAGAGGGAGGACCGTTGTACAGTTTCATATAGTCCTAGCTGATGAACATGTGATGAAACACAGGGCTGAGTGGTACAACACATCCAGTTTTTTAAGCAGGAATAAACTGGAATGCATATAAAGTGCCCCCCCCCCCATAGTCGAGCAGTGACAGACATAGTCAAGCACTGCTCTCAACTAACCTTCTCCTTGCATTATAGGGAAAGCACTTTGGTCTCGGTTTCTTACAGAGGCTTTCAATATGGACACCAAGAGACATACCAACCAGGTTCCAAAATACTTATAGGATGATACTTTTTTTTTTCAGTGTCATCTATTGTTGACACAGCAGTATTAGCTGGGGAGTGTGATTGTGTAAAAGTAATTATTTTTTAAGCATCCAGTACCAACTTTAACTCAATAAGAAATGTTTGTACATGATTAAAAGCAGACTGCAATTGTACAAATGCATCGTTCAGTGATAAAGCAAGCAAAGGTGCATCTTTATGCAGATGACACCATTTTGTACACCACAGCTTCAAGTCCCTACCTAAATCATTTATATTAATAGAAAATTAAATTGGGCCCAAAACAGACCCTTGTGGGGCGCCCATTGTAACTTCTAAAGATGTCACTGAGGTAATTTGAAAACCACTTTAACACACTGTCGTTAAAGCCTATACTTTGGAATCACTTCAGAAGAAGGTCATGGCTCACAGTGTTAAATATGCCAATTTCTACAATGTATATGAAGGCTGAATCCATTTCCCCCCCTTAGCCCTACCCCTTCAAACAGAGCTATAAGGTATAGGGCTTGAAAAGCAACCCCTTTGAATTGGGACACCCCTTCAACACTCGCCTCCGACATCAGTTCACTCCACCAGTTGTTACGTAAACAAAAACGACCGCTTTAACCAGAATTAAACAAATATGTCTGCTGCTGTAGTTGACGCGCTTTCCTGGGCTATGCAGATATTTTTAATAATCTCTGCTTCGAATCGAAGATGCATTGACAGATTATTCCACATTTACGTATATAGCGTATTTTTTTTTCATGTGCGTTTTCTGGAGAAAATTACTATTACATGTTGCGACAATGTCAAACTTCATACAACAGTCGTCACAACTTAAAAACTGTTAATTACAGTGAAAATACTACATTTGTGTACTTCTTTCCTCGCATTGTATTCTGGGAAATTTCTCATACCCGTCTGTTTGGAGTCTGCCTCTGGAAAATTTTAAGGGGTATAAAGCCCTTCCCCTCCCCCTCCCCCTACCCCTCGGCCTTGACATGAATTGAGACACCCCTACCCCAATCAGTGTGTGCACAAAACGGAAGGGAAGGGGTAAGGGGTGAAATGGGATTCAGGCCAAGATTATGGCTGCCTTATTTTACACTTTTACTCCTGTTTTATATGACAAAATATCCATATTTGTAGACTAGGCCTATGCTTCAGGGACCATGTTCTCTCTTTTTCTGTCTCTATGCATATTTTCTTTACACCGTCTTGTGTGTATTGCAATAATTACTGTGCTGTTGACAAAGGCAGGTGGAGAAAACCACAGCACAGTCCATATGATAATTAGTAACTGCATGTCTGTACCTTGGTAACTGTAGAGATCTCCCACGCTGTTCTGACGCGTGATGTGCTGCCAGTAGGCGCTGCGTGGCAGGGAGATGGACTTGGTTAGCATCTCTCTGGAGTGGATCTGAAACAGACAGAGGAAGCTGACAATGTCTCTCACTTTGTCACTCTCAGTCATTCGTTCACAACAGGGGCGACTGCAAGGCGTGTAGCAGCAAACGGGCGTAGTGTGCATTGGCGTCTGAACGGCACGGTTGAATTCTGAATGGCTCTTCAGTGTGTCAAATTAGGATTTATTTGGTTTGCCTGCAGAATTGTGGTCATTTAAAGGCTGCTTATAACACTTTGCGTCCTATTAACAAAACTATCTGTCATTGTAATTAAAAAGCCAGATGAAAATTAGCATTAGCAGACATACAACTCCCTTCACACTATGAGTATGAGTGGTCAGTTTTGTATAGCTTTCCATTTGATTTATAGCGCAGAGGGTAAATACTGCATTTGGAAATGATCCCAAATGGTGGGGTCCAAGAGCACGGCCATATGGTCAAGGCTCATCTAACACTAGGCAGGCCTACATAAATAAAGAATACAGATGATAGAGGGGGACGGGGGAGGTGGGGGGGAGGAAGGAAGGATGTAGGGAGGAGGAAGGTGTTTTGATGGAAGGAGGGAGCGGAGGCCAAGACCACGGGCTGTCGGGGGGCTTCCCTGTCCAAGGCAGCGTCTCGGACAAGGCCGTGCAACAGTGCCTGAAGGGAAATATGTATTCTCGCGTATGTGAAGGTTTTGTGTAAAAAAAATAAATAATCATAATTCATGTGCCTTTGTGTTCATTAGAATCTAAAAATATCCCGTTAGAAAAAAAAGAAAAAAGGTCTGAAATCCTTACGCAATGCGTTTAATTAAAAATAGCACAGCAATAAGCCAATCGGTAATGACTAAATAAGCGTATTTTTTATTAAACGACATTCTTTATATATGAGTGTGCTTTTGAAGATTTACCTTTTTGAGCAAATTATCTTTTTATAAGATCCTACTGGCATGACATACATCAGGATGTTTTAGGTGCATTGAAAACAGACGGACCGTAATCCATTAAATTAAATTATTTCTGGGACAATGACACGTTGACCCTTGCCCCGTACTATTTGTGATGTTGGCGGTTTAGGATTTATTGTGAGCTGTTGTGGATAAACAACCAAACATATAAATATAGTATGTACCTGGGAGCTCTTCTCCATCTCCTCCATCATCCTCTCATGCTGCTGGGCAATGGCCAGTGTGGCCGAGTGGACCCGCTGGTAGATCATCTCACCCTCCCGTGTCTGGAACGTGAACAAACCCTCTCCTGTGTCACACATCCTGCGCCAGGAACACACACACAGAGACAGAGAGAAGTACACACACTTTGATCATGCTCACTCTTGGATCGCTGATTTACAAATGCACACGGTTAAATGTGCACCTACAGAGAAACACATTGATAATCCACTGAAGTTAAAGTGTGCAGGCGCTTGTATTCCTATCTTTATGAGGACATTGATATGTTCACACAGTCACACCATGGGGACCTCTGACACTATGAGGACCAAAATTCAAGTCCCCATGATGGCTAAGTATAAATAAAAGTCCCCACTAGTAAAATAGATATGATGTAGCCCCATAAATACATCATTTTTTATTTATTTTTTTCCCCCCAGAAGTCCCCATAAAGCATGGAGGAAACGGGTGCAAAGTAAAACGTATTAAAAAAAAAAGTATTTTTTATGTTTTTTTTTTTTTTATTATTATTATTATTTCTTTTATTTATTTATTTTTAACTTAACAGGTGCAAAGCGAAACATGTATTTTTCAAATGTTTGAAGATGAAGATTGACTTAGAAACATTTATTTAAGTATTTAAAAAATATATATATTTATTTATTATTTTTTTATTAATTCTTTATTTTACTTATTTATTTATTTAAATTATATTTTTATATATATATTTTTTTAATTTATTCATTTTTATTTTTTTAAATGTAATTTCATTTTCAAATTGTAATTATTTTTTTTATTATTTGATATATGAAAAAAAGAAGAACAAGATGATGTGTTTATCCTCACTACCCAATGGCTACTTGATTACAAACTTGGTCCTCATGAGACATAGAAACCAGTGTGTGTGTGTGTGTGTGTGTGTGTATTCACAGTACACAAACAAAGACACGCATCCACACAGGCAGCTGTCACATCATCGCCTGAAGGGCTCTGCGGCGAATGTTGATATCCTGGGATGTTTGGGGTTTCCAAAGTTGCTTTGTTTAAGTTTTTAAAACATTTCTAAAACTTACTTTTCTCCCTCCCACAGCTAACATTTCAATCACTCCGACACAAACACACATCTGCCACCACACACCTTCCAGACTCGAAAGTAAACCAGGTGGAGTCTCGACCGTATCTGCGGAGAGAGCTGAGGGGCCACATGACAAGTTTGAGGCGAGCGTTGTGAATGTCCCACAGGTAGATGTTTTCATGGGTGATCTGCATGGTGCACTCCCCGTAGATGTCCAGGTTAGGAGTGGGCATCAGGTACACGTTGAAACGTTCTGGGAAAACAAAGAAAGCTAATTATAGTAGGGTGTGACACAAGTGGAAGTAAACGCATCCCATCACTTACATGTAAATATAATGGTTAGTTCTGGCTTGATATTTTGAGATTATGTCAGTTTATTCTAACATTATTGACATATGTACACCAAATGTCCTTATTATCCCACCCTTGAAGCAGAGATGAGGAGTATTGTTTGTGCAGGTTTACACACTACAGGACCTGTTACCATGAAATTTTCAGGAAAGGTGCAAGATGGTCCAGAATAGATCCCATAAAATTTGATGAATGCAGGTCAAAGGTCAAGGTCAGTGTCACCAAAAAAAGTGTTTTTGCGATAAGAGAGCATATCGGGTAAATTAAATCAAAGTACTTTGTTCCCACAATTGAGGAAATTGCTTTAAAATGTGTGCAAGGGGGGCGGGGTTTGTTGTGCCAGTTTTTGTTAATGCTCTTGAAGCAAAACTATTGGTTGAATTAATACCAAATTTTATTTATTGATTACCAGTGATGTAATTAAATTTCGGTAAAAGTTGAAGTGTTTTCTGAATTTTTTAATTATTTTTTTTCCCCTCCATTTACTTATAATTGGCAACATTTCAAATGTCTTCAGCAGCAGAACTATCAGGTCCATTCATACCAAATTGACATTATAAACTACCATTGACCTAGAATGGATCTAATTGCATTTTGGGAACCGAAGGTTGAAGCTAATTTTTTACTAATGAACTTTAAAAATTTTCCGATGTATTTGTAATGGGCAAAATATATGTGAGGGGTGGGATTTGTTGTGCCTGGCACCATTTGGTATTTGTGTTCCAGTTATATATGCCAGGTGCATTACACTCAAACTATACTGAAAAGCAACATGCAAAACAATGGCTTGACAGATGATTCTTGATTCAGATATTTTTAGAACTGGGAGATGAAACCTGTAGTCATGATCAGCCAATACCTCTATTTACGAAAGACTAATGAATAATCAAAGTAATGAAAGACCTTTACCTCAATTTTTCATCTCTGAATACGAAAGAAAATTCTACTTACGAAAGGAAACCGAAACCCCCGAGACATAAATACTATGTACATTACTGCACGTACTGTACGTAATGTACGTAAATACGTCATGTATGCACTGTACGTAGCATCCCATTGGCTATGAAGGAGCTACCCATGATGCTTTTCGTGAGCCTTTGACCTTATTCAGTGATCTGTGCCTGTGTCGGCCCAGCATCAGAAGCCACATGTAAAGGACAGACCACCACAGTACATATTCATTATCCATCACGAGCCCAAAGAAAGTGATTCCCAGTGTGAATGAAAAGAAGAAGCGGACTGTGTTATCAACAGAAGGGAAACAGGAGATGATTAAAAAAAAAAAAGCAGCCATCACTCCACCAGCGCGAACAAAAGACATAAAAATAAATAAAAAATAATTTAAAAAATCTGAACTTTGACCTTTTTTGGACAGAATAACATCACGTCCAGTGTTCTACGATTCTTTACCAAAATGCAATCACATCTATTCTGGGTCACTGGTAATCTCGAAATCCAGTTTAGTATGAATTCAACCTATAATTTTGCCTCTGAAATGTTAACAAACTAACTAACTGAACCCAAAACGGTACCCTTTGCCTCTCCTTTGGGGGTCGCAGAATTACCAGTAAAGGAGCCGCCATAAGGGGAGCTGCTGGTGGAGACCCAAAACCAGTATTTGGTCAGACCTCAGACTCAGTTAAAAGTCCTCAGATCTGAAATATCTTTCCATCTGATAATAAAAACAGTGACGTACTTTAAGGTTTTTGACAATAAGGCAAAACTGTGACTCAAACAAACACAAATACCTGAACACTGAATCACACCCAGATGTGATCTAAGCTGTCATTAAACTTGTGATGTTCCACCGGTGTTGGTAGTTATTTTTATCTTCTTAATTTGCTCTTGATTAACCGTTTCTTGATTTATCTCAACCTGTATCTCTTTGTCTTTTGTTCTGTCACACTTTCAGTGTTATTTGTTGAAAGCCTATGCAGAGAAAATGTCTGCCAATTGGTTACTATGGCTACAAGACACACACACACACACACACACAAACACACACAGAGCTTCTGTTACCTAATTTTCAGTTGCACAATCCATTTTTGTATTGTCTATTAAAAAAAAGAAAAAAGAAAAGAATAAAACAAGTGGTGTCTGACACTATAAACTCTGCCCCCCTTGCACACATTTGACCTAGTTTGCCCTAACTCTTATCATTGCAAAACCACATTTTTGGTTACTGTGACCTTGACCTTTGACCTACTTTTCCCCAAATGTAATCACATCTGTTCTGGTTCACTGGCAATCTATAAATCTAATATTGGTATGAATTCAACTAATAGTTTTACTGGTAGAGTGTTAACAAACAAAGGAACAAACTGAACAAAAAATAATACCTTTTTCCTCCCCTTTGGGGTTATTAAAGGAATATTTTACATTATGTTTATATTATAGAATAGAAATAATTGTTTAATATTATTTATTTTCAGTCTTAAATACCATTGCCCAGTTCAATGGAATCTATTTCCTGTCCAGGCCTTGAATAAAAAAAATCCTGACTTTGTTTGGGTATCTCCTAATAGTCAACGGTAAACTGACTTTGACCTTCTGTTGTTTTTCCAGAATAAAACTTTCACTTTTGTGGTTTTGTTTTGCGTTACAAAACTTGACAGAAATGGAGCTTCAGAAGGTCTTTTTAATACCACTTTACTTAGATTCACCTACAGTGGGCCCAACAAAGCCATCTATTGAACTGGACCAGGATCAAGGAGCCAGATCTGCCCGTTTGCATTAAACTAACTCTCTGAGACAGACAGAGAGAGCAGGAGAGACAGGGCTAGAGAGCGCTCTATAATCTAAATTAGTTCTTACTAATTACGCTTAATGATTCAAAATAAGCCATGTGTCTGCAGTGGATATAAAATGGCAATGTCATAGCATGGCATATTTTTAGGGACAGTGAAAATGAACTCCAATCTAATTACCAAGTCCCTGCTGTTTGGGGAGGGCTCCTAATTGAAACATGGTTGCAGGCCCATGCCTCTTGTTTCATTCACTCAGGCGTTGGCTGAGTCAGTTCACTCCACAACACCCTGCTGCAGGTTCAGTATGCACACCAAACAAGAGGGACTCTCATAAAAATAAAAGTTAAAAAAAAAAAAAACAGTGGAGGGTTTTGTGGCGATATTTTAGCTAGGTCAGCACCATGCACTCAAAAACATGTGTATTGAAATCTTAAATGTATCAGACTTATACTAAAAAAACAAAAATAAAAAAAAAAACTATTTCCAAAATGAAATGGGTTGGACTGACGGCAGATTCTTTTCAATTACTTGCACTTTTCCCAACTTTGAAGTGCTCTTCTTTGCCTGTTGATTTTTTTTTTTTCGATTTCCTCTGTGAGTTTACAAATTACTGTGAGAATAAGGTTCTCTGTGATAGCGGCGCTCTGTTGTCTTCTCTCTTTTCCATTTCCATTTCCTGTGAGTGGGATATGTGGGGAAGCACATTTATTTCACATGGCTTTAGGAACCATAATCTCATCCATCTCTGTGACAAGCTTCATTATGAGGGAAGCAAGTGATGCACAGCACTTCTCATTAGGCCTGGAACAGAGCCCTGAACACAGCCTGTGACCTGTGCTCTAACTCCCACACAGAGGTTCCTACACACACACACACATCCACAGAACTCCACTTGAACATATGTTAATATAACTAAAGACTCTTATAGGAGAGTTAGGATCAGATATTGACAAAACTTGCCCTTATTCCCCAGGCCTAATTAGACAGTAGCTGTTCTGCTCCCCTACCCTTGTGCGCTCAGCTATATTAACACATACAGGCCTCGACTGCAAACGCTAACTGCCTGGTGGCGGGAAGAGTGAGAGAGATTGACCCTGAATAGCTGTCTGTGTTAGCAGGGACTAATTGGGCACTCACCGTTCTGCTCCCTCTGCACCCCCGCTGCTAACAGGTCTGGCTCTCCCAGGCTGATGTCGTTGAGACGGCTGCCCAGGCACTCCACGCACAGCAGCTTACACCATTCCTCTGCATCCAGCTCTGTGCAGTCACACAGCAGCACAGCGTTAAGGCATGTCTGACACCAAAACACACACATACACAGCACTGTGCAGACTAAATAAATCATTCAGTTTAGTTTGGAAGTTTACATAGACCTTGGCTAAATGCAGTCAGAGTCAGTTTTTCTACTTGTTCTGCCAGGCTGAAGGGGAAAAAAAAAAAAACTTGCCTCCTGGTCTTCACTGTGAAAATTGGTATGAGCCTTCCATTAGATAATTGATAATTACTGCAATGATTAATATGTTTCACCTGATGCAGTGAGCGGCGTCTCATTTATTAAACAACCATCAGTTTGTTGACAGAATATAAAGAATGGACTGTGTTTGAATGGAAAAAAGGTCATGTAGTCTGATGAGTTCAGATGGAGCCTGTTCCAGACAGACAACACAGGCAAATGAGGTGATTACCCATCATGCCTAGTGCCTACCGTACAAGCCTGTGAGTTATTGTCAAGGTTCAGTAATGAGATAGATAGATGGATATATAGCCTTTATTGTCATCATGCAACAGTGTACAATGATGTTTGAGCATCTCCTTTCAGTCAGTGCAACATAAGAACAATAGATTACAAAAATTACTACTAATAATAATAATAAGTAATAAAATATGTAAGTATTTCATGAATAAAAACATATATTTAAAAATAATTACACTTGAAATATTAAAAAGATTGCACAGCATCCTGGACCAAGTAAAATAAAAATTGCCCCATCATATTGCACTTCAGGAAGAGGGATTGGGCTGGGAATTCAGAGCCAGGATGACCTTTGGAGAAAAAAAACTGATTTATTATGTGTTAATAAAATTAAGTCAGCTGAATACCTGAATATATTGAATGAATCTGTGGATTTTTTTTCTTCCCTAATGACATAGGTTTATTCCAAAATGACCAAGCCAGTATTCATCAGGGTCAAATAATGAAAGGCTGGTTCAAGGAGCATGGATATCTGAATATCCTTCATTTTAATGTGATATTATATTCAGTTTATGAAATTCGATGTTTTCCATGGGTCCAGATGAAAGATCGTGATAAAAAAAAAATCGAAATCGTGGTTTTATGCAAAAAAAAAAAAAAAATCATGATCAAAAGATTTTTCCATATCACCCACTTCTAAGATGAACTAATATTTGATTAAACACAGTTACATCAGAACTGATCTGAGAATAATTTACAAATAAATTAGGAATTTTTTGGGGGGGGGGTTCACATGGGTGGTAATCCCCTATAGTTATCTGAATACCTGGTACAATGTTACGTTAACATACTAGGCACATTCTCAGTTATGCATCATGCAACGTTAGCTGAATGTGTTACATTAGCATACCGTACAACTGTTCAGCATATCGTTCTCTATTCTATTTTTATTTCAAATTGCGTTTCAAAATGAAATGTCTGTTCTTGGTGTTGGAATTTATCAAATAAGTTTCTGCCCCAAATCTTACTTATACTCTAGTGTGACTTATATGTGTTTCCCTTCTTTATTATGCACTTTTTGGCTGGTGCAACTTGTCCTCCAGAGCGACTTATAGAACATAAAATTTGTCTGATTTACTTCAAACCAAGTGCAAAGGAAAGGTCATGATCTGGGGGAATCATAGCTATGTAGTTAAGGATTGGAGGACGTGTGGGAATATATCTCTAGCTGTCACCTCTGATGGAGTAAGCCTCGTTTTTACACATGGATTAGACATCATAGGCTATATTTAGACTGCAGGTAAATGTGGCCCAAATTCAATTTTATTTTGTCCGTATGTGACTGGCATCTGATCTGATCTGTTAAAGTCAGTTTGAACAGCAGAAATCAGATTTTATTTTTTATTTTTTTCAAATTCAACCCAAGCCACTTTTATAAATGGTCTTACATTCGATACGTATTTGATATTTTCCAATGCGACTTCAGTCTGAATGGCCTAGTCGCATTTATCCAACCTTATGTCATTGAAATACGACAAATGTCATCATTCTGCATCCCAGGAGGAGGAGTGTCAAGAAAAACATACTTCAATAAATGCATTGTGTGCTTGCATGGTCACATATTACATCAGGACCTCTTCTGCGTATGTGGGTCACTTCAGTTCATACTCAACACTGATAGAAGTTATATTTAATTTGTAATATTGGGGGGAAAAAAATCTGATTTCACAAAACAAATTCAAATTGTGCATGAAGACCTGCTGTCTGAACATAGCCATAGAGACCAGATCTGAACCCTACTGAGAATCTTTGGTATAATCTGGACTTCACATTGTTGTCAGATGCTCAAATCATCAAGATCTTAGTCTAAATTTAATGCAACAAAGGGTGAAAATAAATGTATTCATAAGTTTATCAAAACAATACCACAGTGTCTTAATCAAAGCTAAAGGCGGGCCAACAGAAAATTACAATACAGGACTTTTTTGGGGCCAGGGCGTGTATTTTCTCTGCACTGTATTAGTTCAGTTAATGCAACAGCTTCATTATGCTAATGTTACAGTTCAGAAAACCACTGGCAAGAACATTTTATTTCCGTTTTTATTGATCTTATCACCCTGTCGTGAGGCAGCGGCATCATGTATTGGGATTGTTTTGCACTAAACAAAATCAGTCGTAACAGTTTAGGCCGTTTCTATTCATTTCATGTGAAAGCAGCTTAATGATTCTCCTATGAAAGCCTCAAAATGGCACCTCTTACACTCTGGAGTGGCCTCACAAAGCCCTGCTTTTAATCCAATAGAAAGTGTGGTCAACTGAAAAAGTGCATTGAATGAGTCTCCCAGGATGACTATGACAATTCTTGCTGAGTCATAAATCAAGGTGATGACAGCCTATCTGTACTGCAACATTCAAGTTACATAAATTATAGGAAATGCCATTAAATATGAATACAATGTATGTGTATTTGTGCACTCTGAGAATTTGATAAAATTAGTAAAAGCTGATATAAAAAAAGCAGACTTAATATAAAAGGACAATGTTCAGTAAAATATGTGTGTATAAAAATGCATATAGCAAAAGATTTAACTATACTAACCACATTTTACTATCACAGCTGGCCTGTCTATAGTTTGTTTACATAATGTCAAACACTACACACACACACACACACACACACACACACACACACACACACACACACAAGGAAATTCAGAATAAAATGCTGTGTGTACTGGACATGAGTACAGCTAACAGTAACCAGAGGCAGGAAAAATCAATTTGATTGATTTGGTGCAGATTAAAAGAGGCAGCAGGTTCTGCAACAGCCAACCACAGATGAAAGTGAGGTTTTATGCCCTCGTCACGAGTTTCAGGGATGGACAGTAGACTATAAGAAGCCCTGCTGGAACAAACATGTCTGGAACTATAATGAGCATCTATTCAGGCAATCAATAAACTATTTTACAAATTGAAGGAGGTCTTTATCTTTAGCTTGGTAATTGTATGGGGGGGGGGGACTTGAAAGAAAACAGGATATTCCACCAATGCGTGAAATGGTGGCGGTTTGTGTGTGGTGACATTTTGCTGAATTTATGTTAATTAGGAACTTTAATGATTATTGAGTCACTTTGAATGAGCAGCTCTTATGTCTGCACATGACATAACAGCAGCATTGTAAGAATGATATGCAGTATATATATTTATTTTTATTGCTTTTTTTTTTTAAATTGGAGACTATTCTAAGACTAATTCCATGTATCAAATCTGGAAGTCTACTTGACAGTCTGTTTGTGAATACTCATTCCATTTCTGTTAAGCCAGAAAAATGGTGTTTACAATGGAGAAAATATCTAGTTGTCTTATGTGAGCTTTTGGTGAGAGTTACTGAAGTATGAAATGAGGCATATACTGGGGTTATTTATCTTTATGAACCTTCTCAACTCTTAAGCCCAGCGGAATTCTGGGATATGCCACTATAACCAATCATGTGTACAGCCAGACATACTGTATGGAAATTCAAAAAAACAGCTGGATTTCTATCTATATTAATCATACGTCATCATACAGTGTGCTCAAGTGTGCCTTGAGATTACTTTTTTTTTATTATTATTATTGCAATTCTATCCTGTATATAACTAAAATTGAATTGAATATATGTATAGATATATTCTGTCTTTATTGACTTCTAACTTACTTGTGCAATCACTGGCATGGTAAGACGGCATGTTTATCAAATCAACTCTAGTGTCCGATGGGAGATATCTATACAAGTTTGTCGGGTGAAGGAAAGGTCTGTTGCTGCCTGAAGCAATTCATTCACACACGAGAGGAAAAAATACAAATACACACAGACTCACAGGCATAAGCTTTGCTCTTCAGCTCCCTGCTCATGCCTCCCCAGATTCAGCCTTTCTCATTCAGAGTCACTTTAGCCTTTAAGTGCATCTAAACTCCCACACCTTTAAGGCCAGTGAGTGGAAAATCAGCTAAACAAACACTTTATCAGCACAAAGGCTGCTATGCTGGTCTGTGTATGTATGACCAAATAATGTAGGAGGATGTATGAGAGTGTGGAGGTGTACCACAGAATAGGTTTGAGGATGAGGGTGCAAGGGAAGAAAAATAAAATAGATGAGGTTCAGAGTGACGGAGCATGACAACTGAAGCAGAAGGCACTGTGGATCTTTTGTCTTTTCCTGATACAACTCTATACAAGATATAACACTATGAAGATTGTCTCATTCATCTGATGCATTTATCCCACCTGGATCCATCTGTATCTCATCGACTTCTCCTCCTCAGGTCACACTTTCATATGTCTTCGCAGTGTAATGTAGACAGACGCGCTCAAAGCACACGACTGTCACACGTTTAAAATCCACCGTTGAGTCTTGGATGTCTCATTTCTAGTGTGCAAATTGTCCTTTTTAAAATGACATAAAGAGGTCTTCATGGGACCTAATTACCTGTTTTTGGAGTCAACATGTCTACACTTTTTGGCATATTTATGTAAAGGACTTCAAATCAGCTTTCAGTGTGCGTCTTAAATGCCAGGTTCACTTTTCCAACCCAAACACCCACTGACATTGCACTGTAGTGGAAGAGCAGCATGCCAAATTTACATCCAATGCAGGTAAGCTCTTCTGTAATCTAACCCAGCTGGAACTGGCAACTCTGACTGTGGAATACAGGCTTCCTTTTTTAACTTTACTATATTTCACTTCTAAAAATGTACAGCCTTTTCCTTCGATGAGCTTTCAAGGCTTACAAAAACTGATACAATAAGTCGTAAATCGCATTTAACGCGTGTTATAAAGGCCCTGGATGTACTGTACCACCATATATGAGATATGCAAGTGTGAATTTCCACAGGAAGGATCGTTGTATGAACGATGTAAATGAAGGTGCTATGAGAAGCAAAGGATGATGGGAGGTCAGAGTAAGATGGAAGGCTCTGGGCATTGAAATGACCAAGAGAATGGGAGAAGTGGTGAGCAATTAGAGCTACAGCGAGGACTGAGATGCTCATCCTTTTCTAATTATAATGTCTACATCCCTGCTTCTTTATATAAACAGGGCCGTTTTGTATTTCCTTTGAAAGCTCCACAGTGTGAAATACAGCAATTGCAAGTTGTGCAATTCAGGTGTTCCCTATAAAAAAAAAAAAAAGCCTTTTTTGTTGTCAATTATATACTGAAGGGGGCATCAAAATGTGACACCCACACCATTTTGCAAATGCACATGGCTGATGATGCCCCACTTTAGGATTTTTGCCCCATTTCAACCCTGGTCTTTGGTCAACCTGCCAAGCATGTTTAGCTTGATTGGTTCTTTTCACATATTCTATTCACCAATAACCAGGGCCCCTCCATGCACTGATTCACCCCAGCTGCTATGCTAACATTAGGATATTCTCAGTCCTTGTCCAATGAAACAGGAGCGTTCTGTTTAAACGCCTTCTTTTATAAACCTCATAATCCTTATTGGGATACAATAAATACTACGACCAACAAATATATTTAGGAGAGTGCGATGTGCAGAACAGAGTGGGGTTCATATTTTAATTAATTGCATGGAAATGACTCAAATACGTTTTATTTTTCTTTTGTTTTTACAGGAAACACCTCATTAAGGATTAAAGTAAACTGGAGTATTCCACGTGGTTCTCTTTTGTGAGACATACTGTAAATAAAAATGTAAAGTTGTTCTGATAATATCATAATCCCAAATCTGAAAGGAACTAAAGTTGTTTAGTCGAGACGAATGGGCAGCTTTGAGGAAATAACTACCACAAAAGACTTCCATCTGTTAAAGGGGTCAATACAGAGGAATAAGAACTAGGGTATGTAAACTTATGATGAGTGTCATTTGGATACTTTCTAATACGTGTGTCATTGGTTTTTCATAATAAGACAATGAAAATAATTCATTTCTTCATTATTTGTTTTCAAAACCAAAATGAAAAGGTTTGCTTTTTGTGTTTAAATGAAGAATAGAATCAAATTTTGACCTGAAGAAAATTGAGTGAACTGGAAATGAATCTTGGTCACTGGATTTGAAGATCATTATGGTATAATATGACACCAATTTTCTCCATTGTCATATCTTCAGGTCTTAGGGCGACCCTCTTAGTTTACCAAAATAGAACGTAGCTTTCCATCTCTGTCACTGCGGGTTCCGGTTATTTCCGGTTTACCCAACTTGCTTCAGGTCAAAATGAGATAAAACTGAAAATGGCCAATTTTTCCATTAATCATTTAAACACAAAAAGAAAAACTGAAAAACCGTATCTTTAGCATTTTTTCATTTTGGTTTTGGAAACAAATAATGAAGAAAAGATTTGTTGTCTTATTTTTGGTTTTATTTTGAAAAACCAATGAACAAATTATACATGGATTCTTTCTGTGGTCAGTGTGATTTAAAAAGACACAAACACATATGTTTGGTAACCGTGGGAAATCAATTTGAAAACATAATAACGTAGTAAAACTTGCTAGCTGATTACGAACGGACTCATCTACAACTACGTGGCAGCTTGTTTATGCAGTCACCATGGAGACAGTATGGTTAGAGGTGTGTGCACCTCCCAATAGGTCAATACAATTACAGTAGCCATATCCTTTGTAAAAACATAAATGTAAAATAAACATTGCAGTCATAACTCTTTTGATGACAGGTGATGTCATTGTATGTCAATATTTGAAAATTCATATAAAATAAGGACATACCTGTTAACTACAGTATTTATCATATGTTTTAAGAAGATGAGGGTCCTATAGTTAAAAAACATGATAGAGAATGGTTCGATAACATCATGTTTTGATGTCATATGACACCATATTAAGCCTTGGCAGAGGTCTGCCATCTCTGACTGCCTTGTGTTATTTTGCAGAGAACCAAGCCAGTCCCAGTCTTGTCTTGAAGAGTTTTAATATCTTGTCATTTGTCTAGTTTTGTCTTTTGTTTTTGTCATTGAACACAGTTTTTCCTCCAAGAGAGTGAATTTAATTCAATACTTTGTCATATTATTATGGTTTTTTTTCCTCTTTATAAGTGATTTTTAGTTGATACTTTAGATATTTGTTAGAAATCCTCTGCATGAGTGTTTTATGCTGTACTTTGTCATGAAACTTTGGTTTATTTTTTAACATCACGTTTTGAGTTTGAGTTCAAACACTAGGTGAGTTTTGACAGAAAAAGTGGCCCAAGAATCACAAATTCTATTAGGGTATGTCAACTTATGAGCACAACTCTATATATATATATATATATATATATATATATATATATATATATATATATATATATGTACAGTACATTTCCATCTTTTCTTTAAAGCACAAATTGTGACATTTCTAACCCAATGTGTGGACTTCACTATGTATTTTTTTTTAGTTTCCTGTCCACGTATTACAGGCAATCTCTTTTGTTACACTCTATAATTGGATTGAAATACACTGCAAATGATGCTCAATATCGTTTTTCATACCTGCTGTTTGAAAATCAATATCTCGGAACAGATCCTCCCACTTCTTAATACAGCGGCAAATGAGCATCACTTGGCTAAACTCCAAACCTCCACTGCCTTTCACCTGTCTCACTCTCTCTCTCTTTCTTTCTCTCTTTCTTTCTCTCTCTCTCTCTCTCTCTCTCTCATTGCGCCTCCCACTTGTATGTCTTCCTCCATCCATGACTTGCCAAACTTCTCTACCTCTCACCTCCTGCCAAGCACGCATGCATTAAAAAAAAAAAAAAAAAAATCTCAAAATCACCCTACCTGTCAGATCTACGTCTCTACTGTACTTAAAAAGTTCCATCTGAATAGAGGAAACGTGCTTACCTGATTCACACGCAAACGTCTTCGATGTGTCATCACAGAAGATGATCGCCACAGCATGCTTTTTTGTCTCCCGCGGCATCCGGGTAATGTTCTTGATGTTATGGAGCTCAGTGATCTAAGGAGGTGGGAGACAGTGGCAGCAGCACATTACCTTGAATGAGCACAGCCGGCAGCGTAGCAGCGGCAAGACTTAACTGCCATCTTGCTCTGCTCTGTGCACTGTAGTTAGAGGCTTGTAATATAGGAAATGACAAAAGTATAAGAAAGGTTACAGCACTCAACTCGTAACTGGGATGTCAATGATTTAAATCCAAGCGTGCACTTTGGCACAGCTGTACCTGCTTCTTTTCTTTAAGCTTCCTATGATGCGAAATGACTTAAAAAAAAAAAAAAAAAAATCATAAATTTAATACAAAATAATGCAACTGAATGCAGTAAGCACTTTTCAGAGTGTAAGAAATCACGCAGAATGCCAGACTCTTTCACCATATTACTTTCTACAGACTAGTACGGTATGTAATGCGTTGCTATTTATCTTAAAAGCATTTTGTGGATAAATGTGACCTGATCATTACATATACCCTGTGCACCCGCTGATCAAGTGGCTCTCCTTGAAAATGCTCTTCCAGTCAATGGAGAGCAGAGTGATCAAAAGCATCTAAATCACTTTACCAGGAGATTGATCGCAAATGAAAAAAAAGAAAAGATTACATTTAATTGAATATCACCCGCATTTACAGGCCATTTTGTTCAACAGTCTTCACTGTGTTCACTCTGCCTTGGAGATAAGGCCCATTACATTATTGTAGTCCATTGTGTGCTAACCGTGGGCCCTTTGCCAGACTGTTGGGAATGAATTAGCTGGGCTCAGTGCCCGTATAGTAAAGCTTGACTGTTAGAGGTTAAAAGAACAGACCTAATAAAACACAGAACATATGTGCACCGTGGATTTCTTTGTTTGATAGCATAGCATATAATCAATTCCTCTCATATTTTTTCAGATACAGTCTAGACTGTGTTGTATTTTTAACAAGAGACCCACCGAATATGAGACGAGACGAAAAGGGTGAGGAGGCCATGGATATTGCAAGATATGAAACATTTTTCATTTGTGATTTCTTAGCCCCTCAGTGATCATATTTAAATATTTTATATGAGATTAGGTGATTTTTATTTTTTTTTAGTATATATTTGTCCTCGGGCAGACTATTCACACATTACTGACACAAAGACAGTGGGAATTTCTGAGCTGTAAATTTCTCCAGCGCCTCATCTTTTTCTGTTTGTGTTTAGTGCATATCCCCCCCCCCCTTTTGTGTGTGTGGATAAGTGTCTGAAGGAAAGATTTGGGTGCATTCCCAGCCTGAGGCACTAAAGTCGGAGAAAAGTGAGTCATTTGTGATGAGACCTATTCCTCATCTCCTCTGTTTTAGTCTCAAATCTGACTCCCTTCTTCTATTTTTAAAGATGTTTAATCTCATATAGTCCAATCTATTAAAAAGATATATTTCTCTTTGCTTGACAGGTTATATACACTTCCTTATGGACATACATATTTAGGCGTTAAACTATACCCCCCCCCTTTTTCCCTGGTTGCTGTCAAGAACTCAGGAGAGCTTGAGAAATGTAGCGCACACAAAAACAACTTCTCAGAGGGCTAAAAATATTTCTAAAAATATTCAGGGATTGTTTTACTGTGTGGACCAACGCTCCTCAGACAAGGATGGAGAAAGAGATAGGAGGGAGAGGCGGAGGAAATGGGGAGAGAGGAAAAAAGTGGGGAAACAAAGCCAAGCCGTTTTGTGTTGATTTTGTAAATCAGTAGCCTATTTCCTCCCAAAGCACTGCAGCTTTGAATGAAGCCCTCAGACGGGACCTTTCTTGATCTCTGTGGCGATGCATTACCAGGTGCACTGGTGCATGCATGCACTCATCGCTCACTCCAGTGCTGTGGCTGTACAAGGTGCCTCTGGGGAGGGTAACAACCACACAGCACGCCCCATGTGACAGTATGATGTAGTAAGCAGAAAGTCGCCTCATACAAACTACATGGCTGCCACTGTAGTAGCTAGGGATGCTAACGAAGTGGATCAAAACACCATCTACTGTACCCATCCCATACGGGAGGTTTAAACTAGCACTAACATGCATTCTGGGCAAAAAAAAAAAAAGTCACCCCTCTTGAGAAATTCCCATCGTGATTTCATCACAAGCTTGTAGACAGTTTATTAAAGAGCACAGAGTCAGCTCTTTAACTACTTCCACATAAGAAATCTCGTATCACAGTACCCTGTTATCTGCTGTTATGTCCTCACCGCTATAAAACACTTTTCACTGTGCTACTCCTTTAACGTAATCTCCCCTCACCATGATAATGAGCCATAATTGGAGTATTTCAAAGGGCTTAAGAGGAGGAGAGAGATATATTATATACAGAATTATTGCTTTCAAAAGGGAGGGGAAAAAACCCAGAGGACCAGATAAAGTTACAAAATGTGCCTTAATGGACTCTTATCTCCATCATCTGTGGCCAATAGACAGAACATCTTATATGAAGACAAAAACAGAGCTCTTATTAGGTTGTATATTACTCTACAGCTCAGTGATCATGTGACCACATTTATTTCCATTTAATAGTCTTTTTGGAATGGGATGTAAAAAGCACATTTATCAAATGTGGCTATTTTTTTCTCTCTCTCTACTGTAGTACAATGTCATTTAAGTACTGAAGGGAGGATTGTATTTTAAATTATAGTGGAATAAATCACTTGCTTCAAACTGGGACTCAATGATACCACTCAATCTATTAGTGACACATTTCTGGTGAGTTAAAAACAACAATACAAGTCCAAGAGTAAATACAGTGTTTAGGAAGAGATCAAATTAGATTTTATCACATAAGCTAATTAATTCTTAGTATTGGCTAAATTGCTAAAAAAAAAAGACTCCATGGCTGTTGTCTGGCAAATAAAAGCTAAAATGGACTACACCCTGGGGAGAAACGCCTCCACTTTAATTTTATTTGGTAATAAAAAATGTGAACAAAGTTTTATAATCATGATTCTCTAGAGACTGTGACAATCCATATGTGATTAAATATAATGTGTAAACTATCATAAAACATTAAGACATCTAATACTTACCATTTCTAATATAAAACCAGGCATTTTATCTATAAAAATGACTTGGAATTGAGATGGATATTCACTATATACTAGTGAACGACCGATAAGGATGTTTTGGGACCACTGATTTTTTTATTTTTTATTTTTTTACATGACGATCAATTTTTGTAAGCCAATATTTGGAGCCAATAGTGGTTTTTTTCGCACTGTAAAATGCTAATAAATGTCAGAAAATGTTCTTCACTTATAAGTAGCAAATACAAATTGTAACAGTTACGCTAATAAATATTACAACAAAAAAATAGTGCCAATGTCCCTGTGCTCATCCGGACCTCACAGCTGTGATGTCTCTCTATCAACAAAAGGGAGTCATTCAATAGTTGATAAAATCAATACCACTGTGTGTTTTTATCAACAAATGCCAAAAACGGTGTGAATGGTATAGGAAGCTCCCAAAGCTCTTCTGGGGTAACATCTGACTGAACAAAAGTAGGTAACTGGGTAATGACATATTACTGCGGTCAAAGCTGTTAAATGCAACGCAGGAGGTTGTTGGTTCAAAATAATATTGGGACAATTACTTTCTTTAGTCTTGGGAGTGAAAATGAACTCACTGAATCAGTCGTGAATGCAATCTGTTGAGAACTGATGGTAGAGTAGTGATTTTAGTGAGATACTGGGAAAAATAAACAAAGTTGTAAACAAATTGTTTACAAAGGCAAATTTTGACAAAGTGATAAGTTTTGTGCCTAGTGCTTAGATCTATTTAATTAATCAATCAGAATTTAAAAATGTGGAGAACTGAGGGAATAGAAGCGATTTTAGTGAATTGTGGGTGATGACGGATGAAGCGTGATGGCAATCATATTTTTTTTTTCACTGTGGACTGAGCAGTATTTCCAAGAACATGGAGGTACCATTAAATGAATTATCCAGAGTAAAAATAAGTTTAGCTCAATTTTTAGATGATTGGGAGTAGATACATATAGTTGACATCACAATCACACCATTTGGATGTACAATGAGAAATTTAAATTTTGCAGTTTTGAACCAAACTGTGTTAGCATGGAACTGAGGTCTAAAAATAGCATTTCATGTTGGTGAAAAGACATGCCCTAATCACTTCCATGCTAACACAGTTTGGCTCAAAACCAAAAAATCTAAATTTATCAATTTTCATGTGAATGGTGTGATTTTGATGTCAACTATATGTATGAACTCCCATTCATCTAAAAATGAGCTAAAGTGAATTGTACTCCCGGATAATTCCTTTTAATTGACAGTAAATCGGCAGGGAAAAAAAGAGCATATCAGCCAATGCGACAGAAAAAAACATAAATATCATCCCAATATATCAGTCTATCACTACTACATACAATATTTAGAATATCCCATTACAGCTCATCTTTCAACTCTCAAAGGTGCAGGAGAACGTCACATATTCAGAAAGGTCAGGAGATGATTTACCTTATGGAAGCTCCTGAAGTATGCTGCCTTCTCATCTGGGTACTTCTCTAACCGCCGAGGTCCTTTACTAGAGGCCTTCTTGAAAACCAGCCAACACCTCCGGAAGATCTGACAAAAGAGAACGATTGCAGCCTGTTAGAGAAACACTGCTCCTTTGGACCAAAGAAATAGATTATAGTAACTGGAGGTACAAACTACAGCTAAACACAAACTGACTGTCCAGATATGTTGAGGTCAGACCAGGAGTACCCGAGTTGGCATCGGACATCGGAACAGAAAAGTGCTGCTGTATACCAGAGCAGAAAGAAATCAATGCTAGCTAAGCTACATCCTAGAATTGCTTCTACATTTGGAAAGACACCATCAAAACTAAAATGTATGTAGAAGTTTTAATGCAGGGGTCTCAAACTTGCAGGCTGGGGTACAAATTGTAGCTCGTCGGATGATCTTCCATGACTCCCTTACTTGACATCAACATTTCGTGTTTGTGCAGTCTGTTTGTAGCCCTCAAATGCAACATTTTTCCGAGTCTTGCAATGTTTTATTGTATTTATTTTTGTCACTTATCAGCTACATAGATAGTTTTATCACAGCTTCCAGTGGCATTTGTTGTCAATGGATGTCAAACTAGTCAACCGCAAAGTATGAACGTTAGTCACTTAGTTGAAACACATTCCGGGAGTGACACCAAGTGGATGGAAAATATCTGCCGTCACCTAGTTCCAGACGTGTCTCTGTCAAAACGTGCCGAGAAGAGAGAGGCTGGCAAATGACCACAGGCAATTTTAGGAAAAGTGGGAGACGGAATATTTATTTTGTGGAGCACAGGGGGCACTCCTACGAGTCTCATATGAACAGAGAAAGTTGTGGTGTATAGGGAATACAATACCTGACATCATTACTCAACTGAACCTTGCTGAGGAGTTTACAAAATACCAGGGAGATGACAGAAAGAATCGGGTCACCAATGTGGAAAAAAATGTCAAGATTTATTCAAGAAAACAAGCAAAGAGAATGAAGCAGCTATTTGGTGAGTGTGAGGCTTTCTAGGGCTGGAAAGAGAGATCATCAAAAAATGCAAATTATTCGTTGAGACTAAAGTAAAGAAACCCTTTTTTGTGCAATACTTAATGATCCTGGTGCAGTGGTTAGCACTCGTGCCTCACAGCAAGAAGGTCCCTGGTTCTATTCCCACACCAGACCTTTCTGTGTGGAGTTTGCATGTTCTCCCCGTGTTTGCGTTGGTTTTCTCCAAGTACTCCAGTTTCCTCCCACCATCCAAACACATAGTTAATTGGTTAATCTAAATTGCCCAGAGGTGTGAATGTGACAGTGATTGTTTATGTTCAGCCCTGAGATGAACTGGAGACTCATACAGGGTGTACCCCTGCCTTTTACCTACTGTAGCTGCATTAGGCCCCCAGTGACCCCTGCGACCCTAGTGAGGATAAAAAATTATAAAATAAATAATTTTAAAAATAATAATAATAATAATTAAAAAAAATACAGAAAAATAAATATATATATTTTTAAAAAGTAAACGCATCTTCAAACCTTTGAAAAATACATGTTTCACTTTGCACCTATTTCCCTCATGCTTTATGGGGACTTCTGAAAAAAACAACAACAGTATTCTTCGCACAGATTTATATTTTACTAGTGGGGACCCTTATGGGGACCTGAATTTGGGTCCCCATGCTGTCAGAGGTCCCCATGGCAAGACTGTGTAAACGTATCAATGTCCCCATAAAGATAGGAATACAAGCACACACACACACACACATTCAGACCTTCCAGGATTATGATATAGAAATGGCTTATATGGTAATTCTGTTCTATATGAATAAACATTTTACACAACAGCTCAACTCCTTTGGAAGTTGTGTTGTGAGTTAAAGATAAAATTATTATTATTAATATATTTTATTTTAATAGGCTTTTCAAGGCACCCAAAGCACTTTACATTATTGATACATTATTCATTTGCTCTCACATTAACACTCTGGTGGTGGTAACCTCTGTTTATACCCCTGGGGGTGGGCTGATGGAAATGTGGCTGCCAGTTTGTGTCAGACAGTCCCCCCGACCACCACCAAAGATTCATATGCATTCATACACTAGTCTGACACTGGGGGGTAAAGTGTCTTGCCCAAGGACACAATGGCACACAACTAGGACAGAATCAAGAGTCTTTATTGTCATTATGTAAAACACAAGGAAATTTTGTTCAGCAGCTCTTAGTTTACGGCACACAAGAGACGTACCTAAAATATATCTAAATAAATAAATAGAAAAATACAGTAAAAATATAGCGGTGAAACTGAACAGGATTTGTTATTGGACGACCCACTCCACCTCCTGAACCATGTATTAAATGGCATTACTAATGCATTTAGATATGTTGCATTTTGAAGCTGTGATGACACCGATATCTCACAGGTCATACAGATAACATGAGTATTTTTGGTTCTCTATCTAAGTGGATATGCTGACAAAAAAGACATTAAACATACAGATTATAGACCAGGGGGTGTCCAAATCTAGTCCTCGTGGGCCAGTATCCTGCATGTTTTAGATATTTCCCTCTTCTATCACACCTAGAAGCCATTACATCATGGTCAGACTTCCCCTGAGCTTTATGATGAGCTAATCATATGTATTGTTGCATTTTGTATTTTAGTATTTTTTATTTCTATCTTTTTTACATTGTTACTATTGTATTTATTATATTAGTAAGTGTGTAATGTGATGCATGTGTGACTTAAGCACTTTACTGGAGCAGCATTCAGTTTCATTGTATTTTATATGTAATAACAATAAAGGCATTCAATTCAATCATTCATTCAACCAGGTGTGGTGGAAGAGGGACATATCTAAGACAGACAGGATACCGGCGCTTGACTACTGGATTTGGACACCACTGTTATAGACGGAAAAAAAAAGGTACTTATCTCTTCCAACACATGCATGAACATGTGATAGTTTCATCGACCAGGCAGGTCAATACAAAGCGTACAGTAACATGGAAAAAGGCTAACACGTACTGCCTCCTGCTTTTTATGCCCTGATAGATCTACAGGATCTAAAATTAGATTGGTGCTGTCTGTCACTACCTTGAGCCTTTATGTACATGTTGTAATAAAGTATTGGTACATGTTAAGTCTTCACTGTCCTATATTCAAATGCTGACAGCGCCTGAGGATTTGATGCTGTAAAGATGATCCATGTCGCTATGTTTCACACTGAGAACATTACAATCCTGACATGCAAAGTGCAGCGGGATTGTCACACCACATCAGCGCCTTGAAGTGAGTCCAAACTAAGCAAACGGCTATCGCTCATGAATGGTTTTTGGTGTTGAGAAGGGGCTCTTATTATTGGCTGAATGTGATTTGTGAAAGTGAAACCCCACTTTCACTAGCAGTGAAAGGATGAGTCATCTTAAATCTTAAAGCCATACCCACTCAAGAGCACATTGTACTGCTAAAGGGAAAAAAATACACAAGGATATATAGGTCAGTTGGAAAAAAATGTAAAAAAAAAAAAGAAATAAGAAAATGGATTGGTATAAAGTCACTAGGAGTGGGAGAAAAAAAATGAATTCATATACAATATGTATCTGGATTTTTTGTTTTACAATTTTTAAATAAATTTTTTTTGTTAACACCCCCCCCCCCACACACACACACACATATTTATGATGATTCATTTTAAGCCGGGTGGAAAAAAAATTACCACTTCTAAAGACTGTAGACGACTGTATGAGTCACTCAGATGTATAATATGCATCATGAAATACACAGAAATCACCTCACAGAAGGCACACAGATGACAGCTAGCTTATTATCGTATTAGCTTCAACAACACAACAGCGTTAAACAGCATTAACTTATGTGCAGATAAACAGTACACTCTGCTAATATCTATTCCAACTGTATTGTGTTATTAATCTCACCTTGTAGCATTTGCACACAGTAATAAACCAGGAGTATATGAATTAGAATTGGGAAAAAGAGGTGATTATAAACAGGGAGGCAACATCTCTGTTGCGTTCAACATCGCGAGATAGCTGAAAACTTACAGAAAATTAATTGTTCCTGAATAAATATAGTTTAACAATCAACAACAATTAAAGTGTGTGGGCTTTTAACAGAAGGGAAGAGCAGAGTTGGACATGTACACTTTATTATGAAGTATGCTAATTTAAAGGCTCCTATTTGTGTTGTGTGCAGATAAATGTAGCAGTTTACTTCCCAAAGTCTGGTTCAAATATGTTACTGCTGAATACATCTTAACTGACTCACAGATGATGTGCATTTTTTGGGGGAATATGGCTCATGATATGATCTGTAGGCATCATCATTCAGCTTTTTCAGGTGGTCTGGTGTTAAAAAGGCAAGCGAAAATTCTGGAATATCGAAGAATTAAAATTTAAATCAAATTGGCACCAAAAAATCGTAAAAGAATTGAATCAGCATAAAAGCATATCATGCCAGCCCTAAAAGTCACCAAATTTACTTGCCATTTGTAAATTATTAATTGATATTTTTATCATATAGATGAATTTTCAACCCAGTCATTCATTTATTCATCCATTTTCCAATTTCTTATTCAATACATTACTTATTTATGTGCAAGAAGACAGATAAAACATTCAGCTTCTTAAATTGCATTTAAAGAGCATTATGTAAATTCACAAATGCATTGTTTATGAATGAAACTGGAGCAAAGATTTCATCCTTTCAAGTTCACCAAAGGACTGTTCATTCTAAGAGTTTTGAATTAACTCCAAGATTAACAACTATTGCTTAGTTTCAAGCTAGCAATGCACATTAATTTATTAAACGCTGTAAAGCACATGTAGATAATCTTGTTCTTTCATCCCACACAACGTGTAACCACACACACACACACACACACACACACACACACACTTCTACTCTGATGTATCATATAGCTGCACATTGCATTGATTACTAAACCACAATTAGCCCCCTCTACCAGTCTGAGATAACATAAGCACTGAGTGTCGAATAAAATAGACTTCAAGGTGAAACCATTAGAATAAGTGTCGGAGCTCATGTTAAGTTAAAACCACTAGAAGCTCTGAACTACATTTCTCTGCATTATTGTTTCCCTCAAGTGCAGCATTGTCATTACCTAAAACAAATAATGCATGGCAACATGTAATAGTACATCAGGTCTATTGGAGAATTCCTCTATTAAAAAAATCTAGGCTTAAATATTTTTCCTGTGCGATAAACAAACAAAAAAAAAAAAAGAAGATAACCGATGTTTTTATGTCACATTTGAGAGAAAAAAAACAAAAAAATAGAGCAGACCAAATGAGAAACTGAATAATTCTGATGGCCAATAGCTTATGAGTCCTCTGTGGTTGTCTGTCTTTAATAGTAGTAGGACCCTTCTATTTCCTGGTGGAGACAGCCACTATCAGTCTACCTGATGTATGATTGCCCTGGGCCGCGTGGTTGTGTTGGGGAACCATGGATGTACGATTAATTTGTTTACTCAGCTGGTGTACTTCATAAAAGGCCCACTGAGTTGAACTTGGCACTTTGCAGTAATTGACTAGAGTGGATCCCTAGGTCCTTATCGGTCTGCAGTGATGGGTTTCCATTGTAGTTAAGTGTTACCCAGGACCATTATAAACAGCAAACAACACAAAATAGCACAGCCGACACTCTCTAATGCACTGTGGATCATTTCTCTATACCGTCTTTAAAAATTTGTTAAAGAAAAAGGGGAAACAAAGGGGCAATATATTCTTATTTCAAATTGGCTATATTGCATTTTACTTTCACTACAATTTCGATAAAAATTAAGAAAAAAAAACTGCATCTTTGACAAAAATATCTACAATGATGTGCCTGCTTTTTGACAATGGGCATTACCACATTTGCTCCTATATAACAGTAAAATTAAAGCTAGCTTCAATTCCCTCAGGGAGCTCCAGTCAAAGCAATGCTGCCTGCGTGCCACACACAAAGTAATTCACCCTAGTAGTGCTCAGATTAAGTAATTATACCAGCACAAAAGCAAGCACAGTGAGATAGCTAGTGCATAATAAGAACTAGGGGGTATGAATGGAGAGGGCTTAATTTCGCCTGTTTCGCAGTTGTCGCAGCTTTGTCAAGGCAGTTCTATTCTCAGGCTGCTGGTGGGTCTTATTCAGAGACACTCTTACACTGATTGTAATTACACAGATGTGAATGAGACACTCTGCCGGGTTTGGTGTGACTCATTTAATGCCAGAACAATAGAGAATATGCTTCTTGGCACCCCAAGGCACCTTAGCAACTATAGAACAAAAATCAAGTAGTGATGAAAAGGGCAGGTCTAGTGAAAACAAAATCTCCCCCGTGTTTCCTGTGTTTGTCCTGACTGCTGATTACTTGAATTACAGCCGACTAAAGATGATCCACTTCTGCTAACCTTATAAACCTGGGCTCCACACCACAAAGACTAAATGGCAAATTTGTCAAGAGAACGTAATGCATTGGGCTTTTATCTGCTGGAGGAACATTGGTGACTATTAAATTAATCAAATACTTTGACATTACATTTATCATTGTCAAAATATAGTACATTTTCTATCTGTATGTCTGTCTGTCTGTCTGTCTGTCTGTCTATACATCCTTTTTTTAATTTACGTGACTAGTTGCAGAACAAGGTCTTTTCATTACAGTTTTGTTTGATATACTATTATATATATTATATACTATACTATTTGTGCAATGCCAAAAAAGCAACAAAAATCCCTCTTGCCAGTATAAAAGCTTTTAATCAAAAAACACACGTTTTGGTGAAATACTTGTTTTTCCATTAGGTAAATTTTATGTGCAAATTAATGGAAATGGGATTATTATTGGAGTTTATTGATAAATGTCATGGTGAATGTGGGCTGTAACTAAAGCTATATAAGAGTATTACAATAAAATATTAGTCTGGGACTTTTTGTTTTGGTCAAGCTTCGGATTTAATGTTAAATCCTCAGAGAGATTGTTCTGTGCTGCTTTTTTTCTATGTCTTTTTTTTTTTTTTTGGATTATGTTTGTTTCGCTTGATTTTAAAGCCTTGTTCAGTATAAACAACAGCCAGTCAGAAATTTACCAAAAGCAGTGAAAGAAATTGGCTCATATGCTATGTTTATTTGGTGTTTTTTTAAATGCAAGTTATTTATTCGGAATAAAACAATTCGTAATTAAAGTTATTTCTTTTGTTATTTTTTTTCACGTAAATGCTGCTCTAGTTCAGTTTTAAGAGCTGGAGTTACAGAGGATTATGATTGAACAGAACAGCCGCTTCACGTGTGGATGTTTACTGGAAGAAATCAATCACATCCACTTCCTGTTTTTCATTCATTTCAACTCACAACATGTTAGACCCGAAACTACATGGGATTTTTGTGATAATTCTAAAGCAGCAGCTCGACTGAATCAACCATAGGAAACAATATATTCAGAGATGCAAACAGCACGCTTTTCCACTTCTTTTGTGGCATTTTGAGGGACTTGTGTAATTCATGTAGATCTGAATATTTTTTATTTTATTGAGGGTGTGCTGGTAATCCACTCTGGTAGTAAATGGTAAATTATGTACGTTTGGCTCCTTTGGTGGATATATGATGGAACGGATGGCTAGTCAATTTGATTGACCATGGTTGTGTATGCATCCTAGAAATGCTGGGCCAGTGGAACCGAATATGTGTCATCAATGCGAAATATGTGTGTCATCAATGCGAAATATGTGCGTCATCAATGCAAAATATGTGCGTCATCAATGCGAAATATGTGCGTCATCAATGCGAAATATGTGCGTCATCAATGCGATATATGTGCGTCATCAATGCGAAATATGTGCGTCATCAATGCGAAATATGTGCGTCATCAATGCGAAATATGTGCGTCATCAATGCGAAATATGTGCGTCATCAATGCGATATATGTGTTTCATCAATGCGAAAAATGTGCGTCATCAATGCGAAAAATGTGCGTCATCAATACGAAATATGTGCGTGATCGCGACAAGACCAGGAGCATGTGCAGAACGACAGGAATAATGTTAAAGCAGAATTAAAATGTTAAAGCAGAAGTAAGGAATAAACCAGTGACTTTATTCGGAATTGAGTTTAATTCAGAATGATTATTTTCAACTGGAATTAGATGTTTACATGGTCATCTTAAAGCACAATTGACTTTTATTCATAATTAAACAGGACTAAAATCTCCCATGTTAACAGGGCTATAGTGATGGTACTATTGCTGGTATATTGGCAAAACCCACAAGAGCATTAGTCTCCAATACTAACAGAACAAAAGTAAAGGTTTGTTGGCACAGGCTCTTAAAACACTGACTCACAGCTGTCTGAAAACACACCAAAGGCATCCATTCAACTACTGATCACAGTACGCCCCAGGACCAATCGCCACGTGCCCTTTCCTCTTTAAGTAAGCAGCTTCTCAGCAGGGATCCCATTACAGAAAGAATATGAACTCTGAAGCCTCTTGCTCTTCTGTTGGTGTAATTGGAAGGTTACCATCTCAAAGTCAGCCAAATGGATAGAAGGCTTATCATTAAAAAAGTAGCAAGATAAGGCATATGGCTCTTATTCAGTACGTAGGTGCCTGTGCAGAAACCCACATAATTACCACCATCTCCCGACTTATTAGACTTGTATAGGTCTAATGTATCATCAGTGTTTAACTTTCTTAAAGATGAAATTATTCATGTGGTGCCCTGGTCAAAATGGAACTTTATACGAACAGCCAAAATTTGGAGGTCATAAGGATCATAAAAACAAGAGCTTACATGTAGATTTAAAGTAGACATTTTATTGTGTATTCATTTATATTCTTGGAGGTGGGATGAACTGATGGGTCGCTGGAATCCAAATTAGATTGGGTCATTAAAATTTAATACTTCATTAACACAATCTTAGAATGATTTATTAAAGAAAATATTTTTTTCAACAAGTGTGTGCATACTGTGGGTGGAAGGTGTATGTGTGTTCAATTCATAAATAAGAAAACATACATGAAAACAAAATATGAGGAGAAGAAATTTCCATTTACTTCTCTATATTTGTATGTCTGCACCACGGTAATTGTAAAATATTGTAATACAAGCTACTGTTCTCTGCATTAATAAGGGTTAAGGACTGTTAGATGGGGATCAGATTTTATTTCAGATATAACAGTTTGATATATTTATATTTTCAGTTGTCATGCAAAGTGTGTATGAAGAAAAAAAAATACTTAATTTATAATTCATGTTTTCATGTTTTCAACTGAAAACAGTGATGATGGCATCAGTCGTGGACACTGAGACAGTCTTGTTATAAGGATAGAAACAATGAATATCATTTTAAACAAACTGTTGATGAGAGCATGCTTGAAACGCTTCAAGATGTTTGATTGTGATGACTCTCAACATCCAGGGAACTAGCAATGAATTATCTGTCAAGTGGACCAGCCAAAACCCAAATTTACATTCCACTGAAATGGGAGCAACATTACCCACTGAATTCGGATGACCTTGAGTAAATGTGTGAACTGAATAGGAAAATGGCCAAAACTTAAACTAGGTCGTTTTCATTAAGTCATGATGTGGCTGAGAAGGCTATTAACAAAGCATTAAGGAATCTGTTTTGGACCTGTTCATGACTACTTTTGAAAGTCACAACATATTTGGAAAGCACTGTGTTATATACTCTGCATGTGAGTGGGATATGAAGTGCATCTGAACTAAGGCTGCATGGTAGTCGGAAAAAATTACCCCCCCCGAATGAAAGGAGATCCACCAAGGAGGTTATGTTTTGGCCAGCAGTTGTCTGTCTGTCTGTCTGTCTGTCTGTCTGTGTACATGACTCAAAATGTTATGGACAGATTTTGATGAAACTTTCAGGATAGTTTGGGAATGACACAAGGATCAATCGATTAGATTTTAATAAAGATCCAGACGAGATCCTGGATTCTGGATCACTTTGAAATTTTTTTTAACATTGTAGTAAATGGAGAAAAAATTTCAAAGTGATCCAGAATCCATGATCTCCTCTGGATATTCACCAAAATCTAACTGATTTGTCTTTGTCTCTCTCATCTTGTTATCTGAACCCGCTTTATCCTCGCTAGGGTCACAGGGGTCACTGGGGGCTTAATCCAGCTACAATGGGAGAAGGCGGGGGAACACCCTGTATGAGTCTCCAGTTCATCTCAGGGCTGAACATATATAGACAATCACTCTCAACACCTATGGGTAATTTAGATTAACCAATTAACCTGTCAGTGCATGTGTTTGGATGGTGGGAGGAAACTGGAGAAAACCCACACAGACACTGGGAGAACATGCAAACTCCACACAGAAAGGTCTGGTGTGGGAATTGAACCAGGGACATTCTGTCTGTGAGGCACAAGTGCTAATCACTGCACTTTGTGTCATTCCCAAACATTCCTGAAAGTTTCATGTAAATCCGTCCATAACTTTTTGAGGTATGTGGTACACACAGACAGACATACAGACAGATAAACACTGGCAAAAAAAAAAGTACTCAGGAGTAAATAACAACTGTGTGACGCCGACGCAAATGGTCAAACAGATTAATAGTCGACATTAAAACGTTGGTTTTAGTGTAGCTAAAATAATTACATAAAGTTAATAATTAAAAATAAATAAACATAAAAAAAATAATTAAACAATAAAGATAAATACATTAAAAAATATATAAATTAAAAAATGACTAAAAATAAAAGAATAATAAGTACATTTTAAAAATGAAAAAATACAATTAAATAATGAATTGTTGTTTTTTATATATATATATAAATAAATAAAATAACTAAAAATTTTAATACAGATTGCACACACACACACACACACACACACACACATACATTTTGATGTCGATGCTCAAACTATATACATGTATTGTGCAGCTCTAATCTCTGCACAACTACAGTGTCAAGAAAACTAAACTAAAAAAACAATGAGTTCATCACCACATACAGTCACACAGTGTGGAGGAACACAGTCAACGGGCTGGAGAGAACATTTCAAGGGTAATCCTGTCACTTTTAGGGAAGTCTGTGGCAAAACACTTCAGGAGGTACTTGGCAAGGTGCTGCAAGTTCATCAACATCAACTCAAATACTCCAGTCAAAATAAGGCAAGTGAAGGTAGGATTAGAGCTTAAGTATGATTACAGACAGGCACTTAAAAGCAGAGAACAGATCTGTGTAAACAAGCAAAAATGCTGGAATTTCTAATTATACTGTTTTCACAGTTTATTCTGATATTTTAAGCACAAATGCTCACACAAAAGGGAATACTTTGGTTCCTGACAGCCAGGTTTGTAAGCTCACATCCCATGGTAGAATATGTAAAACATGTCTGAAAGGTCTAGTAAAAATCTTATGAAGTCAGACACACCGTGGAGTTCACTAATGAGCTGCACAAGTCACATTTTGTAAGTGGACCCAACACAAAACTACATACCCTTTACATAGTGTTATCAAACTTTTGAGATTATCGGGAAACTGTCTCGATCGTCAATAAATCTGAACCCCGGTCACCTCAAACGCAACTCTCTCTCGTCATTTGGATGAACTGAAGAACTGTCTAAAGACATGAAAATGATTTCCAATGACATCTCACTTCACGTAAATGACTAATCAGACAGCGGAATAAAAATAGCAGTCTGTTAGACCCTCGGGAGCAGTGGCAACACAATCATGACACCTTGGAGGCACAGATGCATTTATTATTTTCTCAGATATTTGAAGAAAAAAGGACAAATGTGGGAAGGGTTTGTAACCCCTGAATGATTCATGTGTTCTGAAAATGACAGTTTAAAGATGATTGCTGCTGCACTTTACTGAAAACACATGACATGAGAGCACTTCAATCAAGGTGGCCCTAAAACACTCAGACACGATGGTAACTGTGCGGATTAAGCCGGCGTTTAGCATGTTGACGACTAAATGCTTAACTGTATAATCACCAGAGCACCCAGCATCTGCCTAAAGGTTTCTGCCGCTGTTTGTTTTTGCCCTAGTGTTGATGAAGTCTTGCTCTGCATAGGGTTTAGTGTTCCCCTGGTGATAATGAGGCCTGATGGACTATGACAGACCAGGCCCGGCAATATCTGCTCCTAGTGCTGGCAATCAATTTCAGATGGCGGCGGGGTCTGCGCCGTGGTGTCCATCTTTATAATTTGATTTGTTATCCCATCGGACAGTTGTTACGGCAATCATTGCAGCGATCACTCCGCCGACCGCGACCCCAGCCTCCAGCCCCCCTCCTCAATCCTCGCAGGGTTGTTCCACCATTTCAACAATTCCCTGCCAAATGTGACAAACACAAAAGTTTGTCTTAATTGCACATTTGCTCCCTCTGTCACTCTCCTCCCCAGCTGCTGGCATTCACCTTTGACTTCATACGTTACTCGCACACCGTGTGCATCGAAAATGTTTGGACATCCCATAATTTTGTAATTCGCCCCCGACTACAGCTGTTGGCAGGGTGGCAAGCCAGCCGCGCCCCAGTTAATCATAGATTACTTTATCTGGGCCATTCCAAATCCTCATGTGTAATGCGGTGCTACCTCAGCAGCAAGTAATCACTGCCCCCCGCTCCATTCCAAACACACACACACACAAATCACCCCCCCCCCCCCCCACACACACACACACACACACACACACCCACACCACCGCTACCACTTTCAGTCTGATTCGTCTCTGTCTCTCCCTCTGACAGTCTGTTGTTAGCCTCTGCTCCCCCCTCCCACCACTCATCACTTTCTGCAATGCTTGTGTCTATGCATGATTGGACATTCTCATCAAACATTCATGACCCAAACTAGTCCCGAAATGTAATATCATAGTATTAGTAACCCTTATTTCATTTGTTAAGGCTTTGGCGGTGGCTGTCTGGCATTACCTCCAAAGTATTCATAGCCTAAAACTCGATCCCAGTCACAATGTGGCATGAAATATGTTGGACAACAGGTTCCAGCTGGATCGTGGCCAAAGCCAAGAAGTCTGTCTACTAAATGTGACCAATATTGCAAGGGCAGGTGGTATGAAAATGAGCATTTAACAGGCTGAAATTACAGAGAATAATCAAGAAACAGAGAGAATAGAAGACTAAGAGGAAAAAGGAAGTAACTGGAGACAGAAAAGAGGAAAGTTTGGAGAAGTGAAAGTGATTAAGAGCTAGTGAGAGTGCCTGTTGAAAAAGTAGTGTCGGGAGTAG
This sequence comes from Siphamia tubifer, assembly GCA_020466265.1. Classification (NCBI taxonomy): domain Eukaryota; kingdom Metazoa; phylum Chordata; class Actinopteri; order Kurtiformes; family Apogonidae; genus Siphamia; species Siphamia tubifer. Next base: position 32,784,725 of record CM035802.1, on the reverse strand, counting down.
GCCAGAGCTATAAAGGCAACTGGCTGCAGCCCTCCATTAGGATTCATGATAAATTGTGCTTTTAAATAGGACTTGTGGTCCGAGCAGTGAGGATAGATCACGATGTTGAATTCAGCATAAAAAAAACGTCTTGAAGAATCCGTCTTTCATGACCTCATATATGTTTGTTAATCTAGACAAAAGTGATATACATGAGGTGGTTTTTTTTTTGGTTTTTGTTTGTTTGAAACCCAACAAAATGTGCAGTTTTCATGCAAATAACACAAGCCCGTGAGAAGCGTTCTACTCTTGTTTCTTGTGAAAACAGTGGAGACAAAAGCAATGTTTGACCCAAGCTGGGCTCGCAGCCGTAAGCAGGAAAACATTAGTTAAAATGTCACACACTGTGCAGATCCAGCCATCACAGCTAGCAGAGCTTCTCTCTCTCTCTCTTTTTTTTTTTTAAAGCATGGCATAAAAATAGCAGCCAAATTATTCTGAAGGAGATGTAGGTCAATATTGAAGTTTCTCTCTCAGGTGTGAGGGAGTGAAGAGGAATGGAGGGGAGGGGTTATGGTGTAAACACGGTGGCATATATTGCTCATGTGAGCTTACACTTCACTGGCATCCATCCGAGAAAACTGGCCAGAGTCAAAGCCAGAACTGATAAAGGTTACGAGAGACATGCTTTGTTTTTACCAGAGAGGAACGACAGACAGAATTAAACCACCGTCATAATCCTATGATCTATGCATATACAGATTTATTATTTTGCTGTGGTTATTCCATTGTGACACAGTGTTGGGTCGTTACTACCTGTCAATACTGTTGGCTCCTGCATGTGGAAAACCTGCTTTATTTCACTATAATAGGTGGGTTTACATGGGAAAATTTTATTCCTGTTTAATTCCGAATAAAATTTAATTCCGCTTTAAGATAACCATGTAAATACCCAATTCCTATTGGAAATGTGCATTCCAAATTAAACTTAATTCTGAATAAAGTCATTGGTTTATTCCGATGTTAATTCCGAATAAGATAATTCCTGACCCACATAAACAGTTAATTCGGCTTTAACATTATCCCTGTCGTTCTGCGCATGCTCGTGGTCTTGTCACGATTACGTAAGTCGTTACGCCAGCACGCACATACAGTATTCCGCAATGCCGACATTAATGTAGGAACATTTTCCGAGATGGCTGTACAAAGCGAATGTTGGAGTCACAGCGAAGTAAAGTATTTGATTGGACAATTGGAAGAATTAAATATAGCATGTAGTATCCGGTCTTCCATGACGATAGTTGCCACGAAAGCAAAACAGCAACTGGACACGATTTTTTTTACTTTCGGTGGACAGCAAGACATCACGTGGGCGTTCTGTCCAATCAGAACCCTCTGTACCCCCAGCTCTTAAAGCTGAATTAACTAGAGCAGAATAAACCCTTTTCCCATGTAAACGCTTATTTGGAATTAACACATCCATGTAAAGATAAAGGAAATAGTTTTAATCCCGAATTACTTTATTCGGAATAAATAATTCACCATGTAAACATACGGAATATCAATTCTCTCTCGGCTCTCTAAATCACCCCACTTCCAAACCTCTTTATGCATTAGAACTTCGGTCAGCAATCCTCTGCGCACACACACACGCGCCCACACACACACACAGACTCTCTCTCTCACACACACACACACACACACACACACACACACACACACACACACACACACACTGCAGTTCCCATTTAATCCATGGACATGAGTGACACATTCACAGACAATGACACACGGACAAAGAAGGATTTAACTATAGCGGAATACCCTTGCCGACGAGCATCCTGAGACCACCATAAACAACAATACAAAGCAGTGTTATTTTCTTCATAAGTCTGGACTGAGTTGTATCCTCTAGCAAGGCTGAATGTTAAACTGAACTAAATCCATAAATGAAGGAAAATATGGGCCGCATGCACAAAATATCCTTTAGGTCTAGCTATAATATATGTAATATTTTCCACTTTTGCATGTTGGTGGTTGCGCTGCCACTGGCTTGCAGACAAACAGAATTAGCATCTAGGCCAACAGGTGAGGGCTGTTACATGGAAACCAAATATGGTACCTCAGAAGTGACCGGCTAGCCTGAGTGAGAAGAGAATACAAAGTAGGAGGATAAAAGGAGTTCTCATACCCCTGCCCACAACCATGATGCAACTCCACCAATTGTCCAGCATGATTACCATTAGCTGACCACTTGATTATCATATCAATAAGGTCTGTGAAATTGAATGAAGCACAGTTCCAGCAAATATTTGCATGTTTAGCAGGATATTACGAAACAAAGTGTTTTCCAGGACACTTTGTGCAAGCGTTTGTTATTTGAATTTCATCAGAAGCCCTAAAAGCAGTAATCCTCATGCATTGGTGCAGTCATTCCCCCCAGAGGATTAATTCTAAAGAGGTACTCGCTCACTGATGTTTGGGCTGCTTCTCTGATATGGTTAGCTGGGAAAGCAGAGGGCTCTGTGTCTGCAACAACTCTTTCCTCACAACCAGAAAGTAGAGATTTGTGCTCGCTGGAACTAACTTAACTCAGCCACATTCAGTCTGCAAATCAAAGGCTAATGCAAGAGAATAAACGCAAGTGTGTCGAAAAGAGGAGCAGTTGGCAGTGTACTTTTATGTCACAGAATAAGGTCCAATAGAGTTTGTCATATTGTTTTTGTCTCATTTCCTCCCAAAGAACACACTCCGTTGGAATAAGTGGGCTGTGATTCAGTGTCACTGTGTGTCTCAGCATGAAATCATTGAGGAATGCAATTATCACTTTGCCCAACAGACATTTCTCTGAAATGAGAGTGAACAACTGGGAACATAAGAGAGAAGCGACAGGGAGGGAAGTGTGGGTGGGAGTATACTGCTGTGTATGTGTGTGTGTGAGTGGGAACGAGGGCCAACACTAGTTAATCTTGACCCCAATGTCCGTTCTTAACTTGAAAATTCCTTCTAGGTCAAAAGTTTGCCATGTTAATTCTGTTTCCATTATTACGTATTTCTCTTCAAAAATGTCCAATAACCTCGTGCTTTCAGTGTTTCATGACTGTTAAGTGCCATTATTTCCTCCATTATGACCTTTAAATGATCCACTCAATGTGCCACTGCCAAGGCTACCATTGTGTGCTCCATTTCCCTTGGCAGACCTTATCCAAAATTCATTCCCTGAACAATAATTCTTGGGGAAATATTAAAAGCAGTGTAATAGAACAGGGATCAGAATGGGTTAGCCTACACTCGAAGTCATTTCAGCTCATTAAAAGGGAGTACACATTTTAAAAAGTCAGAATGCAACGTGAGATAGTCAGCTGCAGCAGTTCAAGACACGGTGTACGGAGTTGGGCAGGTACCAAACTGCCACCCCGGGTACTCAGAGAGAAGTAAACTGTCACCTCCTTACTATTAAAAGAACTCCCCTGAGAAAGAAAGTGAGAAGGAAGGAGAGTGGAGTGTACAAATTCGTCCCCAAACAAACAGAAACAAAGAGAGCTCTCGCACAGACAGGTGACATAAACTGGCTGCTTTTTTCCCAAAAAAGATTTACACTAAAATGCAAGGTCAAGGGTTTATTTTAACGCAATAATAATGAAGCACCAAGCATTTGTGGTTGTATAACAAAAACCTTGTTTAGTTGACAGTTGGGGTAAATTTATATTATTCAGCAAGGCTATCTGCTTGTATTTAAAGCAGATCAGGTGTATTTTTTATTTATTTATTTTTTAACAAGACCATAATAATGTTTACCTATGCATCATGTCGAGTAAATTAAGAACTCAGACACAAAGACAAGCCCTATAACACACAAAGACACACACATACGCACAGCTGAGGCTATCTTTGGCTGCGCACTGTACCGAATGTGCTTGGCAAGCAGGCTGATGAAAGGTAACAGCAGGAGAACTCATTATACAGTAGATGGTGATTCAAATATAAAAGGTAAGACTCTTATACAAGAATAGGTTCATCTAATTCTTTTTTTTTTTTTCATAAAGAACACACATGTGATTGTCAACTGTGACGACTCAACTCCTAAGATGTAATGTGATAAAATTCCATGACTGAAGAAATGTAATTTGTCAATGGTTTAAAGGAAGATGTTTGAATATTTTCACAAAACTGTACAATGAAGAGCAAATATGTCAGTGCCTGTTAGTTATACTCAACTGTGCCCAATTACAAAGAATGGAAATTGCTCGGGACACTGGATATATTCACTGTGTGCACACAAATATGCGCATATGCTAATAAACCTACACACAATGCTGACATACTGTACACACACACACACACACACACACACAAGAACTGAATGAGAGTTTAGCTGCAGAGTAGAGCCCTGAGGGTTGGTCTGTTGATTAATGAGGGGAGGAAGGCGAGGAGAGCAGGATGAAGCAGAAGTGTTAATGGAGCTATGATAGATTCCTCTAGGCATGGTGTTTTATAGGTGAGTCTCCAGTGTATCCGCACAATGTAGCAATACAGTACAACAGACACGCGTAAAGCTCAGCCCCATGTGGGAGGTGAAATATATGTGGACAGGAAAGACTTGAATATGGAACAAAATACACACCTTTGGAAATCATACAACTAACATCATTAAATGTGTGAAGTGTTTGGAATATGTTCACAGTGATTTAATCAAAAGCCGAATTCAGTTCCATGGACTTTAAAAGGATTCTTTCGGAAATGAAAGAAACACAGGAGGCATATCTTTTAACCGACAAAATTGACAGGAAATTTGTTCATCTGAATTCAACACGAAACATCATGATTTCAACATCAGGGGAGCAAGTTTGGGTTTAATATCCAATGGCATCTCATTAAATATTTACCGACAAGAAAAAGATTTAGAAAAAGTGATATTTGAGGTTAAAACCGGCCATTATTTTCTAGACAAAAATGATTCAAATCTAATTGACAGTGACATATTAAAAACAGAAATCATGTTATACACATTAGGGTTATATTATGATATAAATCTGTGTTGTCATGTTGCGATATCTGTAGCACTGGAGAGATTAAACGGCCATGAAGAGAGTCCTCTACTACTGAACTGTGACTTTACCCCCAATGGGATTAGAGAACTTTACACTTTACAAAGCAGCTCATCAGAAAATGCTGGAACACAAAGCTGTTATGGACAGAGCTGACTTGCTGTAACATGTGTTTGTGAGCGGATTTCAGACAACGCCGAAAGCAAACTCCAAAAAAAACCCCCAAAAAAACCAAAACCGAGGCTAAAAGCAAAGTTCTGACACGGATTTGGAGATCATGACTTCGAGGTTAAGAGGACAGTGTGGATACAATCGGCCATTATTAGCCACAAGTCTTTGTAAACTGCATTACTCAGTCAATTTCCTTTTACCTATTGCTCAGTGCTAATAACAGCATTTATCCCTGTTCTCGATAAAAGGCTTTTTTGATAATTAAGAACAACAGGAATCAATGATGTGAGATGTTTGAGTAAGGTTCAGGCAGAGATTTATTTATGAAAGTGACTATATAATAGAGACACATTTTTCATTGTGAATAACGACTGTTGGGCTGTTGTTCCCATATCCTGCTAGAGATGCAATTCATCAGGGCAAATAAGAGCTGGTAATTTGTCTTCAGGTCTTTGTCTGATGGAGGAAGCTGATGAAAAGCAAAGGAAATGACCATACGACGCACAGTCCTGCATGTCCGTGAATTAATGCACTGAATTCACACGCATTTATCACAAAAAAGGAGCTGAAAAGTAGGCTATGCCCAGCCATGAGGCATAAATAAAAGCCTAAACAGGAATCTTGGCAGTTCTGGGAATCTTCTGTCTGCTTGAGCTTCAGTTTCTCTTTGGCAATCAGAAAGATAGAGCAGAGTACAAAGCTAATTGTGACCACTGGATGAAAGGATTTTAACGATTAGCTAAAGGATATAAACTGATTTCTTTTCACAACGCGTGTCCCATTTATCCATGTTGTTTGGAAAGTGAGCTCGGATTGCTAAAACTCTTAACATAGCTGACTGTGTCTTTTCCACGCTCCACTGACAAGTACAGTTTCTGGGATGAAAAATCTCCTGACATCCACCATTCCGGACGGCCTGTCATTGTTAATACTGAGAGCATGGAAGTGGGAAGATCCTATCTTAAATGGCTGTGCCATCTTGGACAATAGACACATTGTTCTCCACTTCTTTGGGTTGCCTTTGGTGGGTGTTTACATGCCAGAAATGGGGAACATACCCACACCATTACAATACACACTGTCCACGTAAAAGCCACTGGAAGCTGAGCACAAACACCCACTTGTAAGTCACAAACAGCTGAGTGGGACAAAGTGGGGATAAAACAGTTACTGTTAATGGAGGATGTTAGTGTGGATATAAAGTAGATGGGTGGAAAGCACAAAGGTGCAAAAAAGTGCTTTAAGAGTCATAACTCTCGGTGTGGTCTTCATATTTAATGAGGAGAGGGATAAAAGCTGCTTTATTTGCACGGTTAATGTCTTTATCACTTTCCACTCTAAGCTTCAAGCTTAGTGTCAGACTCATGTATCACAAGCCTCCAAAAATAAATTCAGAATTCTTTACTAACTGTTCCTATAGAGGACAGACAGGCTTGGAAAGAACAAAGTGCATGTTTTATCCTTACTTCTTAACCCGTAAAGACCAAGTGCTAATTTTGTGACAGTTTGCAAAAAACCCCCAAAAAAACTCTTATATTTACTCTTTTTAAAATGACTTCTGGTAATACTATCATTGTATTTTTATATGTTTAAGTCATTCATGTCGATGTTCATTAAAGTTCAGAGAAAATTCAAAGAAAAATAAAGGGAGAAAACTGAAGAGAAAACGGACTTTTTCAGTAAAATATATCATTAACTGAACATAAAATAAGTCCATCCACCAACTGCATGGGCTTTACTGGTGAACCAGTGTTGTATAAGATTATGGTGTTTTCATGTTCACTACAGACCCTCTGATAAAGATGAATAACTGTATTTAACACCAATTATTGGCATGTATTAATATGATTAATGGATCAATGGGTATTAAACGGTTTCGATCAATAGATGGTTTGGGTTCTTTATGGATTGATTGCAGTCATCCTAAATGTGGTGCTTCTACCTAAGACCCTCGAGTGTTCCAGTGCAAGTCGAGGCAAAAAGAAAAATTTTGTGAAATATGAGCTTGTGTTGTGTGATGGATGATATTTAACGGCCGAATGAGCCTTGGAAGTTGCTTACTACGCAGTGAATAACTGACTGCAAGTGGACAAACCTACACGTCAGAGTACAAATGATTTATTTTATGTGGTGGTATGCATCCATAAAACATTTAAAGCAATTAAAACAGTCAGAAATGCCAGCATTAGTGAAGTGAATGGCACTAGAATGATCCTTTAACTGCATTTACATACTTAATGTATTCTCCTGATACCTGTAAATCATATTTATCACCTAAGTAGGTTTTGGTGTTTATTGTCTAACCAACAATCCAATATAGCTGTCAGAATTGTCTCACCATGTCACAAACAAAACCTTCCTTTCAACAGAACCAAGCTATAAGGCCTGAGACAGTACTTCTCACTTCTTTAAATTACTTGCCTGAAAAAAAAAGAGAAAAAAAAAATACATATCAAAGTGTGTGAAATGATTCACTTGTAAAAAAGTAATTTTAAAACCCTGAAATCACTTCTGTAAATCTGCAAACAACACAGCAACCCATATTTTTGCAAATGATATCCTTGTGTTAGGATGATAAATAACTCTCCCGTTGCAGCCACCATTATTGGTTTACTGATTATTTGTTTACATTCACAGTTTGGGCTGATTGTATTTTCACTCCTTCTCATTCTGGACCAGACATAATGCATTTTTAATGTGCTTTTCTGCGTTGACATTTAACGTTGTGGTATGACCAAGCCGCTTTCATAAGCCCACTTTAGACAGCGGTTCAGTTTGACTCGTACACGACGGGTATATTAAATACGTCATATTTATATTTGAAGTTGGTTTGCTCTTTTAATTTAATTTTGGACTTAAATTTAAAAGATCAGGCAAAATAACATGGAATAAAGTGCAGTCGTTGGTATTTTAAACATGCCCATATGCACTTTTCTTGTAAGTACGGTTCTACGTTTATATGTGGGTTAAAGCTGAGTGACTGATGATCTGCACTTCCTTTTTCATATTGCATATTTTGTAAAAAGAGGCTAATCTTGACATGAGTGCGGGGTATTTATTGTGCTGGAAGTAGTGGTGCTGCTTTAGTTGGAAATAAAATCTTAGGAAGAAGCCATTCATGTGTGAAGTCGGTGTGTAAAGTCTTTTTTTTTTTTTTTCTTTCCTCCTTCTTTTAACATATTACACATCTACCTGAGCCAGCATTGAAAATACATCTCTTTTTGAAGTGTCAAAAACATGTTTGTGAACAGATTGAATGGTAGACAGCCTCACCCGGAGCCAACTTAAACTGACCGTTTCTTTAAAGGTTTGAAGAAAAGTTAGACGGACAAGGAAAATATTAAGCACCTGACCTTTTCTATTTACCGCAGCGATCCTAAACCTTGGAAACGTGTACCTGAAGTGAGACTGACACGCAAATTACTCAAAGGTCATGTATTTCAGCGTTCCAAGAGAAATCCATGATAAAATCATGCGCTTTTCACTGAAAGGGAGAAAGAAAGCACCACATGGATGATGGAAATATCACTGCTTCTTCCATTTATTTATTTTTTATTTTTTTTAAAACTCTGGCCAGATTTGAAGATTTTCTCTTTGTAGAAACACTTTGCTTGTTTTTGGCTCTTGTGAACATTCAGTTTGTCTTCATATGGTAAAAAAAAATACTGTACAAAGCCACAGGATTAAAATTAATTGAGAATCTGCACACTGTTCTTTGGCAGCAGATTGTTTACTTGTTTGTCGGGTGCATGTGTGTGCCAATTCATCAGTGTTGAACCAAGCCAATTTGTGTGTGTGTGTGTGTGTGTGTGTGCACTGTGTCAGGGGGAATAGCCTTTTGGGGTTATGGAAGGTGCAGCGTGGGGTGATGAATAGGATGCTTTTGTGCTCCATCTCTGTCTGCGAACCAGTGAAGGAGAGAAGGTGAGAGGGGGGGAGGTGGGGAGGGGGTAAGGTGAGGGAGATAGCCAGATAAGGGGGAAGAAAAGAGGAAAAGAGATAAAGTAAGGGAGAAGAGATGAGAGCGACACTGTGGAGACTGGGGAGTAGAGGTGAGACGAAGGGGAGGCAAGAGGTGAGACAATAGGTGGAGAGGTGAGGAAGAGGAGAGGAATGGAAAAGAGAGAAGAAAAGAGGAATGAGACTTTGTGTGCATTCACAAAGTACCGACAAAGAAACCAAGAAGTTCAGTAATGTAGAAAATCACTCTATGTCAGCAGGAAAAAAAAAAAATAAATAAATAAAGCTACATAACAAACAAATAGCCAAGAATAAAAGGAAAAAAAAAGAGTGAAAGTACAGAGAAAAAGCCTTAGTTGGTAATTCTGATCACTCTGCAGAACACATACCTGACCCCATGGCCTCAACCTTCACACATGATGGGGTTTGGAAACGAGCCAATCATATTGACTGATGCTGATGCGTTGAGGCAAAGCTGTTGGAGTGGCCACTTTAATACAAATTGCATGAAGACCACCGTTCCAACTATATTGGTTTCTTATGAAAAATAATGTAGAATACGTTTTAAATGGCACAGCATTACAATAGAGGCCGGGGTGGGAGCATTAGAAGGTCAACTGTGATGCTAAGTCGTGATACGTGATATTTAAGAGACCTTTAAAGCACTAAAAGAACATTTAATAACAGTCACATGAAGATGAAACTATCCAGGAGCCTTCACTGCAAAGCGAACAGCTGGAGTTTACTTAGATCTTCATTGTTTTGTATGAAATTTTCATACTTTTCCCACTTCCAAATGAAAAAAGGAGCTGGTGTAGAAAAATTTTGACATATTCTTCAATAAGATTAATGTAAATGACATTTTAACAGAAAAAGGTTACTTTCACAGACATTACAACTGTCATGATTTTAAGTCGGAATGGTGATTTTTGTCTTTTTTTTCCCAGTAGATCAGCAGTTAATCTTAAATCAGAGGTGTCAAACATGCGGCCCAGGGACCAAAATCGGCCCGTCAATGGGTCCAATCTGGCCCCTGGGATTAATTTGTGAAATGGAAAAATGACATAAAAGATATTAATAAGTAAGGAAGTTGAAATTATTTGACATCAATTCAATCTAAAATGGATCAGATCAGTGTAAGTGCATGTAAACGTACTAAATATGTCGATAACCTGATTAAATGTTCTACAAAAGCTACTAAAATACATTTTTCATGTAAAAATACAATGGTTTAACCTTAAATAATGTGATAAATACCCATTTTATGAGTTGTAACAGCACAGTAAATAGCACTGTTTTTAATGAAGAAAAAATTGTGTTCTTCAATTTCTTGTTCATTTTCATGCCTGGTAATGATAAATGAACTTGTATTTATTCGGCCAATGTTTGTTTTTTTTCTTGCATCTGTATCAGCCTGTTGCGGTGGCCGACATACTCTTTTTTTCCTGGCATTATTTACTGACATGCAAAGTTCATGGTAATGTTCTTAGAGATACTGTTACCTAGACAGAACTGAATTAAGTGCATTGAAAACTTTATTTAGTTTTTATCTGAATGTCACTTTTATTATGTGAAATGTCTGCTCTACCTTATCTTTCATTTGTTTTTTTTTTTACCAGTAAAAAGAAATCGGCTGTATTGGCTTAGAAATATTAGTAGTCTGAATCAGTCATGGGGTAAGGCTAATGAAAAAAAAAATTAAATAAAAAACTTAATAAATCAAAATCAATCTCCCAAAAACACATATTGATCTATCACTAATGCCTGGTACAACTACTGTAAAGGTATTTTTTCCCTAATATTATGAAAACAACAAAAATACTTTAATTTCCCAGCTGATATCTATCCATTTTCCATATTTAACCAAAAACAGTTTTTAATAACAGTATATTTAACTGCTCTGAGGAGCCAAACCAACTGAATTATAAGTTGTACAATTACAGTTTTTATTCTATACTTATTTATTGTTTTTATTCAACATTTATTTATTGAGTTTTAGGCTGTCTGTGATTGTTTTTTTTAATTTATTGATTATTATCCTGATTGTTCTTATCTGTGACTGTCTGTGATAGATGCTCATTGTCTGTTTTGTGTCTTTTTTTCATGCCACTACCAAAGACAAATTTCCATTTTATGTATTTTTTTATGGACAATAAAGCAGTCGAAGTCTTAAACCACTTCAGTTTTTACATCAGTATGTATGACATTGTACTGACAAAAACAGTGTTTTTAGTCACATGATACACACAGGAGTTTTTCCATCACTGTATTATTGTTATAAAGGATGTAAGTATGCACTGATCTGATACCAGTGTTATGCTGACCCAAACAATAAGATCAAGTATTGGTGATTACTGACTGTGACCTAATGATTAATGCATTTAATTCTATACTGTTTGTATGTGCCATGTACTCTATTAGTCTTAATAATTACCAAACAATCTCCACACACAAAACAAATAATGTTCTGACATAAAATCTAATCATGCACAATAATTAAAACATGTGCCTCATTGCATGACAAATAGTCTGCGCTTTGGAGATATTCCCCATGACAATATTACAACAATATTTTAGCATGATATTAATGCACTTTTTTATTTTATTTTTTATTTTTTTAAAGTTAATTCAGTACCTATGCATTTTTTCGCTCCAGCTTGATTTAGAACAGGGGTGTCAAACTAATTTTATTTCAGGGGCCACATTCAGCCTAACATGATATAAAGTGGGCTGTAACAGTAAAATAATACAAATAATAGGATAAAAATGTAGAAAATAATGTCAACTCTAAAGTTTTCTGTTTTTGAGTGGAGAAAAAAAAAAAGAAAATTCCGCAATAAAACCGGTTACATCTACAAACTGTACTTGAAAATAACATGAAAAAAATAAGAACAACCTGTAAATTAAGAAAAAGAAATATAATGCTGTAGTTTATCATTTATATATGTGCGTCACAACTTAAAGATCACAGTAGATCTACAAAAATATACACATTTAGTAACAGACTGAAAATTGGTAAAATTCCACATACATTTCAGGTTATTCACATTTTTTGTAAAAGGCTAGTCCTTTTTCTACATTTTCTTTACATTAAAACAAAAAGGAAATGTTGTTTTTTAAGTTGGTTTCTATCATTTCTAGGTTATTATGATAATATTTGACTAGTCTCATCCATTTTACATTGAATTGATCCAAAACAATTTTAACTTCCTTGACTGTTAAGTATAATTTTTGCATTTCACAAATTCATCCTTACGAGCCAGATTGGACCCTTTGGTGGACCAGTTTTGGTCCCCGGGCCGCATGTATGTCACCTATGATTTACAAAATGAGAATGTAATAAATGTATGTAAAAGTCAAACCTGATGTTTTGGAGTGATCCCAGTCTTAACACTGCCGTCACAAAACCTGAGAATCAGTTACTATTAGATCAGATGAGTGTCGTCAGCTCTCACTATTTCCTCTAAAAGGCATATTTCAACTACTCATTGACGAAATGGACAAAATAATTTAATAAAGAAAGCAATCAATATACCTTCTTCTGGGAAAGAAAAAGATTTATTAGCAGCAAAAAATAAAATAAAATAAATTTCAACAGCTTTCTCACCAGGATAAAGTAGTTGAGGTATATTGTGCCGTTTTGGCCATCATTCTCTTTCTCCAGCTTCGAGATCGTGATTGATTCTGTGATGAGGAATTATACGAAGCAAAGAAGGCAGTGCATCTCCCTGTCTACGCCATTAAATAAGAGTCTGTGCTTCCATCCATCCTTCTATGAGTATAATGATGCCTTCAACCCCAAATACTGATGGAGTATTAACTCACAACTAACAGCAAAATGAGGAAAGAAATGAAAATATGACGTCTGAGATTGAATTTATGCTAGAAAAGGTTTAAAAAGTGTAGCTATTTCTGTATTTTGGCCAAACATGAATATCATTCTCCTCCTCACAGGTGTGCGTGTTTACGCTCACATCACACATGATTGCATTTGTCTTGTATGCACAGATTTAGATTTTTCATTTCTTTTCTATTCTTTTATTTCTTTATTCTTTTATTTTTCTTTTATTTCTTGTATTACTAATATACTGGTGATTCTATGGATTGTATAGAATAGGCAAAATAAGCCTAAGCTTCTGCCTATTCCTTTTTTGGTGACAGAACTAGTAAAAAAAAAATATTATTGGATATAAGTATGTGTATATGTATATATTAGTGCTGTCAATCGATTAAAATATTTAATCGTGATTAATCAGATAAATGACATGGGTAACTTGTGATTAATCGTAGTTCAATCACACATTTATGTGTCACTGAAATTCATTGTAATCATTGTATTTGTAATCATTCATTGTAATACTCTTATCAATGTAGAAAAACTAATAGGCTTGGTTTGTACAAATGTTTAAGATATGATAAATGGGGGAAAACATAAAAAAAATAAAAATAATGAAGGCTCAAAAGCAGCCTCTGAAAATAGGCAGGTACAAAATATTGTTTTGCCTACTTTAACATAAAGTGATTCTGTGGTGGAAAATAATATGTATATGTTTGGGATCTCTAATCACGATTAATCGCGATAAAAAGTCATGATTAAAGAATAAATAATCACGATTAACTTGATTAGTCATGACAGCCCTAGTGTGTGTGTGTGTGTATGTATATATATATATATATATATATATATATATATATATATATATATATATATATATATATATATATAATCCCTTGTGCGGTCCTCCGGGTCAAAGTGACCCAGTGTCCCACAAATGTGCCTTTTCATACGTACTTCATAGTGCCATTGGTTACTACTGACAACAGTAAAATATCCTTGGGGGGGTGATGAGTCTTTGGAACTGAACTTTGGAATCTGGGTCTTTAAGACCTGATCGTAGGACACAGCCTGTGTGCCTTGTACGGAGGACCGCACAAGATGGACAGATATTTATTTGTTTCTTGGTTCCTGTAAGAATGTATAATATAATATAATATAATATAATATAATATAATATAATATAATATAATATAATATAATATAATATAATATAATATAATAATTGAACACAGAATGAAACTATAGTGCTGTAATTTTGTAAATGAAAAATAAACAATAACTAACTTTATCTCTCCCCACTTGAGATTATGGCATTTAGCAAAGATGAATATATAAATATATGAACATAAAATAACCAAACTAGAAATCTAAAACTGAACACTGCAAACAACTGTCATGAAGACACCTGTTAGGTTTTTCTTCATATTCAAATTGCTCTGGAATAACTATCCCCAACGTGGACAGATAAATAGTTTTGTGACTACCCACACTAGGTTCCATCACAGCATGGCTTTTCCATGATGAAACAGCAACGAGCAGTGGAGGGCTGAAGGAGTGGGCGGTCAGGACACAGACTGTTTTCCTCCAGCACCACAAACAGCAGGATAACATCTAGAGCCGGCAGAGATATGGCATCCATACCTCAAGCACAGCCAACACAGCATGGGTCCTCACTTCTAAGTCATATACTCTACACACAGTCACAACGTTTCCCTGAATACATCTAATAGCCTTTGGAATGAATAAATAAACTGTGCCAACTGTATTAGTGAAGGAGCTAATTTGCATGTTAACAACAACAAACGTCTTGTGCTTTCATTTGTTACTTGTTTATTGGGGTCTTGCTTATGTTCCGGAGGTCCTTCAGGGGCTCTAAAGGTCTCTTTTAGTCAACAACAATTACTCTTGAAGACTAATCAAAGATAGCTTGAATAGTATGAAGCGGTGTTGGAATAATGTTGATGAAGCCAGGTGATGATGTGAGGAGGCAGACATCATTAGCCTCCATCATCACACTACATCAGAAGAGGGAGTGTGCCTGCGCTCTTAGTGTAATGAGCTGGAAGTATGAACAAAAGCAGATGGCTTTATGAGTCACACAATAAGGCACACATAATTGAATATATATCTTTTTTTTTCCTGTTTAAGCAGTCGAGCTATTTTTCTCCTGCTTGTGTATCAATGGAAATCCATTATCAAAGCACTAAAGAGCTTTTTTTTTTTTTTTTTCCTCCTTTCTTTCAATAAATGGGAGGAACTCTTACAATAATGACTGATAACAGGCTGTGATGATAAAGAGCTTTTTATAGTACTATATTAGTGTCCATTATATGAGTATTTAAACTTTACATCTGGTGTGTGAAGTGATATTAATGGTTTGCAGAAGGAAGTAAAGTTGCATGAAAGAGTTGCATAATTTCCACCCACATGCACAAGACAACAGCTGTCACTCACTGTGACTTTGTTCCACATTTCACTCTGAAGGTGTTCAAGTGTTTGTGCACAGTTCAGTGAGTGAAACTTGGCCGTTCTAATCTGCTCCAGAGCGCACAGCAGGACGGCTGCTTACGGAGCAATTAAAGCCTCTTTTTTTTTTTTTTTTTTTTTTTTTTTTTTTAAATCCAATCTCCTCTGATTCCAAAAGACCGCAAACAACAACTGGAACTTCTAACCCCCTCCCGCCGCCTCCCCTCCTCCTCCCCCCTCCTCCATACGCACCATAACAGCAAGTGCAACAGTACTCACCCCCAGTTTCTTACTCCTTATCCTCACGTATCCCTGTTTGACTATGTCGTTGAAGTTGGAAGCCATGGTGAGGAGGGGAGGGTAGAGGGGTTTGGAAGCGGGTGGCTTCCCGTCCTAGAGGGAAAATGAAAAGCTCTTTTTTTTTTTTTTATTTCTAAAAGGTGGATGAATCTTTTGACTTGGATCGCGATCGGTCCGACAATTCCAAACGTTTACGCACGACGCGCAAAAAGAGGAACCTGCTCCGGTGTCAGCGCTCGGGCTGGCCGGCTTCAGAGGAGCGATCCATCCGGTAGAGGAGGAGGAGGAGGAGGAGGAAGATACCATTCGTCAGCTGATTCATGTGAGCCAGAGAAGAGAGAGGAGAGCAGAGGAGAGGAGAGGCGCGCTTCCTGGACCACACCATCCCCGAAATCACCGAGGGGGTGGGGGACGGCTGCAGTGGAGGGAGGGGAGGGAGGGGAGGGAGGGTGGATAGGGGAAGAATGAGAGAGTCCATGTCCTATCTTTACATCAAAGCACGCAATTTACATCCCCACATGAAGAAAAAACGAAAATCCACGCTTCTTTTGTGTTATTATTTATACATAACAATGAACTTAGACTTGACCTGAAGTGATGACGCCAACTCACTCTGCATGAAATGCATATTCAAATGTGACATAACATATATATATATATATATATATATATATATATATATATATATATATATATATATATATATATATATATATATATATATCCAAACCAGCCATATGATATAATACATAATTCCATGTTGAAAACGCATAGAAAGTTTGGGATCAAGAATTAAAAATGAGTTCATCCATTCAGTTCAATTCAAATGTACACTGTAAAAACACATCTGTAGAATTTAATCAGTAAAAGTGAGGTAATAATTTGCACTGGTTGAGTAGATTTTTGAAGTAAAATGTTACTAATATTAACATTTATAACAAACTAGAGCTGTCCAAGAGCGCAGACCTCCACGAAGCAGTGCAAATCTGTTAAGGTCATAAATTTGACAAATATACCAGTCACATGACGTCATATGATGTCATCGAACCTATCTGTGTTATCTCATCTGATGTCCGACGGTAAAATGAAGTGAATACTGTGATATTCCTGATTCCTGGTTAATTTTACACAGATATATTACTACTGATTATTGTACTGTTCTATATTATTATTATTATTATTCACACTTTATTACCTCTGCCAAGGAGGTATTAAATTCGAGTCCATTTGTCTGTCTGTCAGCAGGATTATGCAAAAACTTCTGAACAGATTTTTAATAAACTTTCAGGATATTTTGGGAATGTCACAAGGAACAAATTATAAAAATTTTTGGTGGTGATCTGGAAGAGATCCTGGATTCTGGATCAGTTTGAAATGTATTCTCCACAACACAACATAAAATAAAAATAAAAGTGATCCATAGACCGGTATCTCTTCTGGATCACCACCAAAATGTAATCATTTGTTCCTTGTGACACTCCCAACACATCCTGAAAAAGATCCGTTCAGAACTTTTTGCGTAATCCTGTAGACAGACAGACAGACAAACGGACAGACTTGAATTTAATACCTCCTTGGCGGAGGTTTGCACTCAAAGTGCTTTTCTACTATTCTATACTGTAGCTAAATACCTCTCTAGCTTTAGCTCTATTCTTGTAGATATATTTTTAAACTTTTTATACTGTTCTTTGTTCTGCTACTACACAAGCACAACTGCTAATACCTGTACTGCTGCTACAACTACATAAATAAATAAACTAAATAAAGTTCTATCTATTTAAAACCCAACATCAGAAAGTGAATTTTAAAAAAAATGTGGTAATCTGATGCTTTCTCACATTTTAACAAACTATGATACTAGTTATTATTACTTTCGTTATTACTTCATGTAGATAATGTGCAAAAAAATCAAATGATAAAGTTGATTATTTTGTCCATTAAAAACAGCAAAGTTACAGTAATAGAATGAATTACAGTGTATTCCATGATGCATTGACCATGGATATGCAAGAGAGCAGCTGTGGAATAAGTGTCCACTGGAGTGACCAGTATATGCATCAAAGGGTTGATTTATGTTTGCATTTATATTTATTAAGATTATGGAAGAGGTTGAACGCACAACAGAGCAGCAGAGCTATGTTAACCCTTAATGACCCAAAACGACTTTAAAGTGACAATAATTCTCCACATTTTACCTCTACAAAGTGTGGTTTTTTTTTAATTTATTATACATATTACACTGCAAAAATCAAAATCTTACCAACTGTATTTTTGTCACTAATAGTCAAAATATCTCGTCACATTTAAAATAAGACGGAATCATCTAAAAATTAAGATATGACGAACAAAATAAAAAAGAAATGTCACTGAAAAGTAAAGGAAAAATGCATTTTACTTGAATTGTTTAACTACAATGTTGTTCAAAATCTATTACAAATTTAAAACCAATAGATGAGTTTGGCATCTTTAAGGGCTGTTTAAGTCTTTTACAGTAAAGGAAAAAAAGTTTTAAATGTATACTCAGTATACTTTGAATTGAAATTAAAAAAAAAATCAACACTTCTTTTGTGATTTTATTATTTATATTTAGCAATGAACGTAGACTTGACCAGACCTCTAACTGAACTGATTACGTCAACTCAGGTTAAGGAAATGCATATTCAAATGTGACATAACATATATCCTATCATCCCATATTGTTGTAAATTATTCAATATTGAAAAGACATAGAAAGTTTGTGATCAAGAATTAAAATAACTTCATCTTTTCAGTTCAATTCAATTTATTGCACAAAGAAGAGTCTGTATCAGAGAACATCCCAGAAACAGTGCTCAGCTTATGAACAGTGGTGCTTTAATATGTGATGAAAACACAATTTACATAATAATCATGAATAAATTAAGATGTTCTGAATAACTACAAACATCTATTTAATTATTTCCATTTTCTCTTTCATTTTGGTCCCATCTTACAATTACATTTCTCCAATTTAATACCAGTAAATTACAGATAATTCAAAATTTTGACCTCACAAATTCTAAAATGTTATTTTTAATATATATATATATTTTTATTTTATTATGGAAATGTCATTCATAAGCACATTTTTGAAAAAAGAAGCACATTTTTTAAATTTCTTTGTGGAAATCCAGCCCTAATAAACTCCAAAAAGCCACAAAAACATAAAATAATTACATTCCTTCTCAATAAATATGCTGTGCTGTTTTTTGTTCTATTTTGTTCCATTTGCTTGTAGTGCTTGATTAGAATGTTGTGGATCTTCAATAGAGTTTGTTGAAGGAAAAAAGAATAATTAAAAAAAAAACATGAGAGGAAAAAAAAACCCCCATCTAATTAGGGTTTCTTATTGCTTAGTCGACATTGATTGTGACATTTACACATGATTAGTCATTTATGAGGAAAGAGCTGAGTCATAAAATAACCCAGAACTGCTGGTCACTGTATTTCAATAGCACACACACTTTCATAAATGTCACTATTTGTTCCAACAATATTGTAAACTGTAAGATAAGATCCATTTTCTAGCTGAAAAAGGATAAATCGTGAAAAAAATCATATAGTAAATAGTTTAATAAAGTAAAGCAAACATTGAGTAATTGTATAGGGGGAAAAAAATACAATTATATCCCTAAATGTGCCAAGTCATCTACTACAGGGCAGCGTGTTACTAATGCTAACGTGTTCCTAATGAAGTGGCCACTGAGTGCGTGTGCTGCTTTTGTTCAACATGTTCTTCTACCTCAGATTTAATCATGATTCTTTGTTATTTTCTGTCTTCTCAAACTAGTGTGACCACCGTACTCTAACTTTCAGGGTCAAAATATTCCATATTTGGACCCATTCTCCACAGACTCTTAAAAATCGCAGTCGATCGTGACTTTTCGCAAATGGAAAACCAACCCATCTGACAGTAGCAAATAAAATTCAAAGTTAAATGACATTTTCTCTTTTAGTTTCAGGTCTACGTAACATGACTACATGTGAATATTCAATTCGATAACTGTGTCGACATACTGTTTAAAAAGGTGCACCTAAAAATGTGGCCAGCGTGTGCGTTGGTAGGCACTTTTGTTTCTGTAATTCTCTATCAACATTACTGTATTTAATCTTTTTTCATCTTTATTTCTTCTTACTGTATTCATCTTTTCAATGATTTCATTCATAATGCATTAGCAGGTAGAGGGCGGCACTCAATCACTTAATGGTAACACTCAACATCCCAAACAAGACAATTTGTTCGACAAGTTTTCATGTAACTTTGAAAATTATGATAATAATTCAGATTGTGATCTCTCTGTCTCTCTCTCTCTCTCTCTCTCTCTGCCACCCCCCCCCCACCCCCACCTCACCAACCACCATGTTCAAAGAAAATATGCAAATACATACCAGGGCATTGTGTTCAGACTAATTTGCAACACACTTTGTACCTTGCCTTTTGGTTATTACCTGTCTAAGTGTGAATATTATTTCCATATTTTTACCAGACAGCCCTCTAATAAGGAAATACAATTTTAGATGGCTAGTGTGTGAGCACCGTGTTTTGTCATTATTAGGCAGCCTTGAAGTGATGTCATTTGATTTGTTGAATAATAAAACCAGATAGTCCAGTAGCCTATTAAAGGATTAAATAAATCCTAAGCAAACCAGAGTGAACAATACACAAAGCCGGCAGCTTGTGTACGTTGCCGCAGACTGGCTACAAAGACACGCTGAAAATAAAAGCACAGAAACAAAATGTGATCCCTGCCAGATCTATAATCCTGATTGGGATATAGTGAGAGATGCAGCCAGGTTGTGCAATTGCAGAGAGTGAAATTGTTTGTATTAGACAGCAGATGGCTCAGGTGTATTGATATGAAGGGTTGCCATTACTTATGTTGATTAAAATGTGGAGTAGAAAGAAGGCTTATGTAACAGAGTTATGTAAACATCTATATGATGAAGTGGATATCAGGCGTCTTTTACCAGCAGAATACATCTTCACAGGGTCATGCAGCTTTCAACTGAACTTACTCCTCGTCAACAAAGCACTAAATGACTTTAGACTCAAATACACCCTTGACCTGCTGGTTCCCTATGAAGCATCCAGAGTCCTTAGGTTATCAGGGACAGGTTTACTGTGTGTACCCGAAAGTAGAACCCACTTATTCTGCTCCTCACCTGTGGAACAAACTGTCAGGGCTGTAGTACTTATGTCTGGTCTCAGACTCGTCTTGGACTCGCTGGTATTTGACTTGGACTTGTCTCAGTCACTGGTCTTCCCAAATATGGTTCTTGGTCTCGACCAAGTCCATGTGTTTTTATTTTGTTCCAATATTGAAAGGAGAAGGCATCATTCATCTGAGTGAGTTAACTGTAGAGCTAGGTGCTGCTTAGCCTCTTAAGCTAGGCTATGTTATGTTAATGTTAACATTAGCTAACATAGTGGAAGGTTAGCCAAGGTAATGTGTTTTAGGACATAGTTTTATCATCATTTACTGTACGTCTGATATTACTGGTTTTACGAGATATTAAAAAAATCCGATTGTTTGCTGTTAATTATATTTGTGGTTGTGTGATACTGTACTGGTGTTACAAAGGGTAGCAGCGACACAAACACTTGAGGGTTTACATTAATGTTCACTTTAGGGTAAAGTAAACATGTGTGTGTCTGTGTGTGTCCTCCATAAACAACTAATGCACTTTGATTAAAAATAAACCGAGTTTAATTTAAAATATGTTTTTTTTTTATTTCAAACATATATTTTTTTCTGAATCTAAAGAACAAAATGATGCAATATAGTTTTTCCAGGGAAACCAACCATATGAGTACACTGGCAGTCCTGGTCTACGTTACACTGGTAATACTGGTCTATGTTACACTGGTAATACTGGTCTATGTTACACTGGTCATTCTGGTCTATGTTACACTGGTCATTCTGGTCTATGTTACACTGATAATACTGGTCATTCTGGTCTATGTTACACTGGTAATACTGGTCATTCTGGTCTATGTTACACTGATAATACTGGTCATTCTGGTCTTGTTTCTATTATCTGGATAACAATCTTTTTTTTTTTTAATTTTTGTTTTTGTGTTTAAATGAATAATGGAAAAAATGGATAACAGCCATTTTTCCATCATCAAAAAGCTGTTTAATCATGCCATAATGATCTTCAAGTCCGGTGGACATGTTTCTTTCAATTGTTAAGAAACATTTCTGGTTTACTCAACTTTCTTCAGGTCAAAATTGAATAAAACGGAAAACGCCCGTTATCTGTTTTTTTCCATTATTCATTTAAACACAAAAACGAAAAGTGACAAAAATTGATAATTATCCAATTTTTTTTCCATTTTGGTTTTGGAAACAAATAATGAAGAAATTAGTTGTTTTTTCATTGTCTTATATTTGGTTTCATTTTGAAAAATGAATGAACGATAGATACACAAATTTTTCTTACATGTTTTATGTAAATCACCTTGAATTGTGTTGTACATGACATGTGCTATACAAATACATTAACTTTGCCTTGAACAAAAAGGGGTACCATAGTTTAATGCTGCTGTATCGAGGAGAAAAAAAAAGATTTCCTTTTCTAAATGAGGACGCAAATGTTCCACACAGTCTGCCTTTTGTAGCTGCACACAATTATCCTATTACGCTCAGTAGTTTATTTATTTGTTGCGTTTTGCCGATAGAAATTGTCTTCCCATGAGGTACAAGGGTGCTTTGTTCAGCGTGACATAGACAGCTGCCACTTTGAGAATTGCTGCTCTGTCAAGTGTCAGCCTTTGAGTCCAGAGGTAACGCTCACGTCTATCACGTCTGTGTTTACAGTCATGTTCTTCGTATTCGGAAACGACACACAAAGAGCACGTTGCCACTCTTCCAACAAACAGCTTGACTTTGATAGTCTTCATATCTCTCTGGAAGTGTCCTCAAATTTCAGATGTGTCAGAGCTGTTTTGTCTTCATAATCCTCTTTGTACAACATGGCCCTGTTCCATTCCAATTGCCTTGTCATCCTCTCTCTAAGAAAACAATGCTGACAGCAACAATGTCTTTTCGTTGCACTAAATATTGTGCTCTGGTGACTGTCATTACCGAGAACTGTCCTAGTTTTTGGAGAGACTGGAAGAAATTCTCTACCACGATTGAAAAAAAGGAGTAAGATAACTGTCAATATATTTGTCCACAGATGGGATACTCGTGCATATTTGTCTGTAGTTGTGCATAAAATAAATATTTGTGAATTCTCAAATGAGTTAAGTTGTGCATAAAATATATTGTTTGAAGTCCTAGCTATAAAGTTTGAAGTTGCACTTGTCATTTTTTAAGTCATACTTGTCATTTTTTAAGTCGTACTTGTCATTTTTTAAGTAATAGCTGTAATTTTTGAAGTCGTAGCTGTAAAGTTTGAAGTCATACTGTAGCTGTAAAGTTTGAAGTCGTACTTGTCATTTTTGAAGTCGTACTTGTCAATTTTGAAGTTGTACTTGTCATTTTTGAAGTCGTACTTGTCAATTTTGAAGTTGTACTTGTCATTTTTGAAGTTGTAGTTGTCAATTTTGAAGTCGTCCTTGTCAATTGTATTACCCCTGCCAAGGAGGTTATGTTTTTGTTGGCGTTTGTCTGTCTGTGTTCAAGATAACTCAAAAACTTATGGACGGATTTTGATTAAATTTTCAGGATATGTTGGAAATGTGAACAGGAAGAACTGATTTCATTTTGGTGGTGATCTGGGTGTGCTTTTCTAGTTTTTAAAGTCGTACTAGTCAATTTTGAAGTCATCTTTGTCATTTTTAAAGTCGTATTTTTTCCATCCGTATTCTGATGGATAAAATACACATAATATATTTAACGCACTCATTTGAAAATACACAAACATTTTTGTTACACACAACTACAGACAAATCCGTATGGGTATCCAATCTGTGGACACAAATATGACACTTACCTTACTCCATAAAATAACCAACTACCAGTTTGGCCCCTATTGGGTTTCATGCAGATCATCACATAGGCTGCCACTAAAACCAACATATGGCACTGGCATACATGGTCGGCTGCCAACATGGTCAGATGTGGGAAGAGTCACTCAAGAGCGGGGAGACCTTCACCAAGGTCACAAGCAAACTGGCCAATATCTGCTGAGCTGTAAAAAAAAAAAAAAAAAAGGAAAATAATAAGAAAAAAACTAGCTCTTGTCCAATATAGCAATTTATCAGGTATTGACCTCATAATCATCTCCATTTTTCACAGACTTTCCGCATCATGTATCCAAGTCCCTTCACGTCTATGATGATTAATACTGGCAAGACTGAGCTGCTTGCAGAAAACCCACACCATCCATTAAATTGCTGCACATTCTTAAAACGTAGTATAAATACTTTATTTAGTTTCAGCCGAATCGAAAGTGAACTTTAAATAGTTTTGATGGTGTGGTGAAATATTAAAATTGCTTTTGCATTAGATGCTTAGTTTGTCTCAGTTCAATTGGGCAAACTTTCACAAGCGCAAACAACTAAATAATTAACACGTTCTAAAAAGATAAGCAGGGGTGAATGAGCGGAGGGGTGAGAGAGAGAGAGAGAGAGAGAGAGAGAGAGAGAGAGACAGAGAGAGAGAGAGAGAGGCCTCTTCATGCTTAGTTGTTTGCCAGGTAAGCAGTTTTACACGTGGGCGAAGGAAAGGGAGAGAGAGAGAAAAAAGAAAGATCACACAGGCAGAGTTATGGTAATGTTCTGCTCCGGGTTCCTGTACTCAAGCTTTTTACAGCAACTCGTATCAGCCTGATATGTTAATAGGCACAAAGGGATTTGAGTTTGATTAAATGTCAATGCCTGGAGGAAAAAAAGCTTGTGCAGAAAGGGGAAAAAGTGCTAATTTCTCAGAATAAGAGATGGGGTCTGTTCTGGGCTCTGCATGAGGGTCCTTGGCGATGTAAGGAGGACGTCGGTTAGGTGCACAATATGGGACAGTTAAGGTTGTATGAAGTCCCGGAGGATTCAGCCATGACATGTTTGTGATTTACTCCATAACAGTTAGGAGGAGAAGTGGTTGGAGGGCCTCTCCGTCCTTTCTGCAGAAGGTGAATCGCGAGAGTGGGCAATCGGAAAGGGTCCTTTTACTTCAATCACAGATGAGTAGAGAAAACGACTGAAGAGTAGAAGCCTATTAGAAGGGTTCTCGTGTTTATAAAATTAGCTCCAAATGTTATCTGAGGAGCTAAGGATAAGATTTAATTTCCAGCGGCTGATGTGCAAATCAATTTGCCAAGTAATCTACAAGATACGCCGTACGCCACTGTCATTTTGAATCATAGCCGTCTCAAATGTGATGAAATGCACTCTTGTATTATCTGAGCATTTATAGATTTAATTTATGTTTGCATTTATGTTTATTAAGATTATGGAAGAGGTTGAATGCACAACAGAGGAGTAGAGCCATGTTAACCCTTAATGACCCAAAAGTACTTTTCAGACAACTTCCCATTGAAGAATTCTCCATATTTTACCTTTACAAAGTGATTTTTGCCTATTTTTTATATGTTACACTGCAAAAATTTAACTCTTATCAAGTGTGTATTTCTCACTTGTAGTCAAAATATGTCATTACACTTAAAATAAGAATGAATCATCTAAAGAGGAACTTGTATGTGAGATATAAATAACCTATTTTTAGACATTCCATCTTGAAAATCTTACTTCATGAAATCTTCCCAAGATAATTTTCACTTGTTCAATTGGCAAATTGAATTCAAGCAAACAAAAAAAAGGTCACTGAAAAGCAAAGAAACTGCATTTTACCGTAACTGCTTGATGACAATGTTGTTCAAAATCTATTAAACATGTTAAACTCGTCGATGAGTTTGGCTGCCAGGGGCTGTTTAAGTCTTTCACTGTAAAGGAGAAAAAGCCTTAAATGTATATTCAGTGTACTTTAAATTGAAATAAAGTAAAAACGTAAGTATCCGTATTGGTGAAAATAAGAATCAGAAGTGAAAGTTGAAAATAAAGTTAGATTTTATTCTCATTCTCAAAAGGGGAAAAAAAAACGTCCTGTATCTGGTAATAATACTGAAGGTTCATCTTTGTTCATGACATTTTGATGTTATTCACAAGATTTGTCTTTATTCACAGAATGCAAAATAAAATAATGTCTCTTTCCCTTCATTTTTCTACCCTGATGTGGTGTCAATGCGTCATTAAATGAATGAGAAAAGTGAAAGAAAAGAAAAGAAAGTTCAGGAGAAAAAGAGAAAATACAAAAATAGGAGAAAGAAAAGAGGTAAAAGTACAGACACTGAATAGAAAAGAATTGGATCATTCTCTGGAAAGGCCTGTACCTCTTGTTAGTTTGACCTGGGCTTTGTGTCCTAAATTGGGGTCCATCTTGAGTCACAGTGAGGCTGAACCCTGGGCTGGATCTCTGGAGACTTTACTGTTCTGCTGTTGTGGCATTTCCCAGAGAAACGGGGGAGGCTGAATCCACAGTTCATCACACTTGGGTCCTCATAGAAGGTAGAGGAGTAAAATAGGAACCTCCTTCCACTCCCACATGAGTGATGCTTTTTCATTCTGTACCACACAGCTAATTTGGAGACCAGGAGCTGAATTCATCAACTTTCTAAGTGAGAGAGAGAGAGAGAGAGAGAGAGAGAGGCTGGTCTTGGATCACTGACC
Organism: Siphamia tubifer; assembly: GCA_020466265.1. Lineage (NCBI taxonomy): Eukaryota > Metazoa > Chordata > Actinopteri > Kurtiformes > Apogonidae > Siphamia > Siphamia tubifer. The sequence continues at coordinate 32,758,276 of CM035802.1, read as the reverse complement.
AGGCCCTTCATGCGACCATCTCATTCATTTTAATTGTCTTCCATCCTCAGAGACACTTGATAAATTAGAGCCCCAGTTGGATGAATTTATATCAGGTCTTTTGAGTTAATACTCTGATTAATCCTCTTGATCACTTTTCTTATTCAATTTCACACCATTAAGCATTATTATTTTTGTTGTCAACACATTCATTTCAAGTTGAATACTCGCACCGTGTTTGTTTTCTCACAATTTTTCTCACTCTGCAGCGAGGTCAAAGGTCAGGGTCAGGGTCAACAGCAGTCGAGCGCATGTAGAGAAATGTGTTAATAAAGGGCAGGTCTGGAGCAGAGTACAGGTGAAGAAGAGTGTGAAGTGTGATCTTAACTTTGAAACAGTTTCTTTTCTTGCTGTGACACCTCATAACACCTCATCCTCTCCAATCACAGTCTGTCTTCCTGTAAAAGTCAGTAGAGACAGACAAGCGTGACTAATATGTATGCCCTGTAGAGGGCAATATTGTCTGCTACGTTACAAGGACTTTTCTATGGAAGGGCATTTTAAGTGTCCTCCTGTTTCAACTGTGTGTTAATGAGATCTGTGTAAACATCCAATCATTTCACAACTTAAACATATACGCTCTGGAAATAACAGCTTCTTCTTCTTCTTCTTCTGCAAACAGACCAAGTGTTTTTGGGCATATTTTCTAAATCTATATGAAAAGCATGAACTCAAATAGAAATTAAAATGCCTTGTGGTTTTCTTCTTTTCTTGCTTCAGTTATTTGAATTACAAAATTAGACGGTTTTAGCACCATCCATCTTATTTGGAACATCACCTGGTCAAGTCAGGACTCCACATGAATAATTTATAAAGTTTTTAAAAACCAAGATCAGTAGAAGAGAGCGTCGACTTTGGCCAAAGCAGCATCTCCAGCGCTGCAGGTTATTGGCTTCCTTATTTAATCTGACAGATTTAATATAAAACAGGTGATGCTTGTGCTTTTCTCAATGGCCGTGGCTTGTGGGCCCTTCTTCGGGATTGGCAGAGGCACATGACTGCAGAGCTCACCATCCAGGTCGGGACAAAGCTACTCTTTTACCTCCAGGGCTCACTTCACAACGACTCGTGTGTGAGCATGGAAAAGGAGTGGAAATCAAACCTCCTCTGTAAATACACGAAAGGTCAGCGATGACGTCAGAGTCCCGGGACGGCCTCCTGCGTGATTTTGCGGCCCATCGTCGGCGCCTGATTCGTCGCAGCTCTTTATATTTTGCACCCTGTGCTCTCTGACCATGATCCCAATATAAATATAGTAGTACACTTAGAATGGTGTTTGGTATACTGCCCACCCCTCATAAGTCTGCCTACTGTACCATGTGCTGCACCAGCTACAAAAGGAATAATTTCTGCTGACTTGCAAAAAAAAAAAAAAAAAAACCAACTTAAAAACAAACTTATTTTGGGATTCCTTTTTATGCCGTTTACCATGAAGTGAAGTTTCTCTTTTCAGTTCTTACTTTATTTCTCCTCCACTGCCTTGTGCTCTCTTTGCCTTGGTGCCCCACATCTTTCTTCTCATATTATGACTGACTGCAAAAGAGTGTGTGTGCCCATCAACCATGCATGACCTTATTATTTGGCTGTGACACCCAGTCGTATGCAGCTCTTCAGACTTTTCCTTATTCTCTTGCCAACCACTTATACACTCATTCTGCATTCTACTTCTTTCCCAACACTTATTTTCCATTCTTTGCAAGTAAGCGTTTGTTTTACATGCAGGTCATCTGATTGTACATGCTTTCTTGAAACTCTTTTTTTTTTTTTTTTTTTTTTTTTTTTAATGTGAACCAATGCCACATTCCTGGAGTATATTCATGTTAATATTGTCATTATTAGGTTTCACCAGTTTCAACTGACTTGCATCTAGAGAGAAAACAGGAAACATCTCTATTTGAACATGCAACCAGAAGAAATATGCTCTGTCAATTTAAGACCGCTCCAAGACTTCAGTCCTTATCCCAGGGGTTACTTGGACTCGTATTTAACTCCGGAGTCTTGTATATTGGCAAGCTTTGAATTCGTTTCTCTAAACGTCCAGGTTTGATGAGAACTTGTCATTATTTATTCTAAGGGGCAGATCTAACAGCAGTGCAGTCTGGGAGGCAGCCAGCCCCTCCTGGAGAAGTACTGTAAGCACAATTTTCCCTATTCCACAGTGCTTGTTTTAGGAAGACTTTTTACATGTGGACCACATCTGCATACAGCGTGTACGACTGCTTCACTGACAACCATTTATACAAGAACAAATGTCGCTGTTGGTGTATTATGCGCAGGTTTAACAATAAATCACCTGATGTGCATTTGTTCCCCTTCTATAATAAAGGAAAGGTGTAGCCCTGCCTGTCATAGCTGAAGTAAGATGAATGTATGTTCATCATTATGCATGCAGAGACGCCTGCGTGAGAGACACCTCAACAGCTAATATGTAAATATGCAGATGGTCAATATTGTGTGCGTAATTGGAAAAGAGTAAGTTTGCCAGATGCTCTTAATTGTTTTGTTTTTTTTCCTCTCACCTGAGTATATGTGAGCCTGAAAAATAAACAGACATATAATTTAGCAGAAGCAAAACCTTTATTTTCTACTAAACAAAGGAATCTCTTCTATTTAAAGACTTGTTTATCTGTGTCAGGCTGGTAAACAAGCATTTCTTCTGCTAATGACCCCTGCAATTAACCAGATACAGCACAACAGCAAGTTGTTGACATTGTGTAGCTACTGAAACATCAACAGTTAAGCCTATTGGGATTCATGCATCACTAAGGTGCACATTGCTGATTAAGCCAGTGTACCATTAATGTTCACCATAAGTTCTCCTTAAAGCCACACTGTGTGCAATTTCCAACTCAACCCTTTGGACAGTTGGGTTTATTCTTCATAGAGAGATAATTGGGTAGTACGCACACAATTATTTCCATTACAAGCATTGATGGCGCTTGTTTCGATTGCTGATTTCTGCAACAATAATCAATTTCAATATGCGGTATTTGAATAGAATTCACCAGCATAGTGGCCAGAAGCAGTAATTTACCATGCGCTACAGTGTAAGATTTTCAATTTCACTCAAGTAGTCGAGTGGGTTGGTCAGTTGGTAATGAACGGTTATTATAAATCAAATGTCTAAGATTTGTCAGAGGTTTGTTTTAAAAGCGCAGAGGCCTAAAATAACTCAATAATTATATGAGTCACCTTGCCACTCAGGAAAAGCTTATTTTTTCTCCACAGGAGTAACCACTCCATCTTTGCAAAAACACATTCATAGTGTGGCTATGTACATGTAATATTTTTGGATCATGAGGGGAAAAAACCCACTCCCTGTCAAATTTTATGTTTTGTTCATCTGCCAAAGTAAAGGTTTGACAAGAAGGAACACAGTCATTACCACTGGCAACCAATAACTTTTCACCTCAGTGTTGACGGCTTCCCTGACTGCATCACTGGTATCTGATTCCCATCCAACCATAGTAGGATAAGCAGCACAGACATAGCACATAAACAAATAGGTGAATAAATGAAAAGAGCCGCAATGGTAATGCAATTAAACCAAAATATACAGAGCCTGCATACACATATGCAGCACAGACAAATGCAGAAGCACATACAAACTCTGTCTGCTTGCCTTTCTCCTTCTATCTTTCCCTTTCCTCAGGTATATATGGTCTCTTTGACACAGTCTGCCAGTCTGCTGCCATGCAGCGCCACATTTAGCTCTGCAAGAAGCGCCAGACTGCAGCTGAGCAGAGCACAGTGAGGAGGTTATTAATGGCCTTCCTTATTTTAAACGACAGTCTGAAAACACTGGTGGCACCATGCAGACCCTGCTAGCTGCAAGCTTGTCTTTCATCCCATCTGTCTTTACGTTGCTCAGTCTCCTTGGTCCTAATGGGTCTGTGCCTGTCGCTCTCTGTTTGCTCTTAATGCACCTTCATCTGTCTGGGGGTTTGCATATGAAAGCACACAACAATCGATCACTATCAACCAACGTGTTGTGGCTCTCCTTTAATTATTTTAAGTTACGCCAATCCTTTTTTTTTTTTTTTTTTTTTTTGATAGCCAGATTGAACTTAATCTGAAATTGCACCTGCAAAACTTTGCAATGGAAAGTAAAATCTACAGGGGATGGGGTTATTTTCCACTGTTTATGAGCCTCAAGCTTTCTGACTTTTTTTCTCGTAGTTTTCAGGTTATCTCTCTGCCCTTTCCCTGTCCCCCATTTTCTTGCTGTCTTTATCCTCCCCGTCCTCCTGCCTTTCATTTCATTCTTCAGAGTCTTGAAACCCCACCTATCACCGCACCCCGCTGTGAATTTTGACACCTGTCTGATGTATGCCTCTCGTTTCTCTCACAGGACCTGGGTGCACATGGGTAGCCTATCAATCACTCCACGTCCCTTTATTCTGCAGAACTCAATAACAAAAAATGATGGGCTTGAATCAAGACACGTGTAAATGCACCGGACGCACACATCTGCACATGCATTTAAATGGTTTGTACATGCATGCTGTTTTAATATGTGTCTTTTGGGTGACTGGTTAAAATGAAGTAGCAGAAGTTGTCAATTTCCTCCAAACACACACACACACACACACACACACATTTATTTACCCTTTTCCCCAGTTCTCAAGCAATACAGTAAGTTGTTTTCCATGTGTTATTTGGGTCACTTCACGAGGCACACTTTCCCACATGTGCAATGATGAAGATACGTATGTAATTACTTTTCCCGCCTGCTGACACTTGTACAATGAGGAAAATTCATTTTACAAGGTTGCATTTATACTGTGTCACATTGGTGTCACCAGGCCAGAGGCTGTATATTCAACCCACTATTTAGGATTCACAAGCATTTGTCTAGGGAATAACAGAGACTGGGAGTTTGAGTTACAACTTATTGCAGCCTTCCAGACATCATAACGCATTCGGATCTGGATACGTTGAAAGCCCTTATGGGTTGGTCATTTCGCTTCATTGCTTCTCGGAAGCAAATGAGGAGTAACGACTCTACTCCCCAGTGACAGACTTTAAGAGGAAAACTGGGACATTAAAATCAAACACTTTGAATGAACAACCTGGATAGATGTTGGGTGACTGGTGGAGCTACATCCTGAGAGAGTTTCACATCAGTAAAACAGGCTAATCCCACAAGTGGCCTAGTGGACCTACTAGTCTGGGGGATTGGGTTCAATCATAAAACTATTCATCCAAGCCATAAAAGTTACTTCAGTGACTCCATGAGGTACTTTGATCTGTGGTTCTTTGTCTACTTATCCACTAGATTTGATGAAAATATCAAATGACTTCTAGACAAGAAGGTTACAAGACAGTTTGTCAGCATCAGTGTAAGATTATTATGATATATATATCCGATTAAATGTAAAAGGACCGCAGCTCTTTTTTCAGATTCTCACCCTGTTTATTGTGTTTTATGTAACTTTTTCATTTCAAGTCAAAATGTGCAACTTGATGAGCTACTCAGGATTTTTTATTTTTTTTTTACCCCCTCCGCAGTATCGCATTTTATCTGAGATTCATAATTGACTTTGCTATGAGTGGGAGGATCCTGAGGGTTTGTTGTGTGTGGAAGTAAATACCAGTGAACATGCATCAAAGCTACGGCCATGTTACTTACAAGAATTCTACTAGAATAAAAATAAATCTGCCAACTCCCCACCAGTGTTTCTGTAGGAAATCCAAAACAAATATTTATTTAAAATAAATTCTATATTTCATGAGATTACACCTTCCAGGCAGTCTAAAATAGTTATTTCAAGTATTTTTTAAATATTAACAGTATTATTGTACAATGCACTGTTTCATCTGAGAGAAAATTACAGTGAAATGTTCTTCATTTATTAACCTAATATCCATGTATATGCAGTATATATATATATATATATATATATATATATATATATATATATATATATATATATATATATATATATATATTTGTGTAACACATAATCATGTCTGAAACATCACACTAATTGAAAATAGGAACATTTATTGCTGCATGTTCAATTCTTTCTGGTGAAAATGAGTGAAAATCTGAGAGAAGAGTTTGGTTGTAATATTTTATTTGAACTTTTCCTAACAACCTGAGGTAGGAAAAAAAAAAAAAATAATATATATATATATATATATATATATATTTATATATATGTAATGCACAATAAAGACACCAGTACAATTAATTATCCATTATGGTGATTATTGCAGCTTAAATGAATGCTGGACAAAACACACACCGGTATATTAATTATCATGTTTCTGTTTAAATAGATGAAATGAACATGAATAAAAATCCTGTGGAAATGTCATTTTAGTTTCAACACTGAGTGAAATAAAATGTTTAGGTGTTTGGGACGAAAAACGTCAGACAGGTGAGTGTACTTCCTGACCTGCAGGGAGTTAAAACTAAACAAAATCATCTTTAACAAACCATGAACCAACCACAACACTGACAATTCAACACAAACATATAGCAGCATCCTTTATATACCATACTGATATAAAGCATTATCATATAAAAATAAAGCATAACATTTTCCCCCCAATCATAAAAAAGTATAAAACATGACAAAATACCTTTCAAGAGCACCAGTAAAAATGTGCCAGACAATAAAAACAATATTCATCCATAAGTGCCATTATAATGTTACATCATAGGTTTTCTATAATCAGTATTCATAAACAGCTATTTGTTAAAAAGGCAAGATAATGGCACAAAGACAAAAGAAAAAGTATTATTGACAAGTATGTACAACAAAATATTCGCAAACCAGTCAGATACAGTATTTACAGTATATACAGTTGTGCTCATAAGTTTACATACCATAGCAGAATTACACATTTTTGGCCATTTTTCAGAGAATGAGTGGTAATACAAAAACATTTATGTCTCTGATGCTTAGTGGTTGTGTGAATCTATTAATTATCAAATGTTTTTGCTCTTTTACAACGATAATGGCAACAAAAACTATACAAATGTACTGTACATACACTAGGTCAGATGGTAAAGCTGCCCATTCTTCTTTGCAGTAAATCTTTAGTTCTTTTAAAGTAAGTTCTTGGATTTTCTTTTATGAAGTGCATGTTTGACACCTCCCAAAACTGGTTCAATGACACTGAGGTTCACAGTTTTCTGCTGTACCAATGACAGGTGACTTGACCATACAGTATGTTTCAGGTCATTATCATGTTGGAACATCCAAGACCGTCATATGCGAAACTTTTAAGCTAATGACTGCAGGTTTTTCTTCAGTATTTTCTGGTAACATATTGTATTCATTCAGTTTTGACCAACATTTGGTGTGAGGTAAAACTTTGCACTAGGTTTATGCAACCTGTGTAGGTTTTTGTGAAAGTTATTTGTAGGTGACTTTAGGAATTACTGTTGTTTTTTTAGCTCCCATCACCTAGATGTTAAGATAGACCATGTTTCGTTCTATTAACTTAAGTATTTTAACACTGTTCCAGCCTCGACCTTGTTTTTCTGGTCTATTTTTTATATTGTTATTGGCCTGTGTTTGAGTTAATTAAAAGAAAAATAAAACTAATTGTCACAAGACTTATTGGCTTATTCTTTTTTGGCTGTCAAGTTATTATCTACCCTACTTCCAGCCAGCATGTCCATGTGGGCACCCACAAAGGTTACATTTGGGCTGCAAATCAGGGTCCCATGTGGGTTTGTCCACAGTTTCCATGCCCACATCAGAATCAGATATCTGAATATCTGCATTTATTTTTCACACTAATATTCCCACAATATGTATCTTCCATGTCATTTGCCTTACCCAAATTCCATTTTACTAATCTCTTGGTTTGCAATATTTTTTATTATTTTAATTAAATAACTGTCTTTTACTGATATTTGTTATCTGTCTGTAAATTCTTGCACTGAACCTAAGAGCTCCACCTAAATGTTGCTATACTTGGTACAATGACAAAGAGATTCTGATTCTGACATGCACAAACACATGTGGGGCCACCATGGGAGTTGCTGACAAACCCACATGGGACCCTTATATGCAGCTGAAATGTAACCCTTCTGGGCCCCACAGAGACATGCTGGCTGAGTTGTGATGTCACAGCCATGATCTTAAATTTGCACTTGATTTGAAGTCAATCAGATGAATAGTTCTACAGATATGAACAAGAATGTTTAGTGATTTTTAAACATTTGAGCGCTCCCTTATGGTAAATCTCGAGAAAAAAGAAAAAAAAAAAAGAATCAGTTCTCCCTCTTTGTGATATTAATTGATAAGGAAAATTTGAATTTCTAAGCCCAATATTTTTCAAGTTATCCACTTAACATGAAGGAAGGATATCTGACAGCGGCAGTCAGACTGAAACTTTGTTCAGAGATATAATTACAAGCAAACAGATGACAGGAGATGGTTACCTTTGAGAACCATTTAAACCAGGGCTGTAAAAATTAATACATTAACGCAGATTTATCCATCATCATGAATAATCTGATTAAAAATGTTAATGCAACTAGCTCATCACCAGGGCAGAATGACCCTGAATGACTCTGGCAGTGCATTTAGGTCAGTTTGTCCCAATAGAGTGAGCATCTTACGTGAACAAATGGACACTTTATCCAGTAGTGACAGGCAGCAAAACCAACCCATAAAGATGGAAGACCGTAAGTGACATGTTGGTCCTCTGGGTGGAAATATGACGATGAAAAAAACCTAAGACAAAGCACTTGTTTTAAGTAGTTTTGTTGAAACCGTTGAGGGTGTTTGAATTAACACATTAAGCGTGCATATACAGTATATATATATATATATATATATATATATATATATATATATATATATGCACTGCTCATGCAAAAAAAAGATGATTAATCAAAATTAATCCACAACAACCCTGTGATTAATGTGATGAATTATTTTTATCATTATACCACACTAATTTAAACTCATATGTGTTTATTTGTGTATATATCATCAGGCCAAAACCTCAAATGTATGTAAACATTTGATCGGGGTCATTTGGATAATTTGTCATTATTATGATTTAAAAAGAGCAATTTTTTTTCACTATTTTTTTTTTTATAATAAATGGATTCACCTAACCACTAACCATCAATGAAATACATGGTTTTTTTGCATTTTTATCATTCATATTCTCTACAAACACCCCCCCCCCCCTCAAAAAAAAATAAAAAATAAAAAAAAGTTCTGCTGGAATATGTAAACTCATGAGCACAACTGTATAATGTACCGCTACGGATGAGAGCTCCATGTGAGTGTGTACTGGACTCATATCGTGTGTGTTTGTGTTGCTTGGTTGGTGTTGTCACGGCAACAACCTTCAACCCCTGGAGTGTAGCAAAACAAGAAACATTTCAGTCATTGAGTTTGACAACAGGGCTTGATTACCACCTATTCAACAGCCCAAGTGTGCTTTCTGTTTGGTGAAGCTGCCCTCTGAGGCCACTCAAATCACAGCGAACACCCGGAACGCCTTCCCTCCAGGAGGGTTTTGAAGGCTGCAGGGAAGAGAACAAGAGGGAGAGTCGGTCAGTCTGAGTGCAGCGTGTGTCAGACACAGAACATGTCCTCGTCTTTTTTATGTTTTTTTTGGCACAGAAACGCATATGACAGACAGACCCAAACAGATAGACTTGAAGCTTTAACACAGAAATGTCCGCATCAATGTGTCGTGCGCTCTGACACTTCGATGACAGATAAGACTCAATATGGTAAGAGGCTGAAGAATCCGTGTATTATTCGTTTTTCAAAGTAAAACCAACCGACAATGAAACAACTAGTTTCTCCATTTTTTTCCAAAACCAAAAATGAAAAAGGGATAGCTATGTTGTTTTTCAGTTTTCCTTTTTGTGTCAAAATGAATAATAGAAAAAAACTGATAATGACCGTTTTATCCAATTTTGACATGAAGCAAGTTGAGTAAACCGGAAATGACCTTGATCCGCGAGATATTTTTCCGAAGACGGTGACGGTTGTTTTACATATACCACGTCTCCCTTCCCTGTCTGCTGGCAGTGTTGGCACAAAAGCGTGATTAATAAAAAAATATATATATATTATTGATAAATGAAATTGTTAAATCCTCTGTATTACTTTAGCTAGCTAGCAGGCTAATCGGATGTTAGGTGATCTAGTCAGTGATGCTGCAAAGTCTATCAGTTCGGAGCATGGTATATGTAAATAAACCCATCGCCATCATAGGAAAAAAAATATCGTTACCCCCAGTGACAAAGATGTAAACCTTCGTTCTATTTGGGGAAACTAAGAGGGTCATATCATACCATAATGAACTTAAAGTCCGGTGGACATGTTTTTTGAGTTGTTCAGAATCACTTCCTGTTTACTCGTGAAACGGTTGTTATCCGTTTTTTTCCATTATTCATTTAAACACATAAGGGAAAACTGAAAACACGTTACTATCCGTTTCTTCATTTCGGTTTTGGAAACAAATAATGAAGAAACTAGGTGTTTTTTCATTGTCTTATTTTTGGTTTTATTTTGAAAAACTAATGATACACGGACTCTGAAGCTTCCTTACAAAACTGATAAACCACCATAACCCCCCCCCCCCCCCCCCCCACACACACACACACACACACACACACACACACACACACACACACACACACACACACACACACACACACACACACACACACACACACAAAACATGTTGTGAAGTAAAGGGAGACGGATAAATGATGGGCAGATACTAACAAACGTCAGGAACCTCAGCAGTCTGACAGAGATAAATGCAGTGGCGAAAGACAAGGGAAGCGAAGGAGAGGACAGAGAGAGAGGAGAGAGGCCACAGAATAAATGACACTGTGTGCATCTCTGTCCTCTACACGGGTCATGTTATCAACAGTCATTCTGCAGACAACAGAAGAGGGCAAAGTTGCTGTAATTTAATATCTTACAAAAAAAAGAAAAAGAAAACTGGAACAGGCTGCACAGTATGTGGGTCACGTAACAGAGGCTGGTACAAACCTGTAACCTTAATGCTGTTGTAAACTGGTACAGCATGGATTCAACACATGCTCCCAATTTATTAGCACTTCTACTCTCTTAACGATCACGAGCTCTCTTTTTTTAGTCAACTTAACCTCGTACCAACCTTAGATCCCAGACCCAGCATGTAGTAGAGGACATTATTTTAATAACACTTATATACTGCATTATGCCCTACAAAGTAAAAAGGCAGTAACTGCACAGACACCAAACTGAGAAAAATGACCTTAAAGTTCTCATTGTCCAACCCCAGTAGTTGTAGGTAGATTATTAGACATGACGCAGTATTGTTACTGCATATTACCTGGTAGTGCTTAGTGACTGGGAAGTTTGAATTTATCTCAGAATTTTGGCTTTTTATCTCATAATTTTGACTTTTTATCTCATAATTTTGACTTCACTTAATGCGCCTTATATATGAAAAACCTTCATAAAAACCATTCATTGACAGTGCACCTTATAGTGCAGAAAATACGGTAATTACATAATCTGTTTCAGTCTAATACAGTCATTCACAAACTATTGGTGCAGGATCCTAAATGGACATTGGTAAGAACACAGTAATGGTCTTTACTGCCTTTTTCTTTTGCTTTACTTGTACTTTTTGCAGTTACTGTACAAACACTCACCAATTTTCATTGAGATGAAAATTAAGATGAGATATTAATACTTGAGATTAGATATTTTATTACATGACAAAGAATGATTTGAATGTTGCAAAAAAAACCCCACAATAAATAATTTTCACCAAAAAATGCAGTTACTGCCTTTATATATATATATATATCTATAGTATATAGCTCCAACACTAATGCTCCTCCATTTGTCTCACATCAAGTGAAAGCAAACAAACTAATTTTTATGAATATATGAAACATTCTGAAGTCCCAAAAGCAACAAATATTAGAAATTTGTCCCTATCTTAATTTTGAAGGCTGTCATTAGATCAGTCCTCTATTGATCTGAACAAATGTGGTGTCGTTTTCCTTCTTAATACTCCAGTGAACATAATCCAGTAAAGTATTTAGGTCCATGTAAAATGCATAAAGGCACAGAAACTGCAGCAATATTTGTCTAACCACAGACCCACAAATTATTTATTTTTGCTAAAATATGTGTATTTGAATCTTTCAATGGTTGTACATTTTTTCCAGAAATTTCCAACTTTGGAAAAATATATAATTCCCCCCCAATTTTCCCTTCTGTAAAATGCATAAAACACAACCATAGAAAAAGTGCTCTAAAACTGACAATTGTACAAAGAAAGTTCTCAACTTTGAACTGTAAAGGACCAAGACATTTGTCTGTTGGCAAATGGTGTGTTTTAGTCCATACCTACCAAATGCAGCTTTAGACACCCTTGTTTTCACCAAAGAAATTAAAGCGAATGGGGTAAAAAAGCATTTCTAAGCATGCAACTTTTACTTGTCAAACAGCAAGAGTGAGTTTTTTTATCCCAAAGTCAAGGATGTTACTTTTACAAAGAGCCCATTCTTCTACCTGTACTCTAAATGGTTGAAGAACAGCTGTCATTTTAATTTGGAGAGGTAGTTTTCAAGTGTTTTAAGTAAAATCCCCCTGGGGTTAAATGCCTTATTACAGGAAAAAGTACCTGAATGACTATCATGACACCCATTTCACAGGAGTAGCCAAAAGCCCTCTGATCTTTTCATCACATGAACATCTTTCAAATCTTTCCTCTTGGATTCAAAAGCAATTCACAGTGAAGATTTTTTTTTTAACTAATTAAAAGTATTACCTTCTTTAACTTCGGTGCAGAGACTACTTTAGGCCACAATTTCTGTTATTCATCTGTCCAAAAAAGTCACAGACTCTCACTCTTTGTAATGCAAAATGGCCATGCGACTACACAGAAAAGGACATTTTCACTGTAGCCTGTGTTAAGCTTCTTAACATTCCAATAGCCACCGTACAAACCAATGATATCTCCCATATTGTAGTCCATGTAAGTACAATCTAAATGAGGATATCTACTCTGTCTCCTCCTCATTGTGGCCACATAAAATCTGAACTGAATAAACCCTTATGTGAATGACACTGAGATTTATTTGCATATCAGTGTCCTATCCACTCTTCTTTATCTATACATACCAGTGATGCATGGGCTGACCCGAAGTGAGCAGGCACCTGCGGTAACCCGCAGTTGTGGGTCATTGAAATCGATTTTGAATGATATTCCGTTTGCGGTTGGTCGGGTCGTTTAAAATAACCTGGTATTTCATTGTAATTTAAATATTAGGTACAATTTTATATTATTAAAACATAGACTTCATTGACTGACTTTCTGTGAAGGTGACGTACAATATCTCTCCACTCTCCCAAAATAAAGTTGGGAGAGTGGAAGCTCCAGAAACATACAAACAAAAAAAAGGAAGGTTTGGGACACATTCGCTGACATTTTTAAAGATGTGTTTTCTTTTCCATGGAAACCGGGTTCAAATGTCTCTTTGGGTGTTACAGGTTGTGGACTCCTGGTTTAGAAGTTGCACGTTGATAACTTTTGAAAGATGAAGCAGGACAAACTTATTTTGTCAACATATTAACTTACAAGCAATGACATGGAATTTTAACACAGAAATAAATACAGATATGTGAATAAGGTCATGTGATGTTCATAAAGAGCATTGACTACTTTTTAAAAATGTGGCCCGAGAAACAGGTCGGGTACGTTCGTTTCACATATAGCCTATTTCTTGTGGTCTGAGTTGCGGGCAGGTTAGTTAAAAAAAAAAAAAAACATTGGTTGCGGATCGTTTATACATCAACCCATGCATCACTGATACATACATATCATTTCTATAGTGGTACAAATACAAAATTAACTTTTCCCTATTATATACATATTATTTTTACTCCACCAAGGAATGTTGTTGTTTTTGCAGCCGTTTATCTGTTTGTTTGGATAGAAATGCTGATACAGGAACAAGGAACAAAAAATTATTATATTTGGGGGGTAATCAGCGGAGGTATGTGTGGGGAGGGGGGCATATATATGTGTGTGTGTGGAGGGGTGGGGGGGCATGTATGTCCTTCAGGAGGGGGGGGGGGGGGGTGATCTGCCTTGGCAGAGTCTGCTCTGTCCAAGTGCTTTTCTAGTTTTCAATAAAATTAGCCCCGTCTTAATTTCAGTGGCACAGAAATAATTGCAAATAGTCTCTACATGGTTTCCCAAGAAACTGGATTCAGAAATCCATCTTGCCGTATTTAGGTCACACAATTTAAAGGTCATTCTACATTACAACTAATGATTGCAGATCTTATCGTAAAACCTAATCCTGGTTCCCTCTTCTGTTCTTAACAAGATTAATGTGACTGGCGGGTATCCAGGCAACATGAGTGTAATTGTACCTTAAATAATTACTCTTGTTTTTCCTCCTTTTTTAAGAGTTTACATTACCTACATTTCAAACCACTCACAAATGATTTTTGTCTGGATATGCAACACAAATGATGCCAAAATATCTAAAACTGCTATAAAAAGATATGGTCTGATCACAGTATAAAGATCAAGGGACGTAATTTTTATGTTGCATCAGTCTTACACTGTTGATGAATGCTTGTTGTTCCTCAATTGCTACATTTACATGATGTTTTTTTTTTTTATTTCAAATTATTTATTTGGAATAAAATAATTCGGAATTAAAGCTATTTCTTTCATATTTACATGGACAGGTTAATTCCGAATAAAAGTTTACATGGGAAACGGGTGTATTCCGCACTAGTTAATTGGGCTTTCAGAGCTGGAGGTACAGAGGATTCTGATTGGACAGAACAGCCGCTTAACATCTGGAAAGAAATGATTGCAGCCACTTTTTGTTTTTCATTTGTTACAACTATCAACATTGAAGGCCAGATACTACTGGGGCTCAGTTGGTAGAGTGCGTCATCCAGTAACTGAATGGTTGGTGGTGGTCAGGCACAAAATGGCTGCCACGCTTCTGTCAGTTTGACCCAGGGCAAGTGTGGATACATAAGTAGTTTACCACCACTAGAGGGTGCATGTGAGAGTAAATGAATAATGGGTCACGCTTCGAGTGGCCAAAAAAAGCGCTATATAAATCCAATCCATTATTATTATTACATACAAATTTTCCATTTACTTTTGTGATAATTATGAAGCAGCAGCTCAACTGAATCAACCATAGGAATCAACAAACTAATGCCTGCAGCGGAATACGTGCACTGTCACGACGAGACCAGAACACAGAACGACAGGAATAATGTTAAAGCGGAATTAACTGTTTACATGGCAGAGGAATGATTGAATTTGGATTTAAGATCGGAATAAACCAGTGACTTTATCCGGAATTAAGTTTAATTCGCATCTATCATTTTCAACTGGAATTAGGTGTTTACATGATCATCTTAAAGTGGAATTAACCTTTATTTGGAATTAAACGGGAATAAAAACTCCCATTTATCCAAGTTTTCTTGCATCTTCTGAAATCGTACTTCCCATTGTACGTGCTGTTCTTTACCATGAGTAGCATTGTAGTTTTTTTTTAACCATTGTTGGTATGTAATTATTAATATACTGTAAATTAACTGTTTCCTATAGGAACACCACTATGAATGTTTTTATTTCCATTTTTCATGTATATTTTGGTTAAATGTATATACTGTTGAATGAGTTGATTCTAATTTGGCATAGGCCTTTTTTTCATTGCCTTGGTTTTAAGTTCATAGACAGGAGTGGGATTAAACAAGTTTTCCTCTTCCTACTCCTTTTTGGAACATAACCTTCCTCTTGAGGTCAACTTCTGTTACCATCTCTTATGCTAACAGGTCAGTTTGGACCCATAAAGACCCCAAATCATTTACTGATTTAACACTTGTTGAGCCACTAATCCAAATAAATAATTGGTGTAAAATATCATTTGTCATCTTTTCATTTAACAGATATGAGCCATTTGGATGTTCAAAGGCTCCATAGTTACCATGGAAACATCATCATCTTCTAAAACATTGTTTCTCCGCTAAAACCCATGGAGTTGAATCAATGATAGTGGACGGACGCACTTGGTTTATGTTCACTTAATGATAAATTTAGCTTAAAAAGTAATTTTTTACTCTTTTTCTAATATAATAATCTCCAACTTTCCTCAAAGATTTTATGAACACTTCCATGATCAGTAAATCAAATGTTGGAAAAGACCTGATTTTTACTGAAAAATACACAAAATACAGAAGATAATATTACATTAAATAGTGATAAACAATAAATAAATAATGATAAACCACAAAGTTAATTTGGGAATGGGCCCAAATGTCACACTGGGTCGTTATGGGTTAAATCAGCTGTAAAATACAGAAAAACAATTATCTATCATCCAGTTTGTTTCTTATCTCTTGGTTACCTTATTAGGCTTCCTTATCCATGAAAATAATGTTTTTAATATTTTTGATGTGAGCCTCTGGTCCTTTTTTGTCAGTATCCCTGTGGATGTGCACTCTGCAAGTCACCAAGTCTGTACTGAAGTTCTTTTTGAATTACTTGTTTTGTTTTTGTGCAGGTATACTGGATAACAAGGCAAGATAACAATCCCCAAAAGCTGACATGGAGCTGGCTGACAGTGTGCGTTGGCTGACAGTGCAGTCAGGATTTCAGTTTAGGCTCTAATTATCATTTTATAATGTTACTTTTATGACTGGGTTGAACCTGACCCTGATAACACAAAGGTCTTTATTTCAACAATTTCATAATTTAGTGAAAAATGTTCAATGAATCGCAGGGTCCTGACAAAGACAAAAAGCCTTGATGCAATAAATGGCATTTATATCGTTCATCTGTGCACTTAAAAGTTAAAATAGGTTCTAACACAACAGGAAGGATAAATTAATGCATTTGAAATTCGGTACCTGATTGTATTTGTTGTATTTGTGTTGTAAATGCTTTGTCATAGTTTTATAAAATCCAGGTTTTTAGTTTTCATACACTTCACTGAATATCTCGTGACTCAAAGGAATGTTCTCAGCTTCTATTCAGATGACAAACATGACATGCATCACTGTCTTGATCCATATTTTTTTTGGCTTTTCCTCACTCCATTTCTTCTTTTGTTTTTATCTGAGCCACTAGTTTAAGCTATAAACCCTTGTACGCCGGCTGCCCTTTTGGCTTCTTACCAAAAAAATTAAACCCCTCTCAGAACAACATAAAGATGGCTTCATCCTCAGCACCATAATTGCCAAGTAATTAATTGTTTTAAACTGGAAGCATGCTAATCACCCTCCCATGTGCACCACATGAGAGATGTAATGAACTGCCACATCTTGAAAAGATTAGTTCCGCAAGGGAAAGCAGAGTGGATAAATTTAACTCTACCTGAGAGCAATTGATTATTAACTTCTCGCTGTGTCCCATTAAATTAACTTCTTCTGGTTCCTCTAAAGTTCTTAGTCTAAAAAAGTTGAAGGAAGATTAAAACATCTCCTAAAATAACGTATACAACACCAGAGGCCATTCTACGTGAATAATGAATAATGACATCTATTTGTCATGTTCAATGTTTATTCATCTTGTTTACTGTCAAATATTATTTGGCCGTAAATCTGGCACTGAAAGTAAGGAAGGGGTAGGACTAGAAAAGCGTTTTTTCCTGTCCCTCCTTAATCTGTTTATGAGTTGATTCATATTAGAGCTGCACAATATATTGTTTGAGTGACGGCATCACAATGTGTGTTTACGCAATATTGTCATGGCAGGTTCTGCAATTATTTTTATTTAATTTAATTTTTGTCTTGTCATCTGAACCCGCTTTATCCTCACTAGGGTCACAGGGGTCACTGGGGGTCTAATCCAGCTACAATGGGTGAAGGCGGGGTACACCCTGTATGAGTCTCCAGTTCATCTCAGGGCTGAACATATATAGACAAACAATCACTCTCACATTCACACATATGGACAATTTAGATTAACCAATTAACCTATCAGTGCATGTGTTTGGATGGTGGGAGGAAACTGGAGAAAACACGGGGAGAACATCCAAACTCCACACAGAAAGGGCTGGTGTGGGAATCGAACCAGGGACCTTCTTGCTGTGTAACCACTGCACTGCCTTTATTCAAGTTTTTTTTGTTTTTTTTTTTTTAATTAAGTGATTTATTTAATGAATTTTTATTCGTTAATTTATTTTTAATTATTAATTATTTTAACTATTTCAGCTACGAGAAGGATGACACTCAAACGTACGTTCTGTGTCGACGACTCATCTGTTTGACCATTTGCACTGGCGCCACAGAGCTGTTATGCACTCCTGATGATTATTTTCCATAAGTGTTAAAAAAAATAAAATAAAAAAATCGCAATGTCAGCTTTTTCTAATATCGTGCAGCCCTGTTACATATAACTTATGTTAAATTTATTAGATTTTGTTACTTTTTCTGTGATTTCTGACCATTGATAGGTGCATGTACACTTAACTTCATGCTGTTATTGTTTTTTTTCATTCTTTTACTCCAAAATATTCCACAAATATATATTTTTTTAAGTGTTAGTACTTTGGTTAAATGACCTGTGACATATCCCATACCTTTCAGAGGTAATTCCATTTTGGAATGAAGCGATATAATGCCTCCGCTTGTCTACTGGCATCACATCGATGTAACCACCTGCATTGTTCCTGATGACTCCAGAGTGGACCGCCGCTCGGCATATACTAGACCTCTACATAACAGAAAAAATACATAATGTGGTTGAGTTTTGTTGCAACCAGTCTAGATCTGAACTGCATGTACATTCATGAAAAAAAAAACTGTCCTTAAACTTACGTCAGAGTATATTCTGGTGCCTATTACTCTTGATATGTGGGGGTTCTCCTCCTTACAATTCCGTGGACAGTATAATCTAAAAACAGAACAGATGGATATGGCCCAGTAGCTCAAATATAACTGAAGGTATAGAATTTATGATAGTATTAGAGTCGTGTTGGCAGTCAGTCAGGATCCTACCTTGGACAGTGTCTTGCAGGCGTTTGGTATGGACACAGTTGTGCCACTGTGGTCTCACATGTGATTGCTTTGACTGTGAGGATGAAGAGCAATGAAATGCATTTGAGTATTCCTCGTGAGCTACAGTCGTGGAAAAATATATTAGACCACCCTTGTTTTCCTTCAGTTTTTCTTCATTTTAATTCCTGATAAAACTAAAGGTACATTTGTTTTGTCACATCTAATTATTAGGGGTGTCAAATGATAAACAGTTTTAATCAGGTTAATCATAGCATTGCTTTGGATTAATTTTGATTAATCATGATTTAAATATTTTATGTCGGGCGACTGTTCTGTTTCGTGTGTGTGGTGGGGGGGATTGTACTCAAATTTCCCATAAAATACACAATAAATACACTATGAAACACAAAATATGCAGAGAAAAAATATGCAAAAAATGCTAAAATTGACTACCCCCCCCCCCAAAAAAAATAATAAAAAATAATAATAATAATTTATATATATATATATATATATATATATGTGTGTATATGTGTATATATATGTATAAATAAATGTAAATACTCTTCTAAAATAAAGCTGGGAAAAAACACCAAAATATATGAGAAAATATCCAAAACACATGAAAAAATATTAATATATATGCATGTTTCACCACGTTTATTCAATACCTTCAACAGTTTCAACAAAATGGCTTGAAACTAATTATGTATAAACAACTGTTCAATTTAACAGTGTTAAAATGTTTAATCAGATTAAATCATGAGGATGGATTAATCTGCTTTAATTTTGAGCGCCCTACTAATTCTAACAAGAAAAAAAATTAATAAGAGTTGAATTTCAGACCTGATACATAACCATTTCCATGTTTTCTTGATAATAACCAAAATCACTTCAAAAAAAGCATTTTATTCATTCCATGTTTCCTTTTCTGTCTGTTTTAGTCACATGATACACACAGGAGTTACTGCTTGATTAAATAACTGTTGTTTTTGATGACTTTTGATGGTCTGGTCCTTTTTTTCCCACAACTGTATTACTTAAATAGAATAACAATAATATTAAAAAAAAAAAAAAAAAAAAAGAATAATGCAACTCTTACAGTTTAAGTATAAGGTCAGACTCACCTGTTACTCTGGAGACTGTGAAGGAATTAGCACTTTGGTATTTACTGTCAAGTAAAAGCACAGTTTAGCCTATTAAAACAATATTCCTATTAATTACCAGTAAAAATCTATGAAATGGTTGTTTCATCTATCATCTCACCCTAATGACTGCACTCCATTCTTGTTGGATTTAATGAAAAAGTCCTTTCTTCCTTGTCTGCTCACATCCATCCATCCTCCATCATTATCTATAACACCAGCATGTAGACCTGCTCTGCACACACTTGATTGCTATGAAAAAAAAAAAACACACACACACATTGACAACAACATTTATAGGGCAGACCTTTTTATTTATTTTTTTGCTGACACAGTAATAACCAAGCAGCTTTCCTGACCCAGGCGGTCTGAGTCGTCTCATTTCACATTTTGTGGCTTGGTAGACCTGCCAGAGACCCAAATGTATGTGGAGACATATTATGAAAGAGTGGATTTTTCATAATATGTCTCCTTTAAATGGCTTGGTCAAGGACACTTTGACACAACACACAGATGTTAATTGGGATAATATTGACCAAAATTAACCCAACCACAGACCGCAGGCTCAGTTAGTGAACATGTGCATCAACTTATCTACTCACCATTTCATAGTACACTGTCCCAACTACTTTTCCTGTTGTATCTAAGCATCCAGCTGGACACTCATACCTGTAGGATATTAGAAAATCTAAGCTGAAAATGATGTTCCTGTTATTTGTATCGCTGCAGCATTTCTTACATTTCACTTTAACGGTACCTGTTACACGTTGTTCCTTTACACTGATCTCGTAGCTTAGTGTCACAGGTCATGAGCTGCGCTGCAAAACACAAACACAGAATCCATTGAGAGCTCAAACATGAACCAACGTGCATCATCAGGCCGCTTGGGTGCAGATAGCTTTTTTCTAAAAAGGCTCCGATGAGTGAAAGCCAGTTAAGGCTATTGTTGTGATACTACAGGGCTGAAAAAGAAAAATTCCTGCAACTTGGTTGAGGGTGGTCAGCAGTACGAAAGGAAGTGTCTCAGCTTACAAGTACAGGCCCATTGCACTGCAAAGAGGAAGCCATTTAAAAACCACAGCAAGCCCCTCTCACCCCTCAACCCTTCTCAGCCGGCCAAAAGCAAACACACACTCAGGGGATCAAGCTAAAATAGAGCTCCCCTCCCTGCTTTAAAGAGTGACTTGCAATATTAAGTACACTTCAGAAACTGTCAGGGTTAATCAGAGAGATGACAGATAAAGCCTACAGAACATCAAGGCAATTTAAGATAAATTGCAAGAAAAATATTTCCGGTCAAGGACAATTTTTTTGCTCCTGTTATTCATTATTGCTTATTCAACACTTTACAAGCGATTATTCATAATTTCTTCATGAGTTTGACCCACTTTTAAAAATTTTTTCCCCTTTTAGATCTTGTCTTTCCTCGTGCTTTACCACCCTCTGAACCTCCCAAATCTAAAACCAGATCCTACACCCCCATTTTGAGATGAAACTAGATCCAGAATAAACATTTAAATGGCAGCTTACACATCTGCTGCGTGTTGACCACTTCATTCTTTTGCAAGTCCTCTGTAGGGGGCTTGGTGGGGGCTGGGGCAGGGAGGTTGGGAGGTTCTGGTTTGGAGATCCGGGTCCGGGGCTTCTGTGGAGTACGGGGGGCTTCTGGCTCAATGAAGTTGTTTTCTTCCGTTTCCTCTTGTGGAGGGTTGGAGCTGTCATCTTGAAGTAAAGTTACAAAACAGGGTAGGAGTTAACATTTTTGGGGTTTGTGTAAGCCAGGCATGTCCAAAGTCTGGCCCAGGGGCCAATCACAGTCCACGGTCAGAATTCAGTTTTATAATGTATTATTATGTATGTGTCCAACACAAATAAATACATCATAAAAGTTTCAAAATGCAATTCCTCTTTTGACCTGATGGTGGCAGCAACACTCAAACTCTATTTGACCCTTCTCGCTAATGGCGCCTGTAAATTAAAATAGGAAAATTGACAGTGAGAGCCGTCACTTCAGGACAGAAGGTAATTACAATATGTTTTTGCTCAAAATCAAGGTGCTTGTGTTTGTCTAATTTGTCAATAGGCTGCTGCCCTGTTTAATGAATTCACTGTAGAGACACTACCAGACAAAATATGCTAACGTACAACAAGCTAACAGGGAGTGAGCACTCTACGCCTGTGAATGGAAAGGCTAACTCTTCTACTTCCGGTCCATGGGTGCTTCCCTCGCAAAAAAAAATGTAACGAGAGTGAAGGAAACGAGTCGAGCTAAATTCTGATTCCGTTTAGCAAGTGCTATGAAAATCACATGATCGCGGTTAATAAGAAGTATTTGATGTGGCATAGGCAGACCACCCGTTTTTAATGGGAAGCAAATGTGACGTTAAGTTTTATGCGGGCTTCGTAAGAGACTACAATACGTCGCGTATGGTACGTCACACTCCGCTCAGCTGTGGTGTGGAACCTGTGGTGACGTCACATGTGCGCCAGGCGTGTAGTCCAAATTATTAACCGGTTTTATTCACAAATGAATCAGCTGTTGTTTAACAGAAGCAGTTGAAACGCACGTTAACTTCACCCGTTACCATGGCAACCTACCAAGTTTCCATGATAGCTGCCTATCACTGCTGGTGTTATGTATTTGTACGTGTAACAC
Organism: Siphamia tubifer; assembly: GCA_020466265.1. Taxonomy (NCBI): domain Eukaryota; kingdom Metazoa; phylum Chordata; class Actinopteri; order Kurtiformes; family Apogonidae; genus Siphamia; species Siphamia tubifer. The sequence continues at coordinate 32,735,444 of CM035802.1, read as the reverse complement.
AGAGTATTCATTTTTTAATGATCTTGTAAAAGACAAAAGCAAGAGTCATATGTTTTAAGCTTAAATGTGAACAGACTTTGCATTACTGAGTAATATATGAGTAATGATTCCTCATATAAGTCATATTTAACATGAACATGGGGTTCAAATATTTATCAACTTCAGATCCTCCAGACAGTTTGTTCTATGTTACTACTTCCAGAGGAGAAAGAAAGGTAGAATTATTCTTTATTATTATTTGTTCAGACCTGAATGAGTTAGATTTGGTTACATTGCTATTTCAAAAATTTATATTGCAACAATGAAGATAAAAATGTTATAGAACAGTGCATTTATACGTAATTTTTACTGTTTAATGTCAGAATAAATCATTGGCCCCTGGTAATCTCCACGTTATCAGATCTGGCCTTCTCTACAAATAAGTTTGGCCATCCCTGGTGTAAGTGTATTTCTTTTTACCTTTGTAGCAGAGGTTGTCCTTGCAGCCTCCACCATAACTTGGTGGACAAGCAGAGCATGGGGTCCCATGTTTATAAGGAGAATGACCCCACCAGTTTCCCCTGTTTAGGATACACAAAAGCAACCACATTCTCTTATTATGCCGCAAAAATAAACTGAATAACAATAGTAAGTGCTTCAAATGCCTGATGGTGACAGGGGTGGAAACTTTTTCATAATTCACCAGCAAATAATTGTCACATCCAAATACACCAGAAAGGCTGCAAAAATCCAAATCTTACCAAGTGTGTTTTTCTCACTTCCAGTCAAAATATCTCATCATACTTAAAACTAGAGGAGCAATGAGCGCTACGCTACACTTTCACTTTCACTTCCGCCCTAACCTAACGAATGAAACACACACCTGTGAACCCCCACATGATCACCACCAAAATGTAATAGTTTTTTACTTGGGTCAATATCAGCATTTCCTGAAAATGTCTGCCAAATCTGTCCATATCTCTATGAGGTATCTTGCTAACAGTCAGACAAACAGACAGTCAAACAGATAAATGTCTGCAAAACATAACTCTGCCATTCCTTGGTGGAGTAACAGGACATAATCACCTAAAAAGTAGCTTTTCAGTGAGATATACTGTAAAGAACTATCATTAGATAATAGATCTTGAAAATCTTATTTCAAGAAATCTTACCAAGATATGTTGCATTTGTTCCATTAGCAGATTTTTTTCACTTGAATTAGGCCAAAAAAATCTTAAAATAATCAGAAAAAATAGTCTGAATATTGTCTAAAAGGAGTTCTTTATATCTCACTGAAAAATTACTCTTTAGGTGATTATATTTAATTTTAATTGTGATGAGATATTTAGCCTCGAAATGAGAAAAATACACTTGGTAAGGTTTTGATTCATGCAGTTAGCTTTGTGATACTCCTGAAATGTCAGTTGTACAAGTTGTAAAAGTACAACGGAATGATTGTGCTTACTTTGGTGAGTAGTTGCAGACAAGATAGACGGCTTTGGCCCAAATCTGCCCCCACACATTCATGTTATAACACAAGTTGATGGCACAGCCAATCCGACTGCTGGTGGCCCACACCAGCTACAAAACAATGACAAAGCACAAGATCACACACAGACTTGTAGAACTCTTCAGTTAATTTAATTTACACAGTTTCTGATACTATAGTGCACTACCTGTGTGTAATGAGTACAAACTGGGCCGGAGCATCTGAAAGGGCAATAAGGATTACACTCCTGAGGGTAAGGGAAGGAGTAGTCTTTCACTTCATCATACCAGGCCTGAACATGGAACGTAGGTGGACGATACCTGCAGAGATGAGCAAAAGTGTCTATGATGACAGAGTTGTAAACAGTATTTTTATGCAATATTTAAGTTGCAAATAGATGCACTGGAAAAAAATCTAAATCTTACTAAGTGTATTTTTCTCATTTCTAAACAAAATATATAATCACACTTACAATAAGACATGATCGCCTAAAGGTTAACTTTTCAGTGATGTATAAAAAAGTTTATCAACAATAGATCTGGAAAATTGCATTTCAATATATCTTACCAAGATAATGTTCACTTGTTCCACTGGCAGACTGTTTTTCTTTAATTAAGCATACAGTGTATACTGCCAATGGAATAAGTCAAAATTATATTGGTAAGATTTTAAGAATTTCAAGAGTTATTGTCTAAAAATAAGTTCTTATATCTCACTAAAAACTTACTGCTTAGGTGATGATTTCTTATTTTAAGTGTGACAAGATATTTAGACTAGAAATGAGAAAAATACACTTGGTATAATTTTTAATTTTGCAGTGTGACTGTTCAAAGCTGTGCATTAAATACAAGTCGTTTCCTTTTATTTCTAAAATACAGACATTAGACAAGCAAAATGTACTGAACATGTTGTGCTTAGATCTTGCACATTATTAGGAAAAACTCTATGCTTCATTTTCAATTGTATACAGGTTAAAATATTTTTTTTAAAATGCCAAAAAAACATAACTCCAATCTCTATTTTGCATGTATTTTTAACTGTAGTATCAAAGCACATCTGTCAGGACATTCATTAAGCCTCTAACTGGCAGTCAAACATGTTGTGCTTCCTGAGCAACTTGCGTTAACTAAGGATCAGCTTCTCTGGCACTAGATGTTTCCATTTAATTTGATCGCGACTAAGTGGACATCTTGACTGTAGAGTGATATGATTAGATGAACAACAAGAGGCTCTTATGTAATGAAGTGTTTGTTTTCAGAGGTTCTCTGAGTGAACTAAATTAACTTGAGCAAATATTGACACTTTAAACTCCTAGAAAAAAGATACACAAAATCAGTCTATTGATGATTTACATGATGATGCCAGTACATGAGTCTGTAAACTATTTCTATAAAACTAATTATTAGCCACCTTCCCCAGTGAGCTCCGAGGTTTTGTCCGATCTGAGGCAGTAACCCAGCAGGACCGTGCTCCCACAGACACGTCTCAGCCCACTCTTCTGCTGTACGCTCCAACTCTGTGTCCCACACCTGCACAGGAGGAAAACAAAATGCATTATTTGTAAGACTGTTGGAATTATAGATAGAAATAAGGATGATACGTCTCGTTGCCTGAACACAGGGGTCACTGGGGGCCTAATCCAGCTACAATGAGCGAAGGCGGGGTACACCCTGTATGAGACGCCAGTTGATCTCAGGGCTGAACATATATAGACAAACACTTTCACATTCACACCTATGGGCAATTTAGATGAACCAATTAACCAGAGAAAACCCACACAGACACGGGGAGAACATGCAAACTCCACACAGAAAGGTCTGGTGTTAGAATCGAACCAGGGTCCTTCTTGCTGTGAGGTACGAGTGCTAACCACTGCTAGGGATGATACTAATGGGTAAAATAAATTGTGCTACGAAGCGATCATAAAAGAAGAATGTCAGGTTATAGTGCTGCCTTCACTTGTCAATAATGCACTGTCAGTTGGTATATAAATATACAGTGGTGGAATAAAGTTTTAAGATGCTGCATGCATTTGGAATATATTACATTAAGAATCCTTGTTCAGTCATTGAACTCTAGCAAGTATTGTTCGATTTTCTAAACCCACATGCTCCCTTCTGCATGTGCACTGTTCAATCAAGGCCAAAACTGTATCAGTACATAATGATCCATGACACATTGAAACTGTCGAGAATTTAGTTTTATTTTTTCTCATGAACAATTTGCAAAAATAAAATGCATTTCTTTGTGCTTGTCTGATACAGCCACACCTTTTTAAACACACAAAAATATATAGTTTTCCACAAATATTTCATGATAATATTTCAGATTTGGTCAAATTGTAAGGGTGTCTGAACATGTTTTTCCACTACTGTATGTGTTAACGATTATATTCTGACCTGTTGCTATGTGTAAAGAGGTTTTTAAGTTCTTACTCCTGCTCAGCTGATTCGTCCTAAATGGGTTTCCTGTAACATTGGTTGTTATTCAAGAAATGCAAAGCTGTTTTTCCCTTAAGTAATAACTTCCATATGTCTCTAGTGAGATGTCTTGGTGCGAGCTTTTGTTTGTCTTTACCCCTCTCCGAATTGCCCTCTCACTTGGGCTCTGGTTGGATACTAAAGGATCATATTCCCATTCTGGGGTTTTCTGAGAATGCAAAGAGTGTCCTTCCTCTCTGCTGACCTACATTCTATCTTAAAAAAAAAATGCTAGAATAACACCAGCTGTAGTTCCTCTGAAGGACACTGCATGTTCCTTTAATTGCACACCTTCACTTTCACCTTCAATGTGGGACATCTAATTTAACAGGTCAATTAGTTTGCATGTGTGTAAGTGTGTGCATGCATGCAGAGGTGTCAAGAAGTTTTCACATTTCATACACTGGACTATGAACGTCATAGCTTACCCTGGGTGAAATCTCAACCAATAACATAACAGACACTAAAATAACTCCCCTGCTTCCACCACAACCTTCTCCTCAATCGTCCGTCACCCACTCTGAGTTCCACCAGAAACAACTGCTGTTCTGCGCATTACTCCTGAAACACACACCTACCCAACAACAGGATGTCTGGCAGTGCTGCAAATTAACTGTTAACTCTGAACAGTTTCAGAGTTTCAGCTGCTTCTGGGAATCCGGTTGGCTGTTGAGTGGATATATTTGTTTAAATCAATAACACAGACATAATATTGGCTAACTCTACCACGATTCCAGATATCAGGACATTGTCTTTGACAAACCTAGCATGCAGAGCAAATTAACTATTGGAAGTGTGGCATACCATCCTTTCTGCAGCTGCATCTTATGGTGTAGGGGATATCTATTCAGAAATTACCTTATTTGGCAGAGGGTTTAAAATCAATGTGACGCAATATAACAGTATCGACTCTTCATGAAGTAAACCCTCATTATGTTGGCACCTATAACAACTAGTGATGTTGAAAAAGAAACAGTGAAGAGACTGAAGTCTAGTTAGCAAGAGTAGAGCGAGGCTGCTGATAGAACCTGTTCATCTTCCTCTTTTTTTTTTCTTTTTTTAAACCATGAATCTCCTTGAGCAAAATATAATCAGCGTTAACACCGATAAGCAGAGAGGAACACATAATGCTGAGTTGTAGTAATTGCCATAAGGTCTGCAAACCACAGCACACTGTACATTTTGTACAATTGCTGGGTCAACACAATGTTTTTGGCCATTAATAAATGGGTTTGGCTCAGAAAAGACTAAAGCCACAGTAGGTTTTCAGCCAAAGATGACCAAAACTTGTTAGGAAACTTGGTGGGCCAAGTTGCTGACTATGGTATGTATCACAAAGACATGATTTGGGAGGTTTTAAAGTATGTATTAAATTGTAATCGATACAATCAGCGCTATTCCACTATTCCAGTAATGTATGTCATTACATTGAGAAAGCAGGCTTAGAAAGTGTCAAATTAGACACATATTTTTCAGCTGTTAGATCTGGTACAGAGGACAGCCGGCTTGTCAAGCTGCTGTTGTTTGCACACTTAGCCCAGCAGGGGAGGCCTTGTAACCAAGACCCCCCACCCACCCCTCCACCCTGACCACACTTCTGCTGGGGCCTGTAAAGAAAAACACCTCCTCTGCTACAGTCTTTCAGCACCATGCACACTGAATTGTTTATTTCGCTTAACACTTCATTTGTGGCCAGGTTTTTTTTCTCTTCCTTAGTCATCTGGTTACATTCCAAAGGGTATAGAAGGGTACTTCCTGTGCAAGTTTGGGTTTCCTGTTCATAATCAATTGTGCATGGAGAGAAATACAGAAAAACAGAGGAATGATATGGGAACTTGAGTCAAGCTCAGAAATCAGTCGATAAGTAAAATAATAAATGATAAGAACGTCATATACACGCCCTTCTGTCTTTCTGTGTGTTTTGATTTATTTTTTGCTAACCTACTTAATTTCAAATTAAATTTCCTGGGGCCACTACTGGAACTGTACATGCAGAAACTACACATCTGATGTACAGGTGTTTAGCTTGAGACTAAACACCTGTATCACTCTCAAGCTACAAGTGTAACATTTCCATAGACTATTTAGAATAAAGGTTTGCAAAGTTATGCCAAAGATATCACTGCAAAAAAGGGGGAAAAACACTATTATAAAACAATATTTTGATGGTGCTGCTGGAGATTTGTGTGATCAGTGGACTGGGTTGTGAGTCACTTTCCCAGTCTCCCGTGGTGAGGAAAACTAACCCCACGGCCAGCGCCCGAACTTAACAATGTCCTGGAGACCATAAAAATGTCATCGGGACATAACATTACCATATCTGGGACAGTGAAAAAAAAAGTTCAATTTATATTATTTGCAAAACCATAACACATACGTATATATTCGAATACCATTTAAATTTTCATTAAAAAAATGAACAGCGAAAAATACATTGGACTTTCGATGCGCATGCGTCATCAGCACATGTGCATCTCATTACACGCTTCGACCCCATTGCGCATGCGCTTGCTACCCGCAGAAGACTCTTGTCAAAACATTCACACACATTTGACGGCAGCCACGACACAGAAGCTCTGAAATGCTAAACTGGTTAAAACGTACCGTGCCCGAAGGCAAAAGCCCCGAGTCCGCCATGACATCTGCAGGACCCTCATCCAAAGGTTCATTGTCTGTAAATGTTGTAAGCAATTTGCGGTTATTAGGTTCTGATGGTTAAATAGGAACTGCTGTGGGTAGGGCTGAGTGAACTTAATAAACCCGCTTCGACAGTAGAGACACCTTATAAAATACGAACCGGATATTGGTACAACAGCCGTACGCGAGAAGTCGTTCGCTATAGGTACATCGGTTAGTGTTAGGGTTAAGGGTTAGGGCAGGAAGTCTTTTGGTCGGAGCGCATGCGCAGTTCACTGTCGTACCTCTACGATCCGGTTTTGGAGTACGGCTGCCTTATCAATATCCCGCGCTTATAAAATACAACCGGAGTGATTTGCATGATATTGACAGAAGATACCGTTCAACAGAATAAGTACGCTTTCTTGGTGTCTTTCTAGTTCAGTACTAGCACTATTCTAATGTTGCTAACATTACCCTCGCACTATGCTAATGTTGCTAACATTACCCTCATTCGGCAGCGACAGTCCCTAGCCTACCAGACTAACCAAACTTAAAAGAAAAAGACTGCACTGGAAATGCCACTTATTTTTCGTCATTGGATATAATCATACAACACAGTCACTGGGAATATACTTGGTTGGATTTTATAACTTTTGTCAGTGAGCTATTGCGAGGGTGGCGTTCAAAGTCAGGAACTCAAAACGGCGAAGTTACAGTCAACTCCATGTTCATTTGACAGTGCAATGTATAAGGAAACATGAGTCTGTCCGATTAAATATGTTTTGCCTGTCATGTTCTGCCCATAAACACTTGTTGCCAGCTTAGCTGCCAGCATTCCCTGTTGTCTGGGTGTTTCAGACCCATTAGCTGTCAGTCTGTTCTCTCATCCCTATTCTACATTGAACGGGCAGGTCTCAATTTAATGTCAGTGCTCCCCCTACAGACAGAAAAGGTTAAAAACATGACTGTAAATGAAAGCATTGCCAATCAGTCATCTAATAATATTCAGGCAAGGGCATCGTAATATATTTTTTATTTTTATGAGCAACTTGCAAAAATTGAAGTAACTCAGGACATAATGGGAGATTTAAAACTTTATTAGTTCTTTATTATTATTATTATTATTAATAATAATAATCATCTCTTTGTACATATTGCAGGAACTGCAAGTGTCCAACTCCCAGGAAGGCCTAGGTTATGAATCGAGAGGAAGTGGCTTCCACAGTGAAAGGAAATTTACTCTTTTGCACAATTTGACATCAAAAAGGAAAAAAAGTGATTTCTGTGACTAAAGGTTGCAATAAAAGTAACTTGCATTACATTGCTTTAATTTGCACTTATGACAATTGTATCCAAAGTGACTTGACAGTTATTTACAGGGTTACAGTCCCTAGAGCAGTGTAGGGTTAGGTGCCTTGCTCAAGGTCATTTCATTTCACTTTCTAAACATCTATAAATGAGGCAACAGGTACATTTCATAAACATGGATAACAGTAATGGTGAAAAATAAGTTGGCTTATATATGCCGGCAGATATTGAAGGTATAAGAGGAAATTAACTTAAAGGGGGTCTTGTTTTCAACTATAGTGAACATCAGATGTAGTGAGTTGAAACATTTTCTTAATGAGATGTCTGGCACCTTTAACTAAATGAGTATCTTGAGGTCGGCAAAGTTTAATAAACTGAAAATGGAATAAGTAATTTTGAAGTGGATTTTGTACAGGACATGTCACATGTGTTTTGTAACTTTTATTATAACAATGTATATATATATATATATATATATATATAACTGTTTTCTATATCATTTATGTCTTACATTGTTCATTCATTGTTGTTATATATAAATGTTCCCTTTTTATGAGATCTGGATTTCTTTTGACTCTTTTTGGTTTACTAAACCATAACGTGCAGTAGGAAATTTGGTTGTACATTTAACACATCAATTAAACTGTTCTTTACTTTTAGAGTTCTGACTAAAAGCCTTGGGTAAGGAAATCCAAAGCATATTAAATGGTCTAGACATTACTTGTCATGATCTCATTAGACTTCCCAAGCTGTACAATGGAACAACCACTTTATCCAACAATAAATAAAGATATCTACAATTTGCAGCATAATTCTGAATCATCAGGATCAGAAAAATGTCAATACAGCTTCATCTGAAACCACTAAAAGCACAGTCGACTTAGACCTGAGTACTGGCCGGCAAAGCCAAGGTAAACATGGAGGCAGGTGGGGCCCTTTCTCCCAAGATGCCATCTGTTTGTCTTGCAGCACTTCAAACACTGACACTTCTCTGTTTATACCTGTGGGTCAACATTTGAGTGAGAGGCAGAACCGCTGTCACCTACTGAAGCTGCATTGAAGTTTCGTGGATCGCTACGTAGTGTGAATGCTTATCCGGGAAATTTTTTGGGCCTCTGTGTTGGATAATGACAGAATGGGAACGGAGCCACAGGGATAAGGGAGAGGGAGGATGGGAGAGAGAGGGAGAGGGCAAGAAGAGGAAACAGATGAAGGGGGAGGAAAGAGAGGGATTTGAACTGATGTTATCTAAAAGTCTCTGTGATGATTGCCACAGAGGGTCACTCGGGTTGAGGTTTAATACAACGGCAGACAATAACAGGACTGATGGGTAAATGCCTGTGTATGTGTGCTAGGATTTATTTGGGGCGTGCGTATGTGCATCTGCATGCATGAATGTGCAAGGAGAGCAGGGGAGCATGTCTATGAAGTCTTCCAGTACAGTGAAGCTGTGAGGTTTCTGAAAGGTGACGGCAGTTTGCCTCAAACAGAAGGGAGAATCAGAGCCTTTTTTCAACATAAAATCCTGAAAAATCGACGTTATGTGTGAGTTGAATATATTACAAGTCTCCACACTTGAAAGATAGAAAAGTAAAGTTCCTGTCTTCACAGTTACACCCATTCTAAATGTCTCCATCTGATTTTTTTTTTTTTTTTTTCTTGTTGGTCCCATTATACTTCCTTATCTACTTTTCACCTGTTTGCATTTCTATCTCACTTTTAATACACCTGTCATTACAGTACCTTTATCTACTTTATCTTTCTTTCACTTCTTTTTTTCCCCTTTTTTCTATTTACCTTTTCCCGGTAAACTTTCAAGCTCTCTCACACCTCATGTCCTCTTGTTGCATGCCTCTCCATATTTCACCCCTGGGTGCCCCTGAAGCTAAAAAAGCCAGCCAACTGTAACAGGAGACAGTAGAAAGGAGCTGTGTCCTGCTGGCTCAGCATTTCTCCACTAGTGTGCCTCAACCAGAAGCCTGCCAGGCAGAGCGAAGCCTTCACCCACACACACACACACACACGTATACACACAAGGGGTCGTTAAGTCTAACCTCTCAATTATACAATTACACAGTCCAGCAATTGCCCCCAGCAGGAACTGTTTATTTGCCATAACCACAGAATAATACAGCCTTTTGTTTTGTAGCTCTTTGAGTGGAGCTGAAATGATGATAAAACCTCATTACCTTCTGCACACTGTATTGATTTTTACCCCCCAAAGTACAGTTAGTGGCAATGCACTGTAGCGGTCAAGTACTGCTTTTACATGTTATTTGGAAAAGTTCCAGATGGTTGGCTGTGAAACACTGATTTTCACAAGGTGTGGTGTGCATGTAGTGTATGTGTTCCACAGGGGGTGGGGTGGGGGGCAGCTGGTAAAATAAGCCCTGGTGCCGTGCTCTGATTCTAATTGCACTGTGAAAAGTGATCTGGCGCTGTACACACACGTGATGGCCAAAGGATAAAGTCAAACAAATCTCTTAGCATGAGTAAAAAAAAAAACAAAAACACAGTAGTAATGTGATCATTGGCAGGTTGGTGGAATTCTCTTCTGGCAAAACAACCAAAGTCACATGGGTACAGAGTTGTGCAAGTGTGTATGTGTGAGAAAGGTTCATGTGTGACGGTGCTTAGATGCTGGCATGCTGCTTATGTGAGAGCCAAGAGGGACAAGTGCCAGCTAGTCTGGTGACTGGGTCAATTCACTAAGCTATATGGTCCACAACCGTAAAATGCACATGGGGAATTCAGAACGGGGTCAAAGCTTTACCAGTTGTGTGTCACAAAGGATACAAGTTGCACGGACACACTGTTTTACTGAGGGGTGGGAATAACAGAATAGCACATGATATGATCTTATCAATGATATGTTGCCTCGATAATGGAAATTCTTGAACATAAGACGCAATGCAAGACAGTCATGTGGGATACAAAAAAAATACCACTGATAAAAGTGGAAAAGCTGGATTTATGTATTTTTGCACTGCATTATGGGAACGGATTTGACCTCTAACATGACCTTAACCCCTCATTAACACCTTTGTAACTTCCACAAACACACATGCAATTGGTTTTAATAACAATATTGATTCTTTGCGCTTGTATTAATAATGAATTATAAGTGGATATACTATGTAATGATATTCCCACATCCAGACTTTTTCCCACCTCTAGTATTATTGCAATATTTCACAGGAATGTTGACAGTTACACAGACAGTCCTCCCTCATCCTTCACCCACCTACCCAGCAGGGGCGGAGCTTGAGGACAGGCAAACCAAGTAGTTGCTTGGAGCCCTGGTCACTCTAGTCCCCCAACCCCACCCCAGGTGACTCCCAAAATGTTTAGCAACAACAACAATGGAGCCTCGTCCCATCTGCCTTCAGCCTGCACCTGTACAGTGCAATAAAGTTTGTTTATTCACTCACATTTGTATTTTTTTTGTATATATATATATATATATATATATATATATTTAAAGTTCTACTAAATTACAGTGCACTTTTGAAATGAAGAACAGTTCATATTTTATATTTTTTTTTTGTTCGTACCAGATAATTGATAGTCCTGGGCTTTCAGGGATATCTGTTGGACCTCACTTTGAGAATTTAACTAATATAATTTTTCAGTATTCATCTGAAATGTACTGGAAATTGTGCTAAAACCAATTGCGCGAGCACAGGTGGGGTGGGGGTTCCCAGTGATTTCCTGCTTGGAGCCCCAAGGGACCCTACTGTAGCAACGGCACTGCACCTACCATGTACTCCATATTGGAAGCAGGAGGGTAGACCTGGCCTCTGAGTTTATTGTGCAGGTCAAGGATGAGCTGAGCGTCGCTGTCCGTTATGGCCCTCTTCCCTCTTTGCTTGGCCTCCTGCCAGTCACCTTCCTCATCCAGATACTTGTCTAGAATCCGCTCCCAGCCGGTGGAGTTTGGAAGCATCATCATGGAGGTGGCCGTCTGGAGCAGAAGGACCATGAGCAGAGACACACCCCTCAGGCAGTGCGTGGAAATAAAGCTCATCCTGGTTAGTTAGGGTGGTAGTAATGGTGGTGGTGATGCTCTCAAACTCAGGTGGGTGCAGGATGGTGTGGAATACACCTTAGTGCATCTACAATATGGGCTGGAAAAGGAGGAAAGAATAGGTTTATGGGTTAGTGATGGTCTAGTGTAACATCATAGGTAAACTCAATGGATTCAGAAGTACAGGAAAGAATGTTAAAAAATGACCCAAAAACATGAGAAGTTCCTGGAAGTAAAAGCAAAGAAAGAAAAATCCATTGAAAAGACAAGTTTTATTAAGAAGTATATCCTCACTAGTGCACAGGGTGGTGTGTATATATATATAGAGAGAGAACTTTAGTGGAACATTTTGGTATGCATGCTGCATTGCTGACAGAGGCTGATATAACGAGCCAACACCTAATGAAGAATGTGTAGAGTAAAGCATATTGAAACAGAAATGGAGTGGTGTGATTTAATGTAGACTTTGGAAATAATTTACCTTTAATGAATTGGAACGGAGCCCACTCTCTTCTTGAGATTTGGCTGTGTGAAAACTTCAGCAGGAAGAAAAGAAAATCCGCCTTCAAAGTGTTTTTGGAGAGCTCAGGTGGACGGGTGATGACTGTCGTTGGCTGCCATATGCCGTAAATCAAAGCTGTGATGAGACGACTTCACTCCGTTTTCATCAGTCTGAGAGAAGTGGAAGAGAAAGAGAGAGAGAGAGAGACAGAGGGAGTGACAGACAGAGTGGGAAAGACTGGATCTGTCTTCTTTCAGGATTCTTGCACCAAAGCCGCTAAAGCATCACTTATGCACATTTTATCCCCAACTTGGCTGCGCTTGCGAACCACGCCCCTGACCACGCCCCTCTAAAGGTTGGAAGCGGCCCACTGGTTCATGCCCAGACCTCTGTGCGCGTGCGTCCGTAACCTACACGCGCAATATATTTTTTTTCTCTCTCTTTTTCTCAGATGTGTCAAATCCTGTGCTCACACATTTTTTTTTGCAAGTTCTCCTATCTTGAGCACAGAGTTTAACCTGTTGCTCTTTGTTTCGCACACAATATATCCGCTAAATATTCTACTAATTAAGTGTCTGTCTGTCTGTCTGTCTGTCTGTCTGTCTGTCTGTCTGTCTGTCTGTCTGTCTGTCTGTCTGTCTGTCTGTCTGTCTGTCTGTCTTTCTATCTATCTATCTATCTATCTATCTATCTATCTATCTATCTATCTATCTATCTATCTATCTATCTATCTATCTATCTATCTATCTATCTATCTATCTATCTATCTATCTATCTATCTATCTATCTATCTATCTGTCTGTCTGTCTGTCTGTCTGTCTGTCTGTCTGTCTGTCTGTCTGTCTGTCTGTCTGTCTGTCTGTCTGTCTGTCTGTCTGTCTGTCTGTCTGTCTGTCTGTCTGTCTGTCTGTCTGTCTGTCTGTCTGTCTGTCTGTCTGTCTGTCTGTCTGTCTGTCTGTCTGTCTGTCTGTCTGTCTGTCTGTCTGTCTGTCTGTCTATTAATCTTTATTTAGGTGGCACAAAGCATATTAATGAACATATTTAAGCATTTACTATTGTAATAAGTGCAGCGTATTCCAAGTCAATACATTACAAAGCAATATAGAACAGCATTGTGACAACATATCAAGGACTAAAACAGAATAAAAATGAACGAAATATTTAAAAAATATATTAAAAAAATACAATAAAATCTATGACATCACAGTACAAAAGAACATTTGTGTCTGTGTCACATATTCATGATATTCCTTTTTCTTTTTTGCATAATATTCTGTACTATATGACTTACTGAGACTCATGGTTATGCCTTCTGAACAGTCGCATGTACTTAAAGGTTGTTTTTGACTGTTTCCCTCTTGACTTGTACCTCACATTGGTCAAAAAAAGCTTAAAATTTCCTTAATTTAAACCAGACATGCCTCCTCCATGGGGGTCTGGCGGCAAAAATGGCCCCATTCTCTTGAGTCTAACTGTTCACAGGTGACTCCTTAGGGGGATTAAAACACAAACCAACTCTGTGTTAATTCCAAACTCCCAACTTGTCGTCACTGTTTCCCTTTCATTCCAATTCACAGCAAATTCCATTATGGACACAGGCAGGTTTTATCTTTTCTCAGTCTGGTCATTTTCACCAGTAGCTGTGGCGCATGTGGAAACAGTAGCTAATAGCCAAACTCAGTGTCTTACCCCCTGTGCAGACTTTCCACACGGAAACACAATTTTCCTGTATTCTACCTGACAAACATAATAAAAGTACGTCACCAGTGATATTGCACAGTCTTTTCTTAGTAAATTCCCTTGTCTCCATGACAACTAAATGTTTCTTTGTTTTTCTTTTTGGTCTTTGTCACAGAATGAATGAACCAATCTGTCTTTTGATTAGTTCTGAATATTTTTGACAATTTTCTAAGATTATTATTATTATTTATAGGTTTAATAGGGAATTCATAGGTACATGTCATACTATTGCAGTTATAAAAACCTCAAAACATGTTTGTTACACCGTAAACCTGATTGTTCAGAATAGTTAAATATATTAAGTTGTGAATACTCAAAGTTTCAGAAATAGTACGACTAACTGAAATGTATTTAGTTGCTGTAACATGTTTCTCTTTTTAAGTAATTCCAACTAATATTTTTTTATTAAGGGGAACTATTGTGGATATAAGTGAACATAACTTAAAAACATAGATAAGGTACAACTGAGTGGAATTAAGTCATTAAATGCTGAGAATGATATTATACTGTTATTTCTATTGTAAATAGGAATGATTGAAAAAATTTTACGTAATACAATGTCAAAGCACTCTAAAAAGCCACAAATATCTATCACACCAAAAATATTACAATCACAAAACAGTAATTTTACTCAGGAGTGGTTGTGGTTCAGTTGGTAGAGTGGGTCGTCCAATGACTGTGTCTGTCCACATGTCCAAGTGTCCATGGACAAAGACACTGAACTCTGACTTAGTCTCCCAGTAGGACTGACATAACCTTAAAATACTAAGTTAATAAGTAACGTTTTAATTTAAGTATACTTTAATAAGTATTGAAATTTAAAGTTCTGGAAACTTGTATTTTTTTAAGTTCATCAACTTAAAAATAATTGAGGCAATCGATTGCCTTACATTTTTTGAGTTGTGTTAACTTATTTGGGTTTACAGCGTAGGTGATTCTGAACATTAGTTTGGCTCTACAGCAGAAGATGGGTCCCTGGGTGCCCCTCATGGCTGCCCACTGCTCCTTACAGGTTGCCCCAATGGCATCAAGGACGGGTTAAATGCAGAGGACACATTTCGTTGTACAGTGTATAATGACAAATAAAGCACTTTACCTTTACTTTACCTTTTATCTTTACCTTTAAAAAAAGTAATGTAGACAGAACAGTTAACATTTTTAGGTAAATATAGAGATTAGATTGACAGGATCAGTGTGTGCTGACACTATATAAATATATACAGTACAATCCTCCTTTTCCAAGGTGCCTGTGCTGTCTAACCTACTTCTGAAAATGTGACACAAGAGCTCTCACATTGGGGACCCACCACATTCTGAACTTTCATAAACCCAGGGTTTACTGTCTGCTTCCTGGGTCAGTAGCAGGGGCCTCGGCCACAGCTCCACCAGTGGCCCTCTCTCTGCGGTCAGACCCAGCAGGCTCCCCCCTCTTACACCGCAGCTGAAATAGCAACACTCCTGCTTTACTTAAAACTCCCAGGAGGCAAGCAGCACCGAGGAAAGTCATTCATCTGCTATAGAATTAATGCTGCACTACATTTAGATGTTGTGTGTAGTGTTATGTGACAGAGGGGAAGAGAGTGAACACATATGAGTGTGTCTCTGTTTGACAGTGAGAGTGTGAGAGGTGAGACAGCAGTGGACTGACAGGGTGTGTGTGTGTGTGTGTGCTCGTATTCCTATCTTTAGGGGACATTGATATGTTTACACAGTAACACCATGGGGACCAAAATTCAGGTACCCACAAGGGTTAAATATAAATGTAGGTCCCCACTAGTGATATATAAATCTGTGTGAAGAGTACATTATTTTATTTTTTCAGAAGTCCCCATAAAGCACGAGGGAAATGGGTGTAAAGTGAAACGTGTATTTTTCAAAGGTTTGAAGATGTGTTTACTTCAAAAAAGAAACGAAAAGTATTAATTTTTATGTATTGTTTAAATAATATTTTATATTTATTTATTTATTATTATTTTTAAATATTATTTATTTATTTTTAAATGATTGTTTTTTGTATTTATTCATTAATTTTTATTGTTTTTTTATCTAAATCATTGTAATTTTTGTAATAATTATTATTTTATTTTTTTCGATTTTTAAATGATTGTTTTTGTATTTATTCATTAATTTTTATTAGTTTTTTTTTTTAATTAAATTAAAAATTTTCCTAATTTTATTTTTATTTTGTTTTAAAAAAAGAAAAGCTTTACATGCACTACTCAATCGGTACTTGATTTACAAACTTGGTCCTCATGACACATGTAAATGAGTGTGTGTGTGTGTGTGTGTGTGTGTGTGTGACAGCAAATGGGTGCAATGCTACACATGTCTTCATAACAAAAATATATGAGTCAATACATAAAACATGTAATTATTTTAAACACTCGATATATTTTATGGTCTTGGGATATGAAATGAGTTATATTACATTACAGCTGAAATGCACAAAGACTGACTGTGAGTGTGTCATAACACAATGTCTTTGACCTCGACTATAAAAATGAAGTTGTGTGGATAAAGGAAATATTTACCAACTGCGCAGGGATTTCTATGATTTACAGTGTGGTAATTCAGGTCAGGCCATCTGTAACAGACTAGACCTTCTCTGATTAATGTTTATTACAGAGCCTACCAGTAAATATATATTATTTGCACTGTAGAGAGAAACCTATAAATGTTTTCAAGCGTCTTATTCTTGTGTTAGTAGCCTTTCATACAGTTTCCCTTAATCGTTCCTTGTTTGTATTTCTATATATCCATTGTTTTGTCTGGCTGCCTGCTGCTGTGCTGTCACTGTTCCTCTTCTAATCAGTATCTCTGCTGCTGCTGCTGCTGCTGGACTTCACTATCTGACCCTTGTATTTTTGTGTCTGGCATGTCTATACTCCCATGTTCCCTCTATCCCCTTTTTGTGTCAGCTTGTGTCCACATAAACATTTATTTCTCTGCTTCTCCACTGCTCTGCTAGTCTTTCTCTCTCTCTCTCTCTCTCTCTCATACCCCCCCACACCCCCACTTCACACGTTCTATCTCACCCACACAGTCGCTGTAGAGCCATGGGCCCAGATGCTCCATTCGGTACATCCCCCATTCAGCATGTGGTCTTGCGAGAAACCCCATGAACCCAGCAGAATGCATCAGCTGTGCCAGACCCCGCATCCACACAACAGTAGCCTCTGGACACAACAGCAAACCGCACAAACAGTCTCGAAAGAACACTTTTTTTTTTTTCTGTTAGCCCACATTATCTGGCACATTGCTCTTTAATGGTTCTGGTTGAGCTGAACTGAGGTCAGAGTATTGGATCTGCAACTGGGGTGAGAATGGGAGTAAAGAGCATCAAGGTCATTTGGCAGACGTCCGACATCACTGCTTTTGTGACATTATCAGTAGTGTTCAGCAGAAGGCTGCCTCAGATATCCACCTCAGGTCAGTTGGACATAGTTTGTCTGCCTCCACCCCCTTGTGGTGAGTAGATACCAATGCATCTGGTGGCAATAAAAACAAAACTGTGTGAATCACTGCAGTGTTTAATGACTTAAGTTCTACTTTTTTTTTCTTGTGCATCCTATTGTGACACAAATACAAGATACCTGACATTGAATAAATCATGAGTTTTAGTACAAATCAACAATACTTTCTTTAATCTGTTCATTTTATCTGTATTTCCACTGTGAGACATGACCTGTCTTTGTATGAAACATGGCAAAATGTACAGAAACATTCATTCATTTATTATTCACAGTAACCATTTTTAAGATCATTAATATATTCACTATAATATGCAGCTTTTCCCTTGGAATCATATGGCACCCTTTGAACTCCATTACAGTATTTGGTATAAGACGCCGTGCATAAGACATAAGACACTGTGTATGTTCTGCGACGATATAGACATGTGACTTGTATCATCCTATTATATTATTTATTAATGTGACATAAATCTGAAAAAAGAAAATTTGACAAACATGAACTGACATTTTCATTCTTAAATGAACTAGTTCTCCATTAAACCACCAGGTGTCACTGTCCTCCAACACACACCCAGTATGAAATAATTTAATCAGTCGTTCAGGTTAGAAAAAATGATGATAAACTGATATACTTCAGCATGCTCATTTTTCCACCACAAAAGTCTACGTTGCATAAATGTTTGCCAAAGCTTAAATATATCCATCTCATTCTTATCATGAGATCTTAAACAAACAAGAGGAGTTGAGTTTTGGTAAAGGGATAATGTAGTACTTCCAGTCTTGGGGATTGTGGTTATTAAAACAACGCTTTGCTTTATGTCAAACTCCTAAAATCTACAAATTAAGCAACTATACCAGAAATTATTTTCCAGCGTTACCTATTAAAAATCTTTTTTTTTTTTTTTTTTTTTTTGCTTCCTTGTGCTGAAAATGTGATGGATGTGCCTGTGGTGCATGAAAACTGACACCGAGAACTTTCACAATAAAACTAAATATGATGTGGTTCAGTGTCATCTAATACCATATCATCTTTGCATTTTTACAAGGAACGCAATAATGATGTATGCTCTTTGAAAGCAGGTTTGATGTGTGGGTTGGTTTGTAGCTTTGGGATTTTGAAATGGTTTATTTGGCCTCGTCATGAATATAAGAATTTAGTTTTTTATGAATAGCAGTATTTTTAATAGTAAAGGAATGATTGAATGTGTAAGTATATGCGTGTATGGTTGCACTTTTTTTTTCTTTTATGGAAATTCCTCAAGCTTTGAGTTAAAAACTAAAGTCATTCAACTTCTTTAACCTGTGGGATAATGGGGGGGGGGGGGGTCTGGACCCTATCCCACCTATCTAGTGTTGAAGTCAGAGTACACCTAGTATAGAGATTAATAACCTACACACCTATGGGCAATTTTAGGTTTAATTAACCTATCAGTGCATGTCTTTGGGTGTTGGGAAGCTAGAGAAAACCCATGCAAACAAAGGGAGAATGATGTGCAAAGTACAGACAAGTTGAAATGGAATCCAGGATGTTATCCACTCCACAACTGTGTCATCTCAAAACCAAACCCTTATGTCATAAATCGTCATTTAAAAATTTGTATTTCTTCAGTCTCCCAAAGTAGAACCAACTACAAAAGTAAGACGGACTGGAAAAATGTATTGCATTAATAAATACTATACAATACAGTGTGATCTATATATCTTTACTAGGTAAGAAAGGGAGGTTTTACATGGAGAAAGAATCAGATTATTCAACTGTATCTCAACATCCAGCCTCTGCTTTTGGGTCAAACTGATATTTTCATTAATATGACAAGTGACGTTAGTGCAAAATATAGTAATGCTGTTATAATATACTGTATATTTCAGAAAATGTGTCTTAGCAAAATAGTAAAAAAAGACACCAAATCAAAACGAGCATCTAGAGAATGCCTAATCTCACCCCTATTTTGTGCCAATCTGAAGTTTCTATGACAACAGTTCTTGAATTGGAGCCAATAATATGATTTTGACCATTCTGCTAAATGCGCCCTCGACCTTTGATCTTTTGCAATATTGATAATTTCATTATATGTATATATGCATCAATGTGCGTAATATTATGATAATATATCCAGTACTGATTAAGTTATAGCGTGATATGTCTGTGCTTGACACACGCAAACAGTGTTATAGAAGTTAATTTTGCCGCATGTCACCTTTGACCTCCACATATCTCAAAAACTACTGGTTGTAGGTAATAACACCAATTATGAGAATTGTATAAATGTTCATTGTGCATCGTTTAGTACCAATGTGAAAGTTCTGTGACCCTCTGTTCTTGAGTTATAACCAATAATGTAATTCTGACCTTTTTGTTAATTGTGACCTTGACCTTTGACCTTTACTCAAAGGGGTCATTGCATCTGATGCGCAGTAACTACATGTATATGCCCATGTAATTTCATGGTGATATCTCAAGTATTCATTGAGTTATAGCATGATATGTCTCTGCAGACACACACACACACACACACTCAGAATGATTATTATAATATCTCCAAACCAATGTTGGGTGAGATTAATAAATGTTAGTGTATTTATTAATATAAACCAAAGCAATAACTAAAAGAGCTCATAAAGAAAGATTGTATTGTGTGTCTGTATCAGGTCTCTGTTCTGGATCAGGCCACAGATCTCAGAAAAGACAGAATCCAGTTCTCCCCAGTTACAGGACAGATCAGAATGTAAATTATCCACATATTTTCCTCTCTGAAGATCTGGATTATCGTGAAGCTGCTCACATTTGGCTGCACTTTTTGTCCAGATCCCCTCATCGACGTCCCACAGACAAGAACATGGTCAACTAGAGTTACACCAATCTCATCAGGAACCATTTTTCTCCTCAGCTCTTCTTCTTCTTCCTCTTCCTTAACGTGTCTGTGGATCCAAAATAAGCAAACTGACCCATGGCTCTTTTATCTATCTGAGGTTCTGGTTTCTGTGTGAACAATTTTGACTCGTAGCATTTTCCACATTGAGAACTGTGTGATTTTGTGTGAATTATGATGGTTCTAAGATAATGTACCAATAATGGAACGGTCAGCTACAGTGATAGCATTTAAAGTCATTTTCTTCAGGGGCCACATTCAGCTTGATTTGATCTCCAATGGGTCAAACCAGTAAAATGAAAATATAACAACCTATAAATAATGAAAACTCCAAATTTTGTTGTTTTAGTCCAAAAAAACACTTATTCTATTTTTAAAATATTTTTTCAAAATTATCCAAATGCAAAAAAGTTAAGTGTCATAAGGAACATAAGGGCAATTTTAACAACATTTCGCCTCAGTTTATCATTTATCCATGCGTTCTATTATGGATCAGTTCTACAAAGACACTAAACTTTTAGCAACAGAAGCAGCAAATGATTCAATTTTTCCCTCAAATTTCCTTTATATATTTCAGTTGTTCACATTTGTTCATCTTATTCACATGTTATTGTTACAGGATAGTTTGTAAATGTAAACATTTTCATAATTTAATTAATTTTTTTTTTTTACAATCAAACCTCACCTCAACCTCAAATCCCCCCATGCTGGTCAGCACATCAGGCAGCAATTGATCTCCACATTTGATGATATTGCGCTGCTTGTGTTGCTTCTTCCCTGTTGTCCCCCATACTGACAATGTCTGCATCAATTATGTTTGTCCATGTGACCCCCTTTTCCTCTTCCCACCAATTGGGTCAATCTTTGAGAGTCTATTCACATAACGTGCCCCAAATACCACATGTGCCTCACTTTCATAATTGCTTGCACCTCCTGTGGCCCCGCCCTCTTCATTACCTCTTCATTTGTCACCTTGTATCTCCATTTTGATCCACGTAATTGATCTGAGACATTTTGGTGAAAAGTGTCCAAACTTTCCATGTTTCACTCGCATACAACAACAGAATAATTGCATTGTATATTTGCAATGTTAACTTCAGCAACAACTTTTTTGCCCTCCATACATTTTTCATTTTCTGGAACGTCGCACCTGCTTTTCCGATGCGTATTTTGACATTCTCTTCGACGTTCTCATCCTCACATAAAAAGTTAATGATAAAAAATTTATACGCAAAGAAAAAAACTGACAAGAAAATATGAAGTCGGAACAGTTGACGGGCCGCATTTGGCCCCCGGGCCGCATGTTTGAGACCCCTGATTTAAGCAAACAAGTAAAGTAATAATGGAAGCAAATGGATGAGCGCAATATGAGCCAGAATAAGAATCAAAGCCACATGGAGTTTGTCGACTGCTAAAAAGGTTGGGAGTGAAGAAGGGAAGCCCATCAGATTATGCAGCACCTTCCCACAGCTACGTTTCTGCGCAGACATTGATTTTGGCCTGGATTTTACCTAGGACCTAGAATAAGGTTAATGAAGACCTTTAAAACTAAGACGCTGCAGGATATGGAAGGTAAACACAACTACCTCTGCTGCTGATCTTTGAATCCACAAGAGGCGTACTTTGTCTTGGGGGTAAATTTATTCTTGTTGCTCCTGTGGTGTAGGTTCACAGACCAGAGGTGGTCGAAGTACTCACATTCTGTACTTAAGTAGAAATACAGCTACTGGTGTGAAAGAATACTCTGGTAAAAGTAGAAGTACTAATGCAACTCCTTCACTAAAGTGAAAGTTAAAAAAAAAAAAAGTACAACTTCTCAATTGTAATAAAGTAAAAAGTAAAACACTTTTTTTTTTTTGCTATGGATGGATTATTTAAGCAGGGAAAAAGCAGAAAAATGGTCTTTAAAAGTGAGTTACTGTGTAGATGATGTGTTTTATTGGGTCATGGTACTCAGTTTAGTGGGTATGGGCAGGAAAGTCATAAATAGGAGATTAAGAAAAGTGTAATGATGAGATTTTAAATCATGAGATAAAAAGTCAAAATTATGAGAAAAAAAATCAGAACTGCGAGATAAAACTTCAGAAATATGGGTTTAAAAAGGCAAAATTATGAGAAAAACAAGTCATAATTATGAGGTAAGAAATTGATAATTATGAGAGAAAAAGTTAAATTTATGCTATAGTAAGTCACAATTTGTGATTTATGACTTATATTTCATGCTGTCACATGTGTTTATTTTGAAAAAGTAATGAGTCTATTCTAAGAATGTAGTGTACAGATATATTTAAAAATGTAAAGAGAATAAAGTACAGATATTTCTATAAATGTAAAGAGTATAAAGTGCAGATATTTCTATAAATATACAGATAATTGTACAAAAATATAGGGAGTAAAAGTAAAAAGTTGCCAGAAAAATAAGTACTCAAGTAAAGTACTTATATCTAAAAACTGTACTTAAGTACAGTACAGGGAGTACTTGTACTTAGTTACTTCCATCTCTGGGTCAGACATGTTGGTGCAGCAACGTGTTATTAGATTTAATGTCACATATGAGGTGAATATAGACTATACACATCTATGTCATACCATAAGGCCAACTTCAGTCCTTTGTCATAACATGGTAAATATATACTAAGGTATGCCAGATATGCTTTATTTTTATTTTACTAGACCATGTGAGAAGCTTACTTTGCCATGGAAAAGTCACTAGACGAGAAAAGTGACCATAACATAAGCAGCTCAGGTCAAACCCAAAGGTGTCTTATTTCACTGTGGCTGATTATGTCACACATCAACACTGTTGTCTTTGCGTGTTGCTAGAAAGAAGACGACATATAAGTTCAACCATGAAAATCTGGGAAAAATGAGACATTCCCCCACATGTTATGGTGACACTGTCCTGAATAAATAACAATAAAGACCTAAAATAGGCACCTGAGACACCGCAAATGATTTGTATACCTGGAAAGCTTTATTTTTTACTCCTTGTTTGAAGTAAGGGCATCCAGCTTAAAAGAAGGACTGCCCTGCAGTTAAACCAGAGGTTCCCCAGCTGCCCCCCAGGAGATTTATGGTAGCAAAAGGGTTTTAACATGTACATGTCAACATTTGAAGAGATCCCAAAACATGCTTCAAGTAGCTGACATCAGTCTCTGGGAATTACATATGTCAACAGACTCCTATCAGACCTGTGTTGAACATATGGACAGTTTTAGTTCAGTAAAGATCTAGTAAAATGTGGTGAACAAGGCAAAATAGCTAAGTGTTTGCCCAAATAATTGTCTTATCTATCAATGCTTTTAGCAGCCTAATATCTAATACAGAGGTGTTTTAATTCAGGGACCACATTCAACTAAATTTGATCTGAAGTTATAATATAGTATTATATATAATAATGTATAAATAATGTCAATTCCAAACTTTTCCCTCTGTTTTAGGGCGAAAAAAGTAAAATGACATGATGAAAACATCCAATATTAGGCTTTAGTTTATCATTTACACATATACATTCTAACTTACAGCTCACACTGGATCTACAGATACACTAAATATTTAGTAATAGGTGGAATATTATGATAAAATTGTACTTACTTCTCTTAAGACATCTCCAATTTTTCATATTTGTTCTGATTATTGAGATTTTTTGTCAAATTATACTTTGTTTTAGTGTCACTAAATGAAAGAAAAAATAAATGCAGGCAGCTTTGGCTCAGTTGGTACAGTACATCAGGTCGTCCAATGACCAAAGGGTTGGCAGTTCGCTTTGGCATGTCGAAGTGTCCTTGGGCAAGACACTGAACCCTGACTTAGTGTCCCAGTAGGACTGACAGCACCTTAGAAACCTACTGGTGTGTGAATGGGTGAATGTGAGGCTAATGTAAAGCGCTTTGAGCACCATGAAGAGTGCTATATAAGTGCAGACCATTTACAAAATTTTGTTTTTTTTGTAACTTGTGAATATTGATAGGTTATTATGAGACTGAATTGGACCATGGACTAAAATGATTTATATTCTTAGTCTTACTTTTGAATTACATAAATCCATCCAAAGGGCCAGATTGGACCCTTAAGCAGTCCGAATTTGGCCCCTGAGCTGCATGTTTGACACCTGTTGATCTAATGTATTGAAAAAGTGGAAATTTTTGACTGTCTCATTTATTTCATCCTCCATCAATGAGCTCAGGTACTAAAATCTGATCCAGATGCTGGGTCTTACACTGTCTGCAGGCCCATCTAAACTCAATTGAAGCTAAACAGTTTATACCTGAATGGAAGACAAATATCAGTAATGTCTGTGACTGAGTTTGCAGTTGGCAGCTTTTAATAAACTAAATGAAAGACATAAATTCTGTTCTTTCTGTCTAAATACCAGTTCAGATATTTGGAGCTGCAACGTTGAGGCTTCGAGAGGGCACGGGTTAGATTTCCCGACGTTGCACTGCGAGGGGAGCAGAACAGTTGTTTTATATCCAACAGGGTTAGACGAAGAAGGAAAATAAGGTGAATTAAAGCTGCTCCCAATGTCCCCTACAAGGCATGAGGAGGCCAAGTAAGAAGGAGAGAAAAGAGGAGAGTTTTTCTGCAGCTGCGAAGCAAATATCAACAAACCTCTAAACCATAACCTAGCTCAATTCATGACAGATTAATCACATTTTTTCACTATTGTACTCGCTTTCTCATACTTCTCCACATTATTGGAGTTGGATTGCTGCTCGTACTTTTGGAAACTGACTCTCCAAACCCTCACCAACTCCCTGTTAATAATCTATCACCCTGCCGTGGTCCTTTGAAGTCTCTGTCTACTTTCCAAATAAACGTTTCACCGCCTTCACACTTGAGGGAGACAAAACTGTTTTAGCAATAACAGTTTATCTGACAGGTCAGTAATTCATGTGTGTTATTAGGAAAAGGAGTGCATGGACTTACAATGTTGTTGCTTTTTAAGTTTACACTAGTTTTCAGGTGTTTTTACTCTTATCCCTGCCCCATCAGAGCTGCTTTTATACTGACCCAAAACCAATATCCTTTACCATCATGCCTCCTCTCTGCCACTGATGGATAAGCCAGGTAAATGACGACAGCAGGTTGTCTGACTCATCAGCGCATCCTGTTTCTCATCTTGCTGATGTGCCTTTAAAGCATCCACCAATCATCTGTTTGGCTCGAGGTCCGGCATTTGCTCAGACCAAGAGATTTTTTCCCATGCATACTAATGTGTTCTTCGAAAACTCTCAGCTGGTTAGCTTCCAAGCAGTGTCCTCGTCTGTTCAGGCTGCGTAAATGAAGCTCCTTAATAAAGTGCAAAGAAAAGTTTGACGCTAACATGTTATCCAAATGTTAATGCATGAAAACTTCAAGAGCCGATTACGCACGCTTTCATTTTTCATATTGTGTGCAGGAAAAATATCCAAAAGTTTGGAAGGGATGAATGTTTTGAAGTTAATAATTTAACAAACAAAAATTTTTTTGTTTGTTTTTCTTTTTTTGCTATTTAGTTTTTTCCTCTTCAGAGCCAGATCAATATTTAATGTTCAATAAGCTCTGTGTTGAAAACTAAATACGTTATTTCTGTGTTTAATACATGTATGAATAGGTCTCAATTTACAGAAATAAAATAGAAAAATAAAATAAAAATACTGCTGTGTGAGACAGGTAGGTAAATTTGGGTCTGATGGTCCGTTTGTCTGTCTCTCTGTCTGTCTGTCTGTCTGTCTGTCTGCAGCAGAATTACGCAAAAAGTTCTGAACGGATTTTGATGAAACTTTCAAGAATGATAGATAATGGGTCATTAGATTTTGAGCAATGAAGGTCAAAGGTCAAGGTCACACTAAAGGTCAACAGCTTAAACACATCAGTGGTAATATCTCAGGATTCAGACAAGATAGAATCTTTTTTTTTGTTTTTTTTTCATTCACATCGTCTCACCTTCGCACATCAGACGGGTCAACACCTATGGCTCCATCACATCACGTTTTGACGTCATATGACGCCATGGCGGAGATCTGTTGTCTCTGACTGCCTTGTTCTTTTTCACTTTATACAATATGTACAAAATATTGTGTTCTCATAAGAATTTTATACTAAATGAAACATAGATGTTAAAATACAATTCAAAGTCAAACAGTTCTTTATTGTCATTCCCACATACACTCATACACACACATACTCCATGCTGCAAGACGTGCATGAAATATATAAATAGAATAAAATATAAAAAGATATTTAAATATATACACAGTAAGTATGGATTTTGGATTGTGATCAACATTGGATTAAAAAAACACTACAATATACTTATGAACTTTTATTTAACCTACATATTACAGCTGAAGTGATATATGCAGCTTATAGCAAAGTATATTTTATAATTAAATAGATTATCCCTAACCTTTTTACTGTATAATCTTGCTGAATAATTACTTCCTACAATTTCACAGACCTTAAAATATCACTTATACAAGCAAGTTAATAGTAAAATCATACATTTTAGTCCTTTTTAGGTTTCCTTTTGTATTGGTTATACACTGATTGTTCAGAATAATTAAATATGTTAAGTTGTGAATACTCAAAGTTTCAGAAATAGTACTACTAACTCAAATGTATTACTGTAAGTTGCTGCAACATGTTCTTCTTTTTAAGTACTTCCAACTAATATTTTTTTATTAATAGGAACTATTGTGAATATAAATGAACATAATTTAAAAACATAGATAAGGTACAACTGAGTGGAAATAAGTCATTAAATGCTTAGAATGATATTGTACTGTTATTTCTATTGTTTCAAATAACTTAACTGATCACTCCAAATAACCACCAATATCTATCACACCAAAAAAATTACAATCACAAAATTTTATTCAGGGGCGGCTGTGGTTCAGTTGGTAGAGCGGGTCGTCCAATGACTGAAGGGTCAGAGGTGCATGTCCCAGCTCTGTCTGTCCACATGTCCAAGTGTCCTTGGACAAAGACACTGAACCCTGCCTTAGTCTCCCAGTCGGACTGACAAAACCATAGAATACTAAGTTAATAAGTAATGTTTTAATTTAAATATACTTTAATAAACATCTAAATTTTAAGTTCTGGGCACTTGTATTTTTTAAGTTCATCAACTTAAAATATATATATTTTTTTAGTTCTCCTAACTTATTGCGGTTTACAGTGTATCTTGTATTATTGTTTTCTAAAAGCAAAGCTGAAATTACTATATGTACTCAGTTCCATAAAAAAAAAGAGTTCTTAAACTTAAAAAAAAGGGCCTATTTGAGAATGTTTGACACTGATGTCCACTTTGTCTTGATCTGACCTTTTGATTGTGTTGTGATCCTGCATATGACATTAATGCAAATCGATCCAAAACTACAAGAGCAAGAGACAAGAAAGATATTACATCAACAAACACATTAGAACATTTATGTAATTGTGCTTCTCACTAACGCTGAAGGCATGAATCCATAATTTCTTTGTGTCCAAGGTGACATATTTTCTCCCTTATCTCTGCGTGCGTTTGATTCTCCTCCCTGTCTTTTTTTTTTTTCCCTCTTCCTGAGGTCAATGGTTTCATTGGATAAACTCAAAGAGGTTCCCCTGAAACCCTATCAGCTTTCTGTTCATTTGTGTAGCCTCGGGTAGTTCAGGCCAAAGTCAACCTTTTCTTATTAGGATTCACTTGTAGGTCTGGCATGTTTTTCTCTTCTCCTCCTCAGTGTTTGATGTGTAGGATGTGAGACTTTGCAATTGCAGTGTTTAATTGAAAAAGAAAACTAAAAATGAACAAAAAAAAGAAAAAAGAAAAAGGCTCGTACTTTGGGCAGAACCTCTAATCAATATCAGACATTTGAAACAACACAGAACAGACAATGGGGGCGGATAGTGTTTGCACCGGAGGTAAAGACACAGATGGACTTGTACAAGAGAAAACACAATCAAAATAGAGCACTTTATTACAAATACAAAACACAACAGGAAAAGCGCTGTTCATTGCATAAATAGTTTGTTGGTGCTGTTTTAAATACAGTCAGTGCTGAAAAAAAAGGTTAATTTAGCATAATTTTCTTCAAAATTGCAACATTTTTGTTACCGTCTTGCTGCTGATATGTGCTTGTGTCTTTCTCTTGTTGAAGAGTACTGCCAATACTGTACTAGTGCTTAGTTTACAGAAATCTATGAAGTTCATTTAAATTATAGTTAATTTCAACATAATAAACATGCAAATGAACCATATATTGTACCTTGTAATCATTTAGATATGTACAATCCTTTTACAAAACAATACAAAATGAATATCAATTAAATATTTCCCCATATAAAAATGAATAACTTATGGTATAGTTGACGTTTAAAGGATAGTCAAGTTATAATGATTATCTACACGTACAAACAGAAAATTTCCTTGTATTTTGGAAAAGTACATACATTTAAGGTGCACTTGAGTGCCTAATGCTCAAAATCCTACATCAACATCAGTAATCATAACACAGTTCCCCAATATATCAATATATTGGTGTATAATATACAATATACTGCACAGAATGAATAGGATTATAGGAGAGATTATAGCATGTGGTCTCTCCAGCAGAAATATTGTGTGAAATATGACTGAAAACTGTGAAATGCCCCAGAAGATGAAACAAAATCTAATCAGTGCAGATTTTGAAACTGCAAAAGCGATGTGTAATAGTTGAAACTGCAAAAAGCTTTAGACGGCAGAGGTGATATCTGTCCTTACGTTAGGCTTCCAGACCTCACAGTCTAATAATATATTCATTTTGTATACGTAGCGACTAAAGATGCTACTGAGGTGAAACCGCCATCGCAGTTTCTCCCCATCTGAGGTCGAAAGCTTTGATCTTTATATCACAACATTCCTACGAAGGCAGCTCACACAACATGTAGGTGTGATGCCCATAGCACCATAGTGAGTGAATATGAGCAGCTATGATGGTGTTATGTCCTCAATTAACCACACTGTTAATGGTAAACCAAAACGCATGAGCGTGTGTATGCAGCACCATATACAGTAAATACTGTGTTTAAGGACCCATAATACAGATAAATTATTTCTCATCAATTAAAATAGTCATAGAAGTTATAAGTTCAGGTAAAAACATAACAAATTCATTTACAGTTTATTTACAAGTTATCAATGCTAAATCGTCTGCTGCCTTCAAATGTATGTTTGTGTCTTTAAATAAGCCCATATATACAAAATAATGTGGTCCAAGACTGTTGTGCAAATCCTTACGGGATTAAAAATAATGTCTTTGTGGTACTGTTGACTGTCAGCTTATGCGAAGAGGAAACCTGTGTTTATTTGAACCAGTGCAGGTAGTTTGTCTTGAGAGCAGGGAAGCACATGTTGTTGCTGCAGGAGCCCCCATAGCTTGGAGGGCAGGCAGAGCAGGGTACACCTACTTTGTAGGGAGCCTCTCCGATCCAGTTACCCCTGGTAGAGAGAAATAAGCAAACGTGTAGAATGAATAAACCTGGAGGTGACTGTAAAAGAGTCTTTATGTCAAATAAGCTCAAGGACTGCACTTTTAATGAGTCATGACATTGACCTCTGTGGAGCAGAAAACAGGAACATTGTCCCACTTTCTCATAAATATGAATGTGAAAGATCGCATGTTACACCGTCACATAGCTAACTTAAATAGGTCATGGATATCCCAGGCCAGTTGTACTCTTATATATGTTTCAAATGGGATTAAAGAACCAAGGTCACAAGTCTGTCACAAGTCCAAACAGAATCTAAGACTTGGAATTTATTTTTGAGATTTTTTTTTTCTCTCTCTCTCTCTCTCTCTCTCTCTCTCTCTCTCTCTCTCTCTCTCTCTCTCTCTCTCTCTCTTTCTCTCGTGGTACCGGTTCACAGGCTTGTATTGGGGTTATTTGAATCTTGTAACCACATGGGTGGTATTTCACAGCTCAGCACAGAACAGAGTAGGCTGTGGCGGGATTAAGCCTGCCGTCATCCTGTCGTCATCAGGTTAACAGGTTCACCAGGATCAGCAGATCTCTTCGCACAATGTAATTAACTCTATATGATGAACTAATAACAGCCAAACACTAACAAGTCAATTTGTTGAGTATACTTACTTTGGTGAGTAGTTGCAAACTAAATACGTTGCTCGTTTCCACACTGAACCCCATACATTCATATTATGGCAAGTGTGAACTGCACAGCCGACCTTGTTCGATGTGGCCCACACCATCTGCAAAACGAGTGAGTCTTAAATCAATAACACTGTGAAGGCATTTTAATCAGAGGCTTCGCTTGGCTTTTAATGTCATTTATGTACCTGTGTATAATGGGTACACATAGGACCGTAGCATCTGAGGGGGCATCGAGGGTTACAGTCACGTGGATATGGGAAGGAATAATCTTTGACTTCATCATACCACGGCTTCACCAGCTGAAGAATGGATCGATATCTGTGAACAAAAGACAGTTTCAGTCAAATATGCTTCCTGTAAAATTGCAGTTGTCTGATTTGTTCATATTACATTTAAGTGGGGAAAAAAAAGGTAAGTATTTAGTGAACTGTTCATCTCTGGGAGCAATCAGTGGTGAGTAACCACACACATTTTTGAGACATTGATCTGGAAACTATTGGTATTTTGGGATATGCTGATTGTTCAAATGTTCAATATTTCTGCTAAATTGTTGTTACGGTTCTGTTGTGTTGTCACGGCTTGTCAAGTTTTGTGTTATGGTATTCAGGACATTTACAGTAGGCTGATAAATTCTTAAATTCTGCTTTATTTGCAGTTATAATGAAATGACCTGGGGTTCAGGAATACACAGCACAATGTCAGCAGCATCAAAACCACACTAACAATTGTAAGTAATATGAGCAAAGCCCACTGGCATTTCCCCCACACTGAAAAACCAACCACATGTGGGGATGTTAGCAAGGTCATTTTAAAGATATACTCTAGAGCTTTAGTGTTTGCTGCCAAGTAGAAACATTTGTAATGCTTGAGCAACGGTCAAATTGTCAATATCCTTTTTTTTTTTTTTTTTACAATGTCTTGGCTCAGTTTTTGTGTGTAAGCTACCGCAACATGTTCTGCACTGCAAAATGCTGACTCGCCTTAGAGACTTCAATGGTATGTAGAGTTTTATTCATGTTTGTATAGCTTTGACCTCTCACGACCTTGAATGTGAGTATGTGGGAATGGAATATGTATGGTTTTTTTTTTTTATTATTTCTGCTTTTCTAATTTAGGGTCAAAGGTCATTATAATGTAGCACTGTGCTATCTCTGCATTTAAAATGGGAAGGTTTTCAACCCTGCATGTTACTCATTGTTTATGACACCAGAATATCTGAGAACTGTAGTTAATAATATCCAAAATCTAGCAGAAGTACATCTATAAAGTAGAATTTTCTAACACAACTATGTTTATTACATATATTCTTCTATGTTTCTACACATCTTCACATATTCTTGGTCTGTTTGTAATGTGTATTTGTATCTGTTTTAATCTGATTTAATCTGTTTTTATCCTTTTTTTTTATTAGTTTTTTATTTATTTGTTTTTATGTATATTTTGGACAAGCGTAAACTGAATTTAATTGAATTCAACTCCATAAAGTAATATTGTTTTAGCAGATTGCCTTAAAGAACTGCCAATCACAAGGTTAACAAGCTAAATTCCCTTGAGTCTCATGATGTTCCTCAATAAACACGTGAAGATGCCAAATGGAAAGTCAAGACCCACTAAAAAGGATGCACCTTTGTCCTCATGGGTCATGGCTAGCAACACAGCTTTTGTTTATTTGGAGGGTCACAGGAGCATTCCACAAGCTGTAACCGGGGCACGGTGCAAAAACTTTAAGGAGACAGAAGAGAGAAGAAGGGGGCTACAAGGCAACGACCATGAGTGTAGACAGAGAGAGTCATCCGTGAGAGGAGCAACAGATGTTAGGGACGGCGTCAAGGTTCACTCACCGTCCTGTCCTGACAGAGAGGTTCTGACCCAGGAACCGAAGGAGGTGTGACGGCCCGTGCTCCCACAGGCAGGCATGAGCCCAGTCCTCAGCTGTCTTAGCCAGGGTGTCGTCCCACACCTAACCACACGGACACATGAGGGGAAACATGGAAACCAATTACATAACTGAAAGGAAAATATAAACACAAGACACTCTCTGGCTTTGATCCATTCAACAGCGATATGTGAGATAAGAGTCGTCTCTTTTAAGTGTTACAGGTGGCAGGAAGTATCAGCTCATCCATCAAAATGGTTACACAAGATGAAATGGTTGTGTTTCTTAGTAACCAGTAAAACTTATGAACAGACCTTCTCTGTGGCGACAGAGGTTTGGCTAACATCACATGTTCATTGAGAGAATGACCCATATTCAAGTACTTCACACATATAGCTCATTGATAATTGACTGTAACATCAAATAGTCTTTTTTTTTTTTTTTAAATAAAACCCCTAAATATTAGCCTCAGTTTGCAAAACACAGCCATGAAAAAGGCTCAGGATCATGTTTGTAATCTCCTTTTTTTTTCATGTACTTTTTATGAGGCAAAATTCTTAAGTAATTTTTGGAGTTGCAGTCTGTCAGAGTTCTCACAGTTCTGCAACTGACCACTGCCTTCAGACTACTGGTTCCATATATGACCCTTCTCTGGAAGTAACTTCTTTGGTGGTCTACTGCAATATAATCTGGGAAACAGCTGAAGGTGTCAAGCACATTTGTCACTTACTTTGTTACAAACTTACACATCTAATAAAATCAATTATTTTCCATTCCACGTGGTAGCCAAAGTAATTATTGCAAACATTTTTGCTTGATTTTTGCAATTTGACAGGAGCCTTATGATAATAATAATAATAATACAAGGTCAATAAATGGACAAATATCAGTGTGTTAACAGGAATAAACATGATGTAGGGGTAAAAGCTTACACTTACCATGTATTCCATATTGGATGCTGGTGGAAACACTTTCCCTCTCACTTTGTTGTGGTAATCAAGAATGGCAAGCATGTCGTTCTGACTAATATAACGCTTCCTCCTGGTTTTAGAAATAGATGTGGTGTCTGTTCCATAACTGTGCTCTGCGCCGAGGTTGGTGAAATTGGCGGCTGGCAAGGACGAGGACACAGCAGGAATAGTTGTTGCCAATGCACTTGCTCCGCAAGATATGCACAGAAGTATTAGGTCAACGGCAAATAACTGAGATTTCATGTTTGGTTTTTAGGAAACTGCTCACAGAATATCCTGCGTCCTGGACCGACCTGGGAAAAGAAAGCAACAGGACAAGACTTAAAGCAATGTCACTGTGCGCACAAGTCTATATAAGGTCTGCAACTGGACACAAAAAATAACATTAAAACCTCTTGTGCGTGAAAAGTGCAAATGAAAAACACCAGTAGCATTCTCATACAGAAGCGCACTTACCTATTGTTGAGTAATTTGTCCCTGATTTGCGTCTGCCAGGCTGTGTATCACCTCCACAGCCTCTGTAATGGATTGGAGAAAGAGAGAGAGAGAGAAGAAGAAGAAGAGAGGGAGGGCTCCAAGTGAGGAGTTTTTGCGCTTTGCAAACTTTGTGAGGGCTACCGAAGAAGTCCGCCTTAGTGGGTTTATATAATGTAGTGGACGATGCAGGAAGTGCGCCTGGCTGAGGTAGACCCACAGCCCCTCCTTGTCACCTGAAACACAGCATCATTTGGAGACGTGTTTGGTTTATGCTCCTGGATTATTTTACCCTGTTTCATCAGCACATCTGGTTTTAATCTGAGCAGCTGCAGGACTTGTCATAAAACATTAAGAGTCAAATCAGAGGGAAAACAATAGATAGATAGATAGATAGATAGATAGATAGATAGATAGATAGATAGATAGATAGATAGATAGATAGATAGATAGATAGATAGATAGATAGATAGATAGATAGATAGATAGATAGATAGATAGATCAACCTTTATTAATCTCAAATGGCACAAGTACAAAAAAGTGTTGGAATATAACCTTATAGCTCAGTATAATGAAGTATGTTGTATGGCGTATGTGATTTAACTTAATATTTATTGCCATAAAATATTAAAACCACATTTTAACCCATAAAGACCCATTGTAGCAGTTCCCGATTGGATTTTTCTCTCTTCATTTATTGCAATATTATCCTCTGTATTTTAAAAATTTCACTGTAAATCATATATTATTTTAGATGTTCATGAAATCTCAAGAGTTAATTCAAAGTTATTAAAAACAAGTGTGTCCATCCACTTTCATAGATCAAACTCAATGCTGTAGAAGATGATGGTGTTTCCATGTTCACTATGGAAGCATCTATATGTTCAAATGAGTCATATCTGATGACCATGAAAATATGACAGACTGTATTTGACACCAATTGTTCACATGTAATAATAGGTTTAGTGGATCAACAGGTATCAATCATGTTAGTTCAGTAGACCTATGCTTTTAGTTGCTGGTGGACGTTTGGGGTTTTATGGGTTAAACAGCCAGAAATGACACTCTGGGACCATTTGATAGTAATAAACATAACCTATCACATCATTCCCATGTGCAGGTGATGAAATGTGCACTCCTCACTCTCCTCTTCACTGATTTGTGTTAGGAACATTCACTTAGATTCACAGATGGAAGAAGCCAGGTTCATGAGTCAAATCAGTAAGAGCTGGTTCCATGTGTCCTATCAGTCTTCTTTGTGGCATTCATTACACTATAAAGATTACACTTGTTCGGTGTGTGGCTCCAGCTGTGTGGTTTGCCAGGGCAGATGCTGAGCCAGGAGAAGAAAAAAAAAAAAAATCCCTTCTGCTGCAGCTCGTCATTTTCATTGGCAGCTGGTGAACAAATTAAAGCAACGTGACGCAGGAACACTTTTCCTCCCCCCCTTTTTTTTTTCTCTTGCTCTTTTTCTCCCATTGCCGACAACTGGTTCTTTCCCAAAAATCTTCTTGGAAGTGATGGACTTTTCAGGTGCTGGAATGGTGAAAGGGATATATCACTCAAGAGTGGTGCACACCAAAGATTTTTCTCCACTTAAATTCTGTCCATATATTTCAGCCCTTTTACTCTGTATTGGTACAAATTCTCAGTATATGAAGTTAAACTGATGCAGGTTGGACAGAATTTAAACATAAATCATGATTGGATACTTAAAGTACTTAAGGTGGGAGATCTTTTTTTGGAACATTTTTTACCATATTGCTTGAAAACCTCTTCACGATCCCATATCATGCACTGGAATAGAATGTTTTAGTCCAGTCAAGAGGGTGGAACCAGAGGAAAACTCTGGCCAATCATTGTACTGATCATCTTTACAATGATTGATTTGCTGAAACGTCCATCAAATATAAGCCCCACCCACTTCTGTGCATTCACATATACAGTTATGGCGAAAAAGACAACAACCGGCAGCAAAACCAAAGTAAAAACTGCGTTTGAAAAAGCTACGCCCATAAGGAAGCTGAGCGAAGATCGGAACAGGACAAAGGTGGGAATCGCTATGACTTTCCAGCGCTGGGGTCAACTGAAAAAGGAAAAGGGGCTCAAAATCGATGCTAAGGTGACCATGTTTCTACTCGATAGGTGATGAACATTATGATTATATAATATTTCAACATACTAATCAGTTATGGGTATCGTATTCACCCCGTTAGTGAGAAAATGTCCGATATTGACCAAACATAATGTTCCAGCAGGTTTTGCAAAGTTACCGACACTGTGTGTAAACTGCTGGTGTAACAATATAAACTATTGTCCTTATCCCTTTGTTTTCCCATTTCATGCTTCTAAACCTTTTGTTAGCGAAGCTTCATGTGACAAACAGATAAATGTTGCTTATTGTTTTGTTATTTAGGATGATAATTGACGTTGAGTTCTCATGAATGCTCGTGAACCTCCGTGATCGCTCCAGACAGCAGCGCGTTAATGTGTTTTTTAAGGCGTGGCTTCGAGGGGTGGGCTGACAAACAGGCATGGGTGTGTATACTTTCAAAATATAGCTTGCAGGAACCATTTTCCAACATCTGCCTTTAATGGTAGGATGGGAGACGTTTTCTGGAGAATTCTTTTTTGGGTTTTTTTACCATATTGCTTGAAAACCTCTTCACGACCCCATTGCACCCACTAAAATAGAATGTTTGTAATAAAAAATAAATATTTTAGTCCAGTCTAGTGGGTGTAACCAGAGGAAAACTCTGACCAATCAGTGTACTTATGATGATTACACTGATTGGATCCTGACATGCCCATCACACCTCAGTCCGCCTCCCCGTCCCCCTCTGCATGTTCACACACTCATAGCATCCTTCCCATAGCGTCTGCATAGGCCGTGCAAGGAGAGAAGCACTTCAGGTGAATTTAGCCAAACTATTTCGAACCCACAGCATTAGCTCGCCCAGATTTTCTCGTGTTGGAGCAAAGACCAGTCTGAAAAAGAAAAGGAAAAACTGTCCTTGAAAAAGCAGCTGCTTGGATAAAAGACACCCAAGAAGGGAACAGGAGTGAGCATTGGTACATCTTTCCAGTGCTGGCGTTAGCTAAAAGTGGAAAAGTTGCTACAAACCCATGCTAAGGTGGCCCTGTTTCTACTCCATAGGTAAGATAACATCTTATTCATACAATATTTTCAGATGCTAATTGGTTAAGGGTATTGTATTCACCCTGTCAGTGAGAAAATAACAGATGAAATGCTCTCGTACCTCTGTGACAGCTCCAGATAGCATGCACATTCATGTATTTTTGAAGGCATGGTTTTGAGGGGTGGGTTGAAGAGGCATGCGTGTGTATAGCTTAAAATTTTATAGCTTGCAGGAACTGTTTTTCCAAGCTCTCCTACTCTACCTTTAAAAACTAGGTATGACTTTCAGCACAAATTTATTCTCCAAATTTGAAAAACCCGAGTGATAGCCTAACTCTTACGAATCCATTAGTTATTCTATGTTTGTGCACCTGAATCTACTGTGGCTGGGAAGGCTCACAACGACAAAACAAAGAACACAACACAACACAGAAAGCCAGGAACAGAAGTGACTGTATTTTCCGACGGACCAAGGAAAGCAAAATTACCATAGTCACCGTTAAGCAGCCATTGGTTGTAAAAATTTTAAATGAACGTAGAAGTGAAAAGGTTGGAAAAGTAAGTAGAAGTATTTATGTTTTTGACATTCTTTTTCCACCCGTAAATGTCAGGTTTGCCACTGACTTTGTATTGCTTAATGACGATAATGGTAATTCTGCTTCTGGTGCTCTGTCGGAAAATAGGGTCATTTCCGTTGTGGCTTTCTGTGTTGTGTTGTGGCTTTTTAATGTGTTGTGTTGTGGCTTTTTAATGTGTTGTGTTGTGGCGTTTGCATTTGTGTTGTGGCTTTTGTATTTGTTGTGAGCCTTCCAGCCACCATACGAATCACTTCCAGCTTTGAAGATGACTTCACCATAAACATAATCTGCTTATTTACATAACAAATGTTCCTCTGGGCTTTTGGGTAAGTGCATTGTGATACTGTGAATTCCACGCAACAGTAATTTTTCTGTCTCTTTGTGAGTGCTTTATCCAAATGTCACCTTGACCTCCATTCATCATGTACTCATTCTTTAAAATAAAAAAAACAGATGGACTGTATATTTTACGTTGTGGCAATCTGGATCATTTTCTTGCCGAATCTGTGAGAAATCTCTTTCACTTGGTCCCTGCATGGAAATCCCATTCCCACAATGCACTTGGTGACAAATTTCCTAAAAGACCCAAGTGATGTTGAAGCGGACTATATTTATGATGGAGTCGTGTTCGAAATCTTTGACCGTGACGAAAGTAATTCAGGGGCATAAACATGAAAAGACTAATACACAATGTGATAATTAGAGTATAAATTAAAGTAAAAAACACTGTGATGAAAGTCATATGCTGCTTTAAATATTTCATCTTCTGACACATGATCTAATACTGTGTTCAATGCCCAGACACTGAGGAAAAATGTCCTTTTCCTGTTCATCCTTTACTTTTTTAAAAAATGGGGATGTGTTACATATGGGTTTATTTCAGCCTAAATACTATGAGATAGATAGTTTTATATCAAATCTATCAAGATTTGTCTATCTGTGCCTTGTAATATATACAAATACAGTACTTCAAAGCACAAATGTCCATATATTCACATGAATTAAACCTGTTCAGTGTCTTTTGATGGGGATGGGGTGATTTTACTTCTGTTATGACTGTGCACGTTCACATCTGCTCAGTCTTTTGACTCATCCTCTCATCTGGAATCAATAGTCTGGCCGCTCTTTAGCCAACCAGGTCCACAAGCCAAAGACTATGATTAACACAAGCAAGTGAAGAGATCCTAACCCAAGGTTTATAACCATACAATAATCCATATCATCAGATTAGCTACATGTACACACGTCTGGCAGAATTTCACAATGTCTTAATGTTTACTTGGTTCCTAGCGTCTGATCTGAGACATGTTACAGTGATGTCAAACCTTCAGTTACTTTGTGAAAAGCTTGGAACCGACATAGACTATAATGCAATGCTTTTGGAGTGTGGTGCTCTGGTGCTCGCTCCATCCCATAACACACGAACACACACACATTTTCTTCACGTGCAGTCTCCTCAAGGCTCCAGATGATATTCCCTCAGCCTCAGAGTGCTGGTCCTTGTTTTTACAGTGAACCCAGTGACTTCGAAGAGGTCGAAGCATTATTATCATATTATCAGAGGAGTAATTAGGGCATTATTTGGGGCACATGGTGCTCAGAGGGCCTTGGGTCTGTTTTGGAAAGGCATTCTTTTTCATACAGAGCATTTATTTACCTACAACGCATTGTTCCAAGTTTCCCCATGCTTCCCCCCTCTCCGGAGGCCTCTCGAAGCCCAGTGTTGGTGCCAGTACAGAGAGAATGAGGTGCAGTTGTGAGCGAGAGGGAAAGCATGGAAGAAGAATAGAGACTGAAGCAGACCTAGACTCAACAAGTGCTGCACTGAAATTGTTTGTAGATAGTTTCATAGAGAATCAAATAACATGTCCAAAACAACCATTTGCCTTTTTTTTTTTTTTTTTTTAAGCAAATAGAATTCAACCTAGGACTGAATCACAACATACTGACCTGAGCAATTCAATAAGTAATAGAATCTCCTAAGGATGGTCCCTGCCTCTGTCTGCTATTCCAGCAATCAAAGCACATGTTGTAGACTCCAGCTCAGCTGTGCACTCCACCCAAGGCTATTGTTACTGAGCTGGCAGAGTGCAGCGTGCATGGGAAAGTCGCTAAGAGATCGGCAGCGTGTAGATGGACAGATGAGAGAGAGGTTTAACTTCACAGAGCAAGATTGGATATTAACTCTTCATGCTGATGGATATTATCAATTTAAATTAGAGATGTCAGTTGTAAACTGTTCGTATGTTGAATTGCAAATGTGAAAAAAAAACAAAACAGTTTTATTTTGGCTTTTTAGTTTGGAGGCATCTTTAATGTTGGGAAGTTGTGATGTCATGAGTTGGTTTTTATTGGCTTGGGGGCAAAAAGAAATTGTGACATTTCGAGAGTGGTTTACATTGGTCAGAAGCCCAGTCTCTAACTTCAAGCTGTCCAGGCTGCTTTTCTTCCACACACAGCTGTTAAACATTGTATCAGTGGAATATACAGTTACATAGCAAATATTGTATGTTTCACACAGTCTGTTAACTTACAACAGGGCAAAGGCTTGTTGACAGTGAAAAAACCTTGGGGTGAGAAAGCTGTAACCCTGTGTCCCTGACAGAAATTCACAAGTGTAGAGTAACAAGCAGAATAATTAAGTCAATAAATATCAGAGTCTTTTGATCAAAGGGTGCCCTAGCTGAGCTTTAATTTTACTCGAAATTAAATTCCAGCTGTGTTTAGATTGTATATACACCAAGGTGCTGGTATAATTCCACTGATAAGCAATTTTTGTAGAATCCAGCTGAGAAATGGTACAAAGCTGGTTGCTAAATACTGTAAATGCAACACCTGAAGCTAAGAAAGGATCCAATATAACCCACAGCCACTAAACTACCTCCACAAACATCACCACAGATGTTCTATTCCAGGCTGGATGTTTGCCACCAGTGTTGTCTAGATACACGTCTGACTGTTGTTTGGCTGCTTGTCGGGATCTAAAGTGACCTCTGTCAAAGGAAGGAAACAGACTATAAAGACCACAAAAGCAACATCGAGTGTAAACAGCAAATGAAAGTGAGAGGCTGCCGGTTCAGATCCAGCTAAAAACGGTATTATTCATCGATACTTCACTTCCAGCTTTGATGAATAATTCAGAAGTAGGTCCAATAACATAGAGATGACAGAAAAAGGCAGTGACTTTCGATGCCGTCAGCTTTATGTAAGAGCATATAAAGTGCTTCAAACATTCTCTACAAACATTATGTCTGCGGGACATACACATTAAACATGCTTTTTCCTCTAATGCTATTTAAAGTGTGGGAGAAAAACCTGAGAGGTTACCAGTGTAGGGCATTTTCTACAGGAATAAGCAGTTCAGCTTCTGTATCTATTTTTGACATGTTACATTCCTTTACCCCCAGATATTCTCACCCATCTATAAGACATTTACAACCATCTTTGATGCTTAGGCCTTGTAAGACTGGACAGAGACTGGGCTGCGGTCACACACAGACATTTCTCAAGAGGTTCAGATGTCAGCTGAGAGAGAGACAGGCAAGCATGAAAACTCCAGCAGGACCTAAAGTTAGAGCTGAGACATTTTATGATGTATCTTCATGACAGCAGGTAACAAAAACTATCACCTGGGAATCAGAAGTGAGCTGCCAAACCAAAATAACCTATAGAGAACTTTCTAGAATGCTGTGAAATGTGCATAAAATGGAGTTTTTGTGACCTGCTCAGGCCAGTTGGGAGCAAATAAGATGGTCCGATGCATACTGCTTGGATGGCTGGTTGGATCAGGCTGTGGCTGGGTAGGCTTGGAGGCAGTCTAGACAGTAGATGAGCAATGAGCTTGGCCTTGGCAGACTTTGTCCTGTGGCTGGGACACTTGGGCAGGGCAGCACTTATGGGACTCTGGTTCTGACAGAAATGTTACATTCACTGGTTTAAGCAGTTTATTCTGAGGTCAAACCATCCCAGCATTAAGTGTCTAATACAATATTTTGATGAGTTTTTATATAGGATTTTTTACATGCATGGACTTACATATGCATCTACATTATAAAAGGGAAGTGGACTCTGTGTTTGTGTGTGTGTCTCAGGCATTATATAAAATCCAGGAAGAGCTGACTGCTGCTGTTTGGCATAAATATGTATTTTTGGTCTGTTAAGAGACTAGCGAAAATGTCAACTTAATAGGACCAATATTTTAGGAGATATTTGTAATTTTGGAACACAATAGCCTTACAATCACGTTACTATGCCCATGATGGTTGACAGAACATCTAGTACGAAGAACTTAAAAACGAGAACAATGCATTTACTAACTTCAGTCCCAAGATATCAGTATTAATATATTAATATTTGCTTGGATTTTATAGAATGATTTACCAATTTTTTTAATGTACATGCTTAAAACATGGAAGCAATTTTTTCCCCCCCAAAAAAAGTCAGCTCTGCCAAGTATAAAAACATCCACCTCAAGAAATTATGCCCCCCCCACACAGGTCAACACACTAGTAATTATATATATTCCATAGTCTTAAATTGAAATAAAGTGTTTTTCCTAGAATCAAAACATTCCAAGGATTTATGATTAGACTTCCACCACTATACTACTGCTCTGAAGAAGTGATCATTATCACAAAGTGGAGGAAAAGCTTGAGTCTCGATCCCTCCGTGGGTGGTTTAAGGCTTGATCCTTGCTCACTTGGCACCTGGTAAGAGCTTTTCTAAGGCTGGGAAGCACAGGCTGTGGCTGCAGCTTGCAGAATTTGCACCCAGAGAGCAGCGGTGACATCTGGTGAACTGTACCATTCATCGTTAAAGAATATGCAAATTGTTATGTTGGATTATTTTTATGTCAGCTTTTCTTTCTTGATCCTATTAGTGCCTGTTCAAGCAGGTACCTGCCAGAAAACCATGCAACACAGTACAATAACACAAGTGATACCATTGTTACACTGGTGGCTGCTCCTTTAATGATCTAAATAGATATGTTTCTTTTTACAGTTTGATTATAGATTTGTATTTTTCTTATATTAACTTTACCATAATAAATATCTTCCATTAATTTCATAATTGTGACTATTCTACTGTGTATTTTCTGCATTTCAGGCCTTGTGAATGACAGAAAACTGGAAAATAAACACAAAGAAGAAGAAGGAGAGTTCAGAAGGTTGTGTACTAACGGAGCTTTAACACTGGAATTCAAGCAGTCTGTCAGCTCACATTTGATTTGTGAGTAAATTATATCGTAAAAGAAACACACAGTGTTCTGCATCAGACAAGCTTCTTGCGTATTTACCTCATTTAAATTTCCCATCACATTAATGACGTTGAATGAGTAATTATCAATCCATCATCAGCAGGCTTTTACCCAGGCCATGGTTGTGATGATATCACTGTTTTTGTTGGATCTGTCCTATCAGTAGAGTCAGATCT
Source organism: Siphamia tubifer (assembly GCA_020466265.1). NCBI lineage: Eukaryota > Metazoa > Chordata > Actinopteri > Kurtiformes > Apogonidae > Siphamia > Siphamia tubifer. Next base: position 32,692,369 of record CM035802.1, on the reverse strand, counting down.
TTCTGGTGCTCTGTGTTCCCTGGACGTGATGGATTTTAAGTCAAGATGAAACCATTTCCCGGTGGATTGCTGGGAGTCCCCGTCAGGCCTCTTGTCCTCGTCATTACTACGGTAGCCTCTGGGTAATTTCTAGGTTTTCCCAAGTTCTCAGAAGTACATTTGATAGGACTGGTCAAAGTGTTTCATACTTTATTGAACATTTCCCAAATGCGGGGCCAGAAAAAACTAGCTGTTTTGAGCCAAGGATGGAGAAGTTGTTATTATTTTGTTTCTGTTTAATTTGATATGTCATAATCCTTAAAAACAAACGTCAAATCCTTAAAGGACTGGACTGATAATATGAGAAAATATGGATGAATTTAAATTCTCACCAACATCACTGGTTTGGTTTGTTTTTGACCAAACAAGATGTTGTCAGATGTTCTTGCTCTGCCTCCCCTTTTGTAACGACTGAACCCACCGCGGCAGGTGGCATCGCTCGTAAGAATTTACTGCTTGGTTCCTCTGGTTCAGTGCAAACAAACCAAGTTTTATGGAGCAAATACTGAGAGGTCATCGTTGCTGCAGTTTGACTGTACCAGTGCAGACAAATATGGTGTTATTCAACCAATGTACATGTGAGCTGTTATTATAGAAGCATTCAGGATGAGTTTGAAGGATAAATGGAGGATTACATATTTTAACTTAATGGTATCAGAAAGAATTAGGCCTATGTATTACATGTATTTTTGCTCAGTTAGGTTAGTTGTCTCTTTGTGGACTGAAAAAGCAGTTTTCATAATGACTTCACTACATTTACCCCACACCCCAAAAGGGAGGCAAGGGTAGTGTTTTTGGATTGTGTCTTTGTTTGCCCATTTGTTTGTCTGTCTCTGTTTATTTGTCAGCAACTTTACACAAAAAACTACTGGACCAATTTCCATGTGATTTTCAAGAAAGGTGTGAGGTGGTCAGGAATAGATCCGCTTAAATTTGGGTGAATAGAGGTCAAAGGTCAAGGTCATCCAAAAAATAGTTTTCACAATCAGGAAATGAGGAAAATTCTTTGTGAGGGGGAACAGTTTTTTTGTGCCTGGCACCAGTTGGTTGCAACTGTTGACAGATAGGAAACCTGACATGGGCTTCAAAATAGCATTGTGACCTTTGACTTTGAGTGATCTGGAAAGGTCAAAATCAAGGTCACATGATTTTAAATGGTCGTAACTCAAAAAATTGTGGTGATAAGTACTCAGTTACTACTGCTGACAGATAAGAAACCTGACATGGGCTTCAAAATGGCATCGTGACCTTTGGCTTTGAGTGACCTTGAAAGGTCAAAATCAAGGTCACGTGATTTTAAATGGTTGGTTGCCAAAAATAGTGGTGATAAGTACTCCGTTACTATTGCTGACAGATAAGAAACTACACGTAGACTCCAAAATGGCATTATAATCTTTGACTGTGAGTGACGTTTAAATGTCAAACCCATAGTCTTATGTTTTGAGAGAGTGATGTCCATTAAAACCTAAAGTGTTTTTCAAGGAGTCTGGTTTGTTGTACCTGGTATAGTTTGAGTATTTAGTATATTTTTTATACATGGGTTGTATATATGCAATGGTGTAAGTATAACAAAAAATACCAACTTCATCCTATTATCTGGTGACCGTAGTGGGAATAAAGCAAGTTCAGAAAATGAATGAATGACTGTTATGTGGTGCATCAATATAATTGTTTCTAATTGATTTTGGAGGTCTGTACCAAACAAGAACAGGTTAATGACAGAAGTAATCCTGAGTAGGTCATGTGTACATTAGCCTTGAGCTGAATTAAGTTCATAAGTTCAATGTATTTTTCCTCCTTTGTAAAAAAAAAAGAACAAAACAAAAAACAAAACAATCACTCTGTCATATTTGTGTGGATGGGTTCTTTCCCTCGTCCCATTTCTACTGTTTACATGAATATGAACTAGAGTAGAATATGATCAACATCTTGAACCCGGGTTAAAACTTCTATTATTAATGAGCACTGTCAAACTTTCATTCAAAACCTTACATCATCCGGGAAATGTTTTGTAATTCTACACTTCTTAATCTTTTCGTATAGTAAACTCACTCTTTTGTTTCCATAAACCTTTGAACCATGTGGCGTGAATATGGGTGTGTGTCTGCCTGTTGTGGATTGCTGTGGTGGTTTTAACCTGCTTTGCATCAGCAAGTGTTTTGACTCTCCTCCACAACTTGGTTACAGTCCAGTTCATTTCTTTTTACTGGCCTTGGTTCTCACGGTAATCCCATCTGCAATTCCACAGAGCACAAAGTGAAGTTTAATCAGAAAGATGCAGCACGCCAATTTCAAATCATCCTATGCATGCATATGTATACAATCAGATGACTGACACTCGCGCATGATCTCGGGTGAAAGCGAATTATCAATTGGGTTGTTGGACAAAACATTTTATTACTTCACTTCCTAACCAAACTTCCCTTCTTTTGACCCATTTATTAGACTGATGGATCGTGTTTCTCTGCCACAATACTGATCATCCAAAGGTTTGTCATAGATATGAAAACTAAGCCAGGTTACGAGAAGAATCATCCAAAGTTCATTATTATTTTTCATGTCAGTGATGTATAACGGCAAACCACTTCTTAAATCTAGTTCTGCGTCAGATCTGAGGGCATGCTTCATTATATTCAATATGTCACTAAATTTTTTAGATCTACTTGACAACTTGTAAGTGTTTTATCACGTATCACTCAAGTGCTTTGGATACCCTTATACCTTAAGGTCCTCAGTTTGTAAAGTTCAGTTGATTCTTCCTGCTATCCTGTTGACAAATAGGGCAGTTTACCATTTATCTTCTATTACTTTTCTCTTTTTATGTACATTCTAACAAAGTATCCATGTCTTATCTGCTTCATATGTGGAAGAAAATTCCACATTATTTAAAAAAACAAAAAAAACAAAACAGTAACAGCTGCAAACTATTTGACATTGCATTTTGTGCTTTGTGGTTATTAGGTTAGTATTTTAGCAATTATTGCTAAGTTATTTAAGAGGCTAAGCAGTACGGAAATGGGAATATGGGATTAGAGTCAACAAACAAAGTATTTTTTTTTTTTTTTTTTGCTTTTTTTTTTTTTTTGCTTTTTTTTTTGCCTTGTAAAGTGCTAAAACAAAGCTGAAATAAACTCATTGGCCACAGAATTAAGTACATTCATTCAGTGTTAACACATATATTTATTATGCCAATCAGATGGTATCATGTAGACATGGTTAAGTGAGTTCAGAGAGCTTCAGAATGGAGACTAGAGGTAATTTAAGAGACTTTGAACAAGGCATGGTTGTTGCTGCCAGACGTACTGGTCTGATTATTTCAAAAAGTGCTGATCTGCTGGGTTTTTCATGCACAGCCATCTCTAGGTTATACAGAGAATGGTTTGAAAAAGACAAAAATATCCAGTGAATGCCAGTTCTCTGAAAGTACCTTGTTGTTGGTGCCAAAGGTCAAAAAAGAACAGTTTGATGCATCTGGGCTGACAGAATGGCAACAGTAACACATATACATATAACAATGGATTACAGCAATTGTATATACACTTACTGGCCATTTTATTAGGTATACCTGTTAGTAATATGTGATGTGAGTGTACAGTATAACAACCAGGCTTATAACAAAATAAACAAGTAGTCTAACCTGAAACGATAGCAGCTTGGCTAAAGCAAATAATACACAAGGGGTAAAACAAAATAGACATTGACACAAACCAAATACAAAAATAAAACCTAACCATAAATTAATCCTGTGATGTAAAGTCTCCATCCATCAGTCACATCCTATGCCTGACTACAAATGGACGTCACAAGCAACAACACCTGCTGACTCACAAATACAGAAAAGATTAATTCAACTATTAAATTACAAGAACAAAACAGTGTTAATATGTGTGCACTCCATAAAAAGAGTGCAAAGTTAAAAATATACAAACCAAATGAACTGTAATGGTAAATGCAAAAGTGTGGCCGACAAAGCAATAAACTGACAAGTCAAATAACAACTTTAGTGTGACAAACTAATGATGTTGGAAAGTGTTTTTTTTGTGTGGTTATATTACCCTGTGAGGCTATGGGCATCACACTTTAACATTTACTGCTATAATAATGTTTAATGGATTATTTTGGTAATGTGAGGCCACCGTTGGATGTTCTTGGCTTCAGTTTCTGTCATGTTTGGTAAAGTGACAGTGAATAAAAGTTAGTGTCATCTAGTGGTCAAGGTGGAAATTGCAAACAAATCAACAGAGAAGCTTTAACAAAAAAAAAAAAAGAGCCAGTGCTATTTTTATGGCTGGTCCTAAATGATTGTTTCCCTCTATATTTAAGTGATTTATTATCATCTATCATAAAATATTCCTCCATATTTGCTATTTTTTCCAGTAATTAATTTAATGATCATACAAGGTCAGATTAAAGTTGAGGGTTTTTATATCAAAAACACATAAAAATGAGGAAAATGTGGCTCTTTTAGAGAATATACATAATTAACCAGACATAAAACTAGTGTGTCCATCCACTATCCAACTGCATGGGAATCAGTTATTTACAAGGTGACAGTGTTTCCATGGTAACTACAGAACCTCTGAACATACAAATGGGTCATATCTGATGAACATGAAAAGAAGACAAACTGCTTTTTACATCAGTTATTTATACGTATTGAAAGTATTAGTGGCTCAACAGTTTAGATTAGACGGTTTTGGTCACTGGTGTTTTGGGATTTATTATGTCTGCAAAGGAGGTTATATTTTACTGTTTGTCCGCAAGATAACTCAAAAATGAATGGATGGATTCTGAGGAAATTTTCAGAGATGATTGATAATGCATCAAGGAATAAACCATTTAATTTTGAGCTATAAATGTCAAAGGTCAAGGTCACAGTGAAGGTCATAAGTGGTGATATCTCTTAATCCAGACCAGATAGTATTAGGTGTTTTTTTTTTCATTCTCTTTGTCTTACCTTAGGACATCAGATGAGATAGCACCGATAGGCTCCAATGATGTCACGTTTTGATGTCATATGACACCAAGCGAAATTGCAAAATGTATGTCCTTCACCTTAAAGCAGGGTTACTGACATATTTTATTAAATCTGACAATATCCTGTGCTTCATATTTAACATTAGATCTAACATGTGAAATGTGGTTATTGTGTGACGTCACATAACATCTGAGTGACATCATACATATTCAAATATTAAAATGGACATATCTCAAAAACGGGACTGAGAATTTCTTTGAATTTTTTAAAATCTTCTAAGTGATTGTTAATGACTGATAACATTAATCGTTAGCGAACACGGAACACTATTGTAGTTTACAAATAATTTACGAACATCCAGATCCAAACCTTAGCAGACTGGTGCTGCTTCATGGAGGTCTGCGCTCTCATAGTGATCTAGTTGTAATATAATTCTTAACATGGGCCATAAGCTGCCCATCTGCTTTTGCATACTATCTGTATTTTACCTCACTTTTAGCTTTAGTGATGAATTTAGAAACTGCTTATTCATGATTATATTTGTATTATTTTCATTATTCATTATTATTTTATGCTGGGCCTGAACAAATGTCATCCTTCATGTTTGTTTTTAACATGTTGAATGACCATAAATTTACCTTAAACCTTGAATATTTTGCATGTTGCACTGTAAATCATTAATTTTCCTGCATTAAAAATTCCTGTATGTAAATTGTATTTAATTTAGGTGTTCACAAAAACTACTAAATTCAAAGAGTATGAAATCAAAACACAGAAAACTGAAGAAAAAGTGACTTTTTCAGCAAAATATCATTAACTGACAATAAATCCAGTGCCCCCACCCATTGTAATTGACCTAACTCCATGGGTTTTACTGGTGAATCAATGGTGCAGAAGATGACAGTGTTTCCATGGTAACAATAGAGCTTCTGAACATCCAAAGGGGTCATACCTAACGACCATGAAACGATGACAAACTGCATTTTACACCAATTATACATGTGTATTGATAGGATTAGTGGATCGACAGGTATTACACAGTCTAGATCAGTAGATGTTTTGAGTCACTGGTGAATGTTTGGGTCTTAATGGGTTAAAATACAGGAAAAAAAAGCTTTGGTTTCATGCAACATGGTCATAAAAACTAACCCATACTCACTGTAGATGACAAGAAAATATAACTAATCTTACATTAAGGTGATTATACACTTGTGAAAACATAATTATTGAGCATATTTTCAATTTCTGCCAACAGAGATCTACTATAACCTCCAGACTGCACTTTTTTTTTTTTTTATTATTTATGTCTGGTCACAAAGTGCATGTATATCTTCTGTCGTAGCCATTGGTCTTTTTCTTTACATACCCTCTGAAAGGCTTAAATGGTGCTCAAATTCCCCCAAAGCTGTGTTGGTTGTTGTGACAGAAATTGCTTGTTATCAACCAGGAAATTTGTCTGGGTCTTGCTAAGCCCTGGATTGGTCAGCCCTGGGCCAAAACAAATCCAACCAGCTGCTGCTTTCTGTTCTGGTTTTTACAGCGGTGACTGTGTACAAGGTATCCCAGCGTCCCTAAGCCAATGCACATTTCCTGACCCTGTTTCCTCTTGAATATCAAAGTGCTATAGAGACTCATCAAGACAAACTGCAGCTGCACATGGTTATAATTAGTACAAGGTCTTCTCTTTGTTTTATTGGCTGTTTTTATCTCAGATTGCGAGACTGAAATTGAGGCAGCGTAGGAATAAACGTAAAGGAAAACTAAACTTCTCTCTGGTTCTACGGCAGGGGTCTCAAACATACGGCCCGGGGGCCAAATGCGGCCCACGAACTGTTCCGATGCGGCCCGTAGGAATGAAGTGCTTAATAACATATTCAATGACTCCATATGTTGTTGTCAGGTTTTTTTCTTTGCCTATAAATGATGACAACTTCAAAAAAAAAATTTAAATTCTGAAAATGTTTACATTTACAAACTATCCTGTAACAATAAAATGTGAATAAGGTAAAAAAAATGTGAACAACCTGAGATATATAAAGAAAATTTGAGGTTTTTTTTTTAATATAATTTTTTGCTTCTGTTACAAAGAGTTTATAATAATAATAATAATAATAATAATAATAATAATAATAATAATAACAATAATAATAACAATAATAATAATAATAATAATAATAATAATAATAATAATAATAACAATAATAACAATAATGGATTAGATTTATATAGCGCTTTTCGAGGCACCCAAAGCGCTTCACATTAGTGATCCATTATTCATTCACTCTCATATGCTCCCTCTGGTGGTGGTAAACTACACATGTAGTCACAGTTGCCCTGGGGCAGACTGACAGAAGCGTGGCTGCCATTTCGCACCCTCTGACCACCACCGAACATTCATACTCATTCATACACCAGTGTGAGTGACACTGGAGGCAAGGAGGGTGAAGTGTCTTGCCCAAGGACACAACAGACTGACTAGGATAGAGTGGGAATCGAACCGGCAACCCTTTGGTTAATGGACGACCTACTCTACCAACTGAGCCATGGCTGTTTAGTGTCTTTGTAGAACTGATCCATAATAAAATGCATGGATAAATGATAAATTGAGGCGAAATATTGTTAAAATTGCCCTTATTTTCCGTATGACATTTAAGTTTTTTGCATTTGGATAATTTATAAAAATATTTTCATCATAGAATAGGGGGGTTTTTTTTGCACTAAAATGACAAAAAATTTGGGGTTGTCATTATATATAGGTTGCTATATTTTCATTTCACTGGTTTGTCCCATTGGAGATTAAATCAGGCTGAATGTGGCCCCTGAAGAAAATGAGTTTGAGACCCCTGTTCTACGGGCTGGGAAAGTGGAAGGGAATTTGCGGTCCTCAATGGAGCGATGTGAACGTACCAACAAACCTACAGCTGTCTGTTCAGTGAGAGCTCAATGAAATATGGAAAGGCAAAGGAATTGAAGCCATGCTCATTTTTCACTGCACTAAATCAAACCTCGTCTGTCATTTTATAAGCTGATATTTGTCCAAAGATGACAAAGAAAAAAAACTTATGGTGATTTCCCTGACAGATGTGAAACAGTGATTTCCTTTCCTTCAAGCCAAAATATCCACAACTGTCCTCACAGCTCATCAAGTTGTTATGACTGCCTCAACCCCACCCTGCCACACACCGCACACACACATACACATTACAACTGATTTCCATTTTGCTTGTCTTCGTCTAATTTTGTAAGACAGACTTTGGAAGTTTGGAAAATGTCCCTGCCTGAAAATAGCTTCCTGTCCGTGCAAGAGGCAATTTTCATGAGGCTTATCCCTGCGTACATATGTAAATGCGAATTATTACAATTTTACTCCGTCTTCCTTTGTTCCTTCACATGCTTTAAAACCAAAGTAGGGACTAGAGTTCATCTCATTAGTGCACGAAGTACGACAGAACCTGAGGCAATACCGCTTGATCTTTCAAGAAACTTGCAAGATGATTGTGTTTTTTTTCCTCTTTTTTTTGTATTTAAACTCCACTATTCTTTGATCTGAGAACAGTTTCTAAGATGTAAAGGAAGGGAAAAAAGGTCAAATTCTGGTTTAATCATTTGGATGATTTGCAATACTGTGAAATTTTCATTGATATTTTTTTAAGCTTTTCAAACTGTAGTGTTTTCTTGGTTCTCCTAAGATGCACTGGGTGTCACTTCAGGACATTGTTCAGCATCAGGGTTGTCTGGTGGGATACTTTGCTTTTCTGACTTTCCCTCCTCCTCAGTTTAGAGCTCTCTGTTCTGCTCTTCACTCATCTTAAAAAACAAGGAACCTCATGTCTTATGTTTCAACTGTTGCTTTTGCCTGGTTTTCAAACTTCAAGGATCTGAATTTATCCAGAATTCCATTAACGCAGCTACAAGGCACCTTAACATGGTAGATATATATATATATATATATATATATATATATATATATATATATATATATATATATATATATATATATATATATATATATATATATATATATATATATAAACCTTTTTTTTTTTACAAATTACTTAATATTTCATTGTGAGTATGCTACAGTTTTATTATTAAATTAGATTTTTGTGATTTTTTGTGAATTTTGAGTTGTCTTTTTAATTTCATTGTATATTTTTATGATGACAAAGTATTCTATCTATTCTATTTCTACTTTTTACATCATGAGTTCTTTGCACTCTTCATTTTATCTATCTATCTATCTATCTATCTATCTATCTATCTATCTATCTATCTATCTATCTATCTATCTATCTATCTATCTATCTATCTATCTATCTATCTATCTATCTATCTATCTATCTATCTATCTATCTATCTATCTATCTATCTATCTATCTATCATTAATAATAATAATAATAATAATAATAATAATAATAATAATAATAATAATAATAATAATAATAATAATAATAATAATAATAATAATAATAATAATAATAATAATAATAATGATAATAATAATAGTAATTTATATCATAGTATGATACTTTTGGCTGAAATTCTCAGGAAACGTTGACACTGGCACAAGGAACAAATGATTCAATTGAAATGAAGAAGTGAAATTGAAACTTTCATTTACGTCATTTATGGGGGGGTTCTGCACTCTGAGTGCTTTTCTAGTTATTATTATAATCAGTTGTAGTATTATTTAATTTTATTTGAAAATGAATCATATTTTAGCAAAGGATCAGTTATGTCATTGCCAACATTTTGGTCACAGTTGATAGTTTCTGACTTTAGCATTTGTCATTTGTTGGTAAAGACTCGTAGACATTGGTTATTAGACTGTTTAACCACAACAACCTTCTTTTATTGTAAATAACCTAATATTAGGATGAAAATGAAGTTAAAGGATTAAAAAATGTGCTCGTTTGATCAAAGTGTACAGTTGAAATTCGGTACCAAATGTAATATTTTAGTTGCAAAGTTGAGTGATGTCCATATGTTGATGTCTTGGGTAATATCTATCTATCTATTTAATGTCTATGGTTTTGCACCATTGACTTTAACTGCCAAAGACATATATATATCTGTCACCTGATGCATATTCTCTTTATTACGCATGTCACCGTTTAGTACCTGCAGAAATTGTGGAGAAAAAAAGCCAAACCACCCTGTATTTTTCTCAGATCATTTTATTTGATCACATTGTCAACAGAAGCATGTCAGTCCCACAGGCCACATTACACCTTTTGCTTCAAATGCATTGTTTTTATTGGATGGATGGACATTAAGCAGAACAAACATGTCTGTCAGAAGTATTTCTCAGATCTTCTGTAATGACAAACCTTTCGCTGCCCTCTGACCCCAGACACACAATAACAGAATGATTCCAGATGGAAATGCGTCATTGTCAAAACATCATCATCTTTTTTTTTATTTTTTTAATGTAATTCAGTAATGCATGTTTATGATGAATGCAAATTAGTTTCTGATTGCCAGTTTGGTCTCCTTTTTGTCAGTGTTCCAGTATTCTTAACACTTTAACTCCTGAGACCAGTTTAAAATGTATAAAATAAGCAACAAAATGGACAATAACAGCCAAAAATGGTATAATAAACAATAACAATACAAACAATAATAAGTAACATGAACAAAATAAGACACAACTTCAAAGGTGAAGAAAAAATAATAAAATACAATATTAAATGTTGAAATGAAAAGAAGTGGGAAGAAGTAAAACTTATAAACTCACTTTTACAAACCAAAATCCAAATAAATACTGCATTAACACACAATGTGTATATATATATATATATATATATATATATATATATATATATATATATATATATATATATATATATATATATATATATATATAATGTCCTTTATATCATTACCACAAAACATCCATAACCATTTATATACAGATTATTTATAATTCACCTCATACAATCTGATATGATCAGTTAAAGTACTAGTATTAGTAAAGCATTAATTTGTAATTAAAGTACATTCACTTTCAATACAAATCAATTACATAAACAATAATTAATAGATATGATCCATAGATGTATACATAGATGTATCCTAACCATGATAGTTTTACTGCTATATAAGACTTTTTCACCTGTTCTTTTACCTTATAACTAAATATTCCCTTATTTAGATAATATTCTATATTTTATTATAGTAGTTTTATACATCCTTTTGAATAAACATATTGAAGATGACTTTTTTTAGATTCTGATCCAGATTATTCCACAGTATAATAATATATGTGACCCTCCAGCACAAAACCAGTCAAATTATATATTTGAACCAATGGGAGGCGTCAGAAATAACCCGTCTCCAGGAAGCAAAATCCCTTGTTGCTATGGTGATGTTGGAAAACAGCTTCTGATTGGTTGAATTAGTGACACGCAAGCATTTTTAATAAACTTTTGAATAAATATAAAATCTTAATTTCTGAAAATGACTGGTTTAGTGCTAGAGGGTCACATATATAATATATAATATATTCCATTGAAATACAGTTCAGTCTTGGTTAAACCAATATCTGCTCGACTTTAATTTTTTATAGTTAAAATCTTTCAATTCTTCTTCCTATTTGTTTTTTTTTTTCAAACCTTAACAGTGGCTTTCCATATTTCATCATGACCTATTTGATTAATGCAGGCTTGCAGACAATCAAGCCCATTACCTAAAACATTACCAGGTGTTTTATGTAAAAGAGACGGTTTTTCTTTTCCTCTCTCAAAGCTTTAGCTTCTGCGAAAGTCATTCCAATCAATGTGCAATGCAGAGTGTTTTCAAGAAAAGGTAGTGAGTCCACACTATCAAATGACTTCTCACCCAGTTACATTTCCCCTCTGCCAAAAACACAGTCTGTGAACTTTCCTCAAAACCCCGTCCAACATTTGAGGATATGTTAATGATATAAACAAGCCCATCAATAAGAAAAACAGGTGCTCGCTCAAACTCACAGTATTCACATGTCACAATGAACTTATGCTGCCGTGATTGTGGTTAGTGGTGGAAGAGGTGGTCCTGACCCCGGTGACCTTTAGGAGGAAGAGACATGTCCAAAAAAACTCTAAAAGTCTCGACAGTGATCATTCAATCTGCAGCGTTCACTTTCTCTTTCACTCTAATTGTGTGTGTGTGTGTGTGTGTGTGTGTGTGTGTGTGTGTGTGTGTGTGTGTGTGTGTGTGTGTGTGTGTGTGTTCATATTTGGCTGGAAAAATCACTGGGAAAACTTGGTCTTTCTTGGATACAATTCCTGCTGGTGTCAACTGCTGTGAGGATGCATATGCTCAACAAATTATGTAACATTACCTTCTCTTAAAATTTCACAATGAGATCAGTTGGCAAAATGAACTTTATTTCTTTTTTTTTTTTTTCTTTCTCTCTTTATTTTATTTTTTTTTTCAATGGATTTTCTTAATGCATGGTATGAGTCTGAGTCACCAACATTTCCATGAATCAGACACCAGATGGATTACTGCTCACTTTTGGGCATGCCGTGGGTATATATTTGTGGTAAAAAGTTGAAAAGGTCGGTGATAAATGTCTTTTCTCATTTCGATGCGGTATCATTGAACACAGCTCAAGGCACATGAACTCAAATAAAGACAAAAATATAGCAATAAAGGGCTTGGTTATTATTATTATTATTATTATTATTATTATTATTATTATTATTATTATTATTATTATTATTATTATTATTATTATTATTATTATTATTATTATTATTATTATTATTATTATTATTATTATTATTATTATTATTATTATTATTATTATTATTATTCCATCTTTGCAAGCTAATCAAAATTTAGCCTGTAGTTTCAGAGACCTTCAACATGTTCATCTCTATGTAAAATGTTGTTGTGTTACAGCTGTTGCAAATTAATGAATTCATGATTAACTCAAAAAACCTAAACAACCACCTGCAACCAAAAACATCTACTGATATAAAAACAAAATAACCTCTTTTTTAAAAAAAAAAAAAAGAAAATACAAATGTATTTAATTCATAGAATATGTTTGAACCACAAGAATGTTATTAATTACAAAAAATATCTAAAATGTTTATTAACCTTGGATCATTAATCATTAATACTGTAACAATTATTGTAATCACCTTGTGTGTGTGTGTGTGTGTGTGTGTGTGTGTGTGTGTCTGCGGAGACATATGCTATAAATTAAAGAATACTTGAGATATCACCATGAAATAACATAGGTATATACATATAGCTACTGTGCACCAGATGCAATTATCTATTTGAGTGAAGGTCAAAGGTCAAGGCCACAATGAACTAAAAGGTCCAAATCACATTAATGGTTTTAACTCAAGAATGAAAGGTCACAGAACTTTCAGTTTGGTACCAAACAACGCGGAATGAAGGTTTATACAATTCTTATAATTGGTGTCATCACCCATGACTTACAGTTTTTGAGATCTCTGGAGGTCAAAGGTGAGATGTCGCAAAATTAACTTCTGTAACACTGTTTGTGTGTGTCAAGCATAGACATATCACATTATAAGTTAATCAATACTGAATATATTATAATATTACACACACTGATGGATATATACATATAACGAAATTATCAATATTACAAAAGGTCAAAGGTCATGGTTGCATTTAGCAGAAAGGTCAAAATCACATTATTGGTTCTAATTCAAGAACGGTTGTCATAGAAACTTGAGATTGGCACAAAATTAGGCATTCTGTGAATACTTGTTCATCCTATTGATGCATTGAAATAATTTAGGTGAAATGCAGTTTATCATCTTTTTATTCCATTTGGACATTCAATAGTGAATGTGGAAACACTGTCCTCTTCTGCATCAATTTCCCAATAAGATCCATATATTTTGACCAACTTGTTTTTACATTCAGTTATTTGAATATTTTGTTAAAGAAGTCACTTTTACTTTTACTTTTACTTTTATTTTCTCTATCCTAATATAAAAAGCTCTTATCCAGGTCTATTTTACTGTTTTATTGATATAAACTGGTGCTGTCTCTCTGTATATTTTATTGTATATGTTATGTATATGTATATTTTCTGTATATTTTATTTATATTTCATATGTATTTTATGTTATTACATTAATGTGCCAAAGGGACTACAGGTGGAATTTAGCAGGATATGCTACAACCTGGTAGAGGCATCTGTCTTTCACCACAATGGTTAATGTTTATATATACTCTGTCCCTTTTAAAATAAAAAAAAAACTAAAACTATTATTTTTAAAATAGACCCAAAGGGCTTCTAAACATGCTTCAAAACATTAGTCTACATCTGGTTTAAATGTTTAGCCTCATGTCCTGTTTATAGGGACCAGTTTTCAACACAAAACACTGAAGATAAAATAATAAATGGTGATAAATCACTTAGAAAATGTTAGGTGTAAATAAAAAATCAGTTTTTTAATCACAGCAAAACTGGCTCTAGAATTCATTGGGTTAAAATATTAGTATGAGTAGGATTCATGTGTTCATACAGTGATGGAAGTTGAAGATGTTTTTATGACATTTTTGTGTTTGCTGCAATATGAAGCTAAGATACTTCACCAGAAATAAATGGGTAAAATAGCCACCGAATAATACAATCCAAAATATAAATGAATAATTCAACTGTTCCACATTAAATTTAAATGACATGTAGATATAATTTAAAAAAATTGAAACCACCAATAAATGCATTACCATTCTCTGAGTAATTCTTTTATTGGCCACAGTGAGCCTCATTACAATCGCAGCATGTTCACCGTTTTATAACCAAATGTAAGCACTTTCCAGACGGTCTTTTCGTTTTCCAGAAAAAAAAAAAATCCTTCTTTTTTAACACTTACTCTTCATATTAGTGAATCTTACAAATGTGGTGCAGAATCTGGAAAGTGTAGACACCACAGTATGTAAACACAGGCCAACTGTGCATGAATATCTCAGTTTAGCATTCAGCTGCATCCAAGTGCCATCTAAGTGGGAATCCACAGGCTGCTGCATTCTGTTTTAACTGGAAGTCTTTGAGCTCCAGATTTACCTCAAATCCCCTCCAGTTGGACACAGAGACTTTTTTTTTGGTTTGTTTTATATATGCTTCCAGGCCAAAAGATAATACTGTAATATGGAAAGGAATAAAATGGTGTTGGATTTGGGTTATAGTAGAACAAAGTGGGGATTTCCAGGCTTCTGAAATCTGTGAATTTAATAGTTAAGTGTCTATAATATATTCGTTCATCATTTGAAGTGAAGAAAAAAAAAAATTCAATGTCTAGCCAAAAGGCATAAAGGCAGCCACCCATTCAGTAGGAAAGGGACCTGGCTGGGTCTTTATCCATCACTCTCCTTCACTGAACAGTCATGGAAAACAAGCCTAACAGTAAATCCATGTTAACCCTCTAAACACACCACTGCTATTCTGATGTTCATGTAGCTGTACTGAATGTAATCTAAATGATAGTTTCACAGTTATATTTTACTTATCAGCTTATTTCTTTGAATGTGAGTGTGTGTTAAGTATGGAGCTGCCACCCCATGTCCTCATCCTGGGTCTTCCAAGTAATTAAATGAAAACAGCAGCCGCCAAAATACAGTAATACCTCAATTTATGACAGACCTAACTAATGAATAAGCCAAGTTATGAACAGAGGTGTGAAGTAACTAAGTACAAGTACTCCATTACTTTACTTAAGTAGATTTTTTTTTGGTATATGTACTTTACTGTACTTGAGTTTTTATTTTTCTGTTAACTTTTTACTTTTACTCCCTACATTTTTGCATAAATATCTGTATTTTATACTCTTTACATTCTCAGAATACAAACTAAACAGATGTGACAGTATTAAAAAGTAGTCGCTTCAGAGAGAAAATCAGTGGAGGAAAGAAACTGTGACTTTATATATTATAGTTATATGACTATTATCTCAGAATTTTCACTTTTTATCTTAGAATTATTCATTTTTATGTCATATTTATATCTTTTTTTTTTTTAATGTCATTACTTTTTATCTCAATTGTGAATTTTCTTCACCCTATTCTCCCAAATTTCCTGCCCATATCCATAAAACTGAGTAATTGTGATTGGATCAAACACATTATCTACACAGTAACTCACTTTTAAAGGACTTATTTTAGATACTTTTGAAACTTTTCTGATTTTATTTTCTGAAGTATTATTGCGTTCATGACAAAAAAAAAAGCAGTTTTACTTTTTACTTTTGTACTTTATTACAATTGAGAAGTTCTACTTTTTTTTTTTTACTTTTACTTAAGTAGAGGAATTGAATCAGTACTGTACTTCTACTTAAGTACAGAATGTTAGTACTTTGAACACCTCTGGTTATGAAACACCTTTACTCTGCATAAAATTTTCATCTCTTAATACAAAAGAAAAATTCAAGTTATAAAACAAAACCTTATGAATCGAAACATGAATACAGTACTGTAGGTAACTACATACGTACTGTATAGTTGTACGTAGCATCCTATTTGTTGTTTGACATAGTTGTTCTCCCATTGGCTATCTGGTCTGGTCTCCTATTGTTCAGTTCAGTGCAATGTATTTCGATCACACAAAATCATCAATACATCAATCAACATAGTCAAAAAATTTACTCGAAAAGGAGTGGGACGAAGTAAAACTTATAAATTCCCACCCCTTTTTAACAAATGGATTCTGCTTCCTACTGTATGTCCCAACACACCTCTTATCCACCATCAACGCAAACATACATAATCATTTATCAATGCATTTGGCTAGGAGGCAGCTACCCATGATGCTTTTCATGTGCCTTCGATCCTCATTTGTCACAGAGTTCTTACTGCGGTCAGTGTGAAACCACCTTTACTGTTGTTTGGTGAGTTTTTACAGTGTTCTCAATACAACTTTATTATTTCTTATTCATCATGGGCCCAAAGAAAGTGATTCCCGGTCCGTTAACAAACACCGATGAAGTTGAAAGTGGACCCAAACAGGCAATAAACAGTGACGACTATTAAAACAACCATAATGGTATCTCAATGCGCTGATGCAAGCAGTCACATAGTTGCTTCATATGTGGCAAGTTTTAAGTACTCGTACTCGTACTCGTTCTCGTACTCGTCGTCTCGAGCTTCATCTGGGTCTGGGTCATGGGGGTTTTAAGTAACTAAAACAAAATTGATGTTTTTAGCTGTGATGGGAAATTTCGTCCATTATAAGTAAATCAGTAATTCTGCATCACTGGTAATCTATAAACCAAATCTAGTATGAACTCAGCCAGTAGTTTTGCTGCTAAAGACATTTGAAATTTTAGACATTATAAATAAATGGGCAAAAAATAAATAAATTGGGGGAAAATTGAAAATGTCCTAATAAATGTGACCTTTGACCCAAAATCTCATGAGATCTATTCAGGATCATTAGTGATCTATAAACTAAATCTAGTTTTGCTGCTAGTGTTAAACAAACCAACCAAAAACAACACCCCTGGCCTCCCCTTCGTAGTTGTGTGTGTGTGTGTGTGTGTGTGTGTGTGTGTGTGTGTGTGTGTGTGTGTGTGTGTGTTGCTCTATTAATCAAACTGTATTACCTCTGCCAAGGAGGGTTTTTTTTTTTTTTTTTTTTAAGTTACATTTTTCCAGGGTTTGTCTGTCTGCCTTGTACAACATAACTCAAAAAGTTCTTGACAGATTTGGATGAAACTTTCAGGATAGTTTGGGTATGAAACAAGGATGAATCGATTACATTTTGATGAAGATCCAGATGAGATCCTGTATTCTGGATCACTTTGAAAATTTACATTGCAGTAAATGGAGAATGAATTAAATATGAAATTACATCAAAATTACCATAGAATTACTACTTTATATGTTCGCAAGTGAAAGCTAATGCTAGCTGCATGCATGTTAAATATTTTAATAAATTATAAAGATGGAGGAAAAATACATTTTGGACCTGACACAAAAGGGGTTAATATAAATACAGTATGTATGAAAAAAAAACATTAGGATGGTGTAAAACTATCAAGTTGTCTTCTATTTGTCTGGCAATCTTACACCAACTGCAAAAGAGACGAGCCCCAAATACAACTGCAACTCACTGTTTGTTTGTTTTTTATCACTGTTTATCTGTCTACACCTGTTTCCAGCCCTAATGCTAAGCTAAGCTAAGCTAAGCTAACTATCACTTCATTATGGCTTCATGTATACCATTCAGACCTGGGTCAAGGAGCTCTTCTAACTCCAGACACGACTCAGAATAAATTCCCCTACATGGTATTTTTATAGCTATTCCACCTTCCTGCAATTAATTATTTTTTTAAGTTTATCCTCCAATAACAGTCCCGGCTATGGGCCCAGCCAGCGCTCATAGCCCTCTGTTGTCGGCCCATCTCTCCTCAGCATGTGCAGTGTCAGTGAGGTGACCCATGTCATCAAGAACAGGCTAAGGAAACACATTCCTGGAACTTAACCATATGTGGAGGAAAAGCAGTGGGTGGTAGTGACGTAAAACATGCTCAAAGAACATACTATTAAGACCCTCAAAACAACATTCCCTTCTTCTCTGCTTCCTCTATCATCACAGCCTTAGGTTTGGGTTTTTTTTTTGCTTTCAAACATACATTGAGTAGATGAATTCAGTATTGTAATTATGGTACAGTTGGGTGAATAGATGTGAGGAATGTTAATAATTTAAATTTGACGATAGGGCATTAACGACTTCAGTCGACTTATCCGTCAATAAAGTCGAAGTCTAGTCGACTTGTTGTGATGATGTCATCACATTGTCAGCGGAGGAACAACACAGACACTCGGCAAAAAAAACTAAAACAAAAGAAAACACGGACACACGTCAGTCCAGCAATGAGCAACAAGCATCAGCGTTTTAACCCCAACAAAACAAAGGCTAACGTTAGCCTTGAGTTTTCAGTTAACTGCACAACATCAGTAGGGTGAACATATGTCCGCATTTAGTCTGGAACCATTGCTCTAAAACTGGGCTGTCCACATGTCTGTCACACGTCCTCACTTTTCACAATAAGTGCAAAATGTTTAAGTCAGCGGCCGACAAGACGAACACCACACTGTCCACATCATGTTTGGAAAAAAAGAGTGTTAATGTGCGTTGTCTGTGCTGTTTATCTCTCAGGTTAGCGAGCAGATGCTGCTCGCTAACCAGGTTAGCCGATACCTCTTCAGAAGACCATGCAGTTTTGGGTTTTTTTTCATCTAAAGTGAAGTATTTCCACAAATGCGACGTGTGTCTGTCACTGTTTTGTTTTGTCAGCCAACCACATCTGTGTTACCTGCAGTAGCCACCAGTGTGAAGCTAGCACTGGTTTAACTTTGGTTTGTGTTTACGCACTGAAAGAGATGGAAAAAGTGTTTCCATTGCACTTTTGCGATAAATGACAGAATCGAAACGTCTGAAAAAACACTTCATGAAAGCGTGAAAAGTTTTTATCGATATTTGAGTGTTTTTTCCAAATTCAGGTGTTTCTATTACAAGTTTTTATAGTGATATTTACATTTTGTGTATTTCCAAGGGTAATGGAAATGCAGCTAGAAAGAGAGAGAGAGAGAGAGAGAGAGAGAGAGAGAGAGACAGGGAGGGAGAGAAAGAATAACATGCGACTTGTCGATTCCTCCAAATTTAAGTCAACTCGTGCTACGCGAGTCGACGTGTCAACTAGTCGAAGTCTTAATTAATGTCCTCGTCAACGAGATGCTTCAGAGAAACTAAACAGGAAGAGCGTCACATATGTGCTCACCTTAGCTCAAAGTCATATTTCTGTCCAATTCCAAGCATCTCAGTTGTGATTAAAACACTCAGTCCTCATAATTATCTAGCTTTTGGCCTCTCTCCCCCAACCACAACCCCCCAAGAACAATATTTTAAAAACTTATAGAGAAAATGTCAGCTCTAACTAATGCTTCGCAGCGTCTCATTATGGAGATTTTACTGAATCCAAGTACCCATGATTGCTTCTTTTCCCGAACCCCAGCAGTTCCCTGTGGATGCAACTGACGTAACTCTGCCGGTGTTATTGCAAAGAGCCATTAGAGATGACGCAGCCTGGCACCGGGGCTGGTGTAGTAAAATACATGCACACACAAACACAGGCACATGAAGTCCATGAGAGACAGACTGTTAAATAGACCTGTGGGGATTAGTGTGAGTCAGTGTGTTCAAATGTGTGTGTACTCGTGTCTAGTCTGGTGCGTTCAGGAAGTTTAGATAACAAATACAAATGACACTTGTCACAGGTAACTCATGTATCACCATTTAATCATTTTATGATTAAAGCAGGAGTTTAATATGTTACTTTAAAGGGTCTGGCCAAGGGAATGTTAAGATTTGATAAAAAAAAAAAAATGTAGGGTCCTTCTTGTATTAACCACTGCACCACCTTACAATGGATCATAAGTATAATAGAGAACATAACAAAGAAAGCAAACGTATATATATGCTAAATACAATGCCACTTAAGAATTAAAAATATATATATACATATTTTTTCTAAATAAATACAAATTGTTTTGGACCTCAACATGTGATTGTAACCCATAAGGACCCATTTGTGGCAGTTGCATAGTTAATTTTCTCTGTATTTAACCTTCTTTAAGTGGTTTATCACTATCTATTGTAATATTATCTTCTGTCTTTTTCTGTGACAATCATGTAGTTTCCAGCAGAAGTGGAAGTAATGAAGTAAAAGTACTTTCTTTACTGTACTTTAGCTATCTGTACTTTACTTGAGTGTTTATTTTTCTGCCAACTTTTTGCTTTTACTCCCTACATTTTTATATAAATATCTATACTTTATACTCTTTACATTCTCAGAATAGACTCATTACGTTTTCAAACTAAACAAATGTGACAGTATGAAAATTAAGTCATAAATCAGAGATTGTGAACTGCTATATCATCATTTTGACAATTTATGTTATAATTATCAATATCTTATCCCATAAGTCTGAGTTTTTTTCCCCATAATTTTGACATTTTAATCTTATAATTATGTTTTTTCCCCAAAAAATGTTCCTGTCCATACCCACTAACCTGAGTACAATGACCCAATAAAACACATCATTTACACACTAACTCACATTTAAAGGCTTTATTTTTGGATATATATTTATTTATTTTTATATTTTTCTGTTTTTTTCCTGCTTTTACTTTTTACTTTATTGCAATTGAGAAGTTGTACTTTTCTACTTTTACTTCAGTAAAGGCGTTAAATCAATACTTGGTTTTTTACCAGAGTACTTTTTTCATACAAGTAGCTGTACTTCTACTTAGGTACAGAATGGGAGTACTTTGAACACCTCTTGATTCCAGCATTTAATTTACTAATCATGTAGATGTTAATAAAAGCTCAGAGTAACGTTGAGGGTAAAATAAAAAAAATAGTGGAATCTGAAGAAAAAGTGACTTTTTCAGCAAAATCTACCATTAACTGAACATAAATTCATTCACTGTCACTGATCCAACTCCTGATGAATCAATGCTGTAGAAGATGACGGTGTTTCCATGGTAACTACAGAGCCTCTATACATCCAAATGGATCATATGTGATGACCATGAAAACATCACAAACTGTATTTAAAATGAATTATTTTCATGGATTAGTGGATCAACATGGATTAAACAGTGTATATCAGTCAATAATGTTGGTAGATGATGGATATTTGGGCCTTTATGGGTTAAGGCATGTTTTATAAAGTAGTCAAAAATACCATATTTAAGCCAGAAAATTAGGTCCTATTTTTTTTTTACAGTTACGCATCTAGTTTAGTTTAGTCATTTTATTTTAAATATGTCAAACACAAAACTTTTGATCTATCAAAACCCAATAATTGATAAAATAAGAAGACAAAGACAATTTAGAATAAATAAAAAATAAGAAGGCAAATAACATATTTGTACCAAACAATAATACAAATGCCAAAAATATATGTATAAATCTATTCAGGCTGGTTTATCAAAATGATACAAAATTATCTAGTATACAAAATATCCTATAATATATATATTACTATGTATTTACACCTGTACACATATCATATTTACACACATACTATCATTTTATAAATTATACGCTCTATATCTTTCCATCCGCCTATAACTTCATATACATATATACATATGTACACACATATCTGCGTACATACACAACAAAAATAAATACATACCCATGTCAATATTTATCTACAAGTGCTCATTGTTCCCTGAAAAATGAGGCATTATTCATCTTTCTACTATAAATATTTGTGAAATTATTGCAAATCTGTCCATCTGTCTTCACCTAAAAAAAACTATGTGTAGTCGAACCTGTTTATTACACAATTGATAGATTTAATAATGCATTCACATTATTTAATGAAGCTCTAAATACCCTAGTAATTCAGGACGTACTATGAACTAGCTGACCTTCTTAGAGCCCGCATAAGCTCTTCTTTGAGAACAAATTAAACAGTGGAAGCAGGTTGTTTCTGTGGACATGGTTATATTTGTACAGTAATAATCCATTCACTATGCCAGTGTGCATGAGTGGAATGGAAATAAAAATTATCCAGCACAATACACAATCCAACCCCAAATCAAAATAATGGTTACCTACATCTTAAGCCATATAAAGCCAAACACAGATTTAATTGCCTGATATATAATCCCACTCTTACCTCATTTTACCTCTCGGATGTCGTTTTACTTTAACAAGACGTGGATTCACCCTCAGAGACAGAAAGTGTTTCCTTTGGTTTACACACACAGCATTTCGCTCTCATTCATTCTCATTGCTGACATTTCTTTTTCTCTGGCGTGGTTTATGCTGGTTAGTAGCCTGTCATTTCAGCGGAGGTGAAAACTTCAGAAATCTGTGCGAAAAAAAAGAAAAATTAGAGGTGCTGGAGCGAGTGAGATCACAGTGGGTCTGTTTATTTGACTGTGTGTGTGTGTGTATTGTCATATTCTTAAAAATATGTTATTATTATTTTTTTTTATTTTTTTTTATTTATTTTAATTAATGTATTTTATTTTTTAATAATTTTTATTCATTCTTAAAAATTGTTTTATTTATTTATTTTTATTATTTTTATTTTATTTTATTAAAAAAATGAAAAAAAAGATTTTTCCACTCACTACCCAATGGCAACTTAATTACAAACTTGGTCCTCATGAGGCATTTAAATGAGTATGTGTGTGCGTGTGTGTGTGTGTGTGTGTGTGTGTGTGTGTGTGTGCTTGTATTCCTGTCTTTATGGAGACATTTATGTGTTTACACAATCACACCATGGGGACCTCCGACACTGTGGAGACCAAAATTCAGGTCCCCACAAGAGTTAAATATAAATGCATGTCCCCACTAGTAAAATAGAAATGATGTGACCCTATAAATACATTAATTCCAGGAACAGGTGGAAAGTGAAACATGTATTTTTCAAAGGTTTGAAGACGTGTTTACTTTTTTTTTTTTTAATTATTAATTTTTATGTATGTTGTTTAATTTATTATATATTTTAAAAAATATGTTATTATTATTATCATTATTATATTTTATTTATTTATTTTAATGAATTAATTTCATTTTTAAATAATTTTTATTTATTCATTGATTTTTTTTTATTGTTTTTATTTAGTTTAGTTTTGTCGTTTTTATTTTCATTTATTTAAAAAATGAAAAAAGATGTGTTTACACTCACTACCTAATGGCAACTTGATTACAAACTTGGTCCTCATGAGACATTTAAACGAGTATGTGTATGTGTGTGTGTGTGCGTGTGTGTGTGTGTCTTAATAACAAAACTATGAATTTACACTTTTGGTTCATTGTTAATGCTATTATTCGTGGTTTATATATTATTCACCAGCTGTTTTCTAATACAGTTGCTGCGGTTGCTGCTGTATTTTATTCCAACATATCAGAGGACAAAGATTCCTATCAAGCTTTGCCAATTTACACTTTCCTCCTTGCTTTTCTTCTGTCACAATGTGGGTGTGTGGAAATGAATGATGGATGGGAATAGTGTTTGTGTTTGATCCCTTATGACCTTAATCCTGTTACTTTCAGGAAACACACACACACACTCCTAGTTGAACACACACACATAAACTCAGACTTAAATTCTAAAATGATTTTCTTCTATTTACACTCATCAATTGTGTTCTGTTTATTCAACATAGAAATCCCAGTGTATTATGTTCTCTGAATGTAATTTACGTCACTGTTTAGGCCCAGATGATGTCGACAAATGTGCTTAAATAGACCCTGTGTACATTCTGTACTTAAGTAGAAGTACAACAAATACTCTGGTAAAAGTAGAAGTACTGATTCAACTCAGTAAAAAAGTATAACTTCTCAAATGTAATAAAGTGCAAAAGTAAAAAATTAAAACTGCTTTCTTTGTCATGAATGCAATAATACTTCAGAAAATAAAATCAGAACAGTTTCAAAAGTATCTAAAATAAAGCCTTTGAAAGTGAGTTACTGTGTAGATAATGGGTTTGATCCAGTCAGTTGCTCAGTTTTGTGGATATGGACAGGAAATTTAGGAAAAATTGGAGGAAGAAAAGTCACAATTAAGATAAAAATAAAGTCATGAGATTAAAAAAAAAAGAAGAAAAGTTATAAATATGAGATAAAAGAGCACAATTTTAAGATAAAAAGTCAAAATTGTGAAATAAAAAGTCAAAAATTGTGAGATAAAAGTCAAAGTTATGTGATAAAAAGTTAAAATTGTGAGATAAAAAGTCAAAATTGTGAGATAAAAAGTCAAAGTTATGTGATAAAAAGTCAAAATTGTGAGATAAAAAGTGAAAATTGTGAGATAAAAAGTCAAAATTATGAGATAAAAAGTGAAAATTGTGAGATAAAGAGTCAAAATTATGAGATAATAGTCACAGTTTATATATCATATACTCCACTGATTTTCCCTCTGAAGCCACTTATTTTTCCTACTGTCACATCTATTTAATTTATAAAATTAACCAGTCTATTGTGACAATGTAACACGTATAAAGTACAGATATTTACACAAAAATATTGGGAATAAAAGTAAAAAGTTACCAGAAAAATAAATACTCAAGTAAAGTACTGTACAGATACCTAAAAGTACTTTTACTTCATTCCTTTACACCTCTGCTGCGTACACAACAGTGTGAAGCAATTACCTAAATGGCAGCAGTGTGTACGGTCTGACTGGAACAGCACATTTACACTGTGATGCTTTGACTGCAGTTCCATATCAGTGCAAATGTTTGTTATTACAGTGCTGCCATCCAGAAAAGGAGTCCTCACACCAAACCTCCAAAAGCATAAAGCCCCTGATGCAGGTTTTACACTGCGGAGCCCGACTGCCATGGTGATAAAACAGAGGTAAACAGCGCCAATACATCACCCAATATGACACAAAATATACGGTTAATCTTCTGAGACACACACTGTCACTTCAGCTCTTCATCCTGCGTCTATTAATGCCCAGACTTGACCGCAGGTATTTTCACAGTTAGAGACATATGGAAATACTTAGAAAGAATGTGTTTGGGAGTTGTTGAGTTTTGCACCTTGAGGGTATGATGAATGGGATACTTATAACTCCCATTTTAAGTTATCATTTTAAGTTGTTCTCAGTGGGTTTTTTTTTATTAATACGTTAATAATACCGTGCAAAAAACAAACAAAATAAATAAAAATACTAAAAAAAAAAAAATTAAAACAGCAGCCACATATAAAGGTCAAATGCAAAATCAGTCATAGGTTTTAGTTCACAGGTGTCAAACATAAGGTCCAGGGGCCAAATCAGGTCTGCCAAAGGGTCCAATCTGGCCCTTGGGATGAATTAGTGCAATGCAAAAATAGATATTAAGATTTAAGACTGAATAAAATAAAATAAAAAAAATAAAATGATCAAAAACACCCAAAGTGATTAATAAAAATGAACAGAAAATGAATCAACTAACAAAATAATTAGTGACATGAACAAAAGAAGAGACAGACGGAACAAAATTGGAGAAAAATACAAAAAATAAAAAACAAAATGTGGAAAAATAAACAAAATAAGCAACAAAATTAACAAAAAATTAATAAATATTTACAAAGTAATAACATAACTTAGTTCAACTTAAGTAGAAATAAATAAATAAATAAAGTTATAAGTAAATAAATAAATAAATATTGTATTTTAGTTTTTTTTTTTCTAAATCAGTTGCTTTTGGACATCTGTTTATCTCCATAGATCAGTTCCATTAACAAAACTTAGTAAAAAACACAGATTTAAAAAAAGTTTTTTTATTTTTATTTTTATGAATATTTAAACTGAACAAATCCATTCAGAATACGTCAGCGTTGATGCATCAAGGGTTAAAGGGTTAAGACATTAATAATAATTTTAGTTTGGGTTTTTCATTCAGACCAATTCAATCAGAAGTGACCAGTAAAATATTACCATAATAATCTATAAATAATCATAGCTCCAGTTTTGTCCTCTTCATAAATGTAAATATTTTCATATATTTACACAAAAAAAAGTATAATTTCACAAAATATATGAATAATCTTGAACAAATATGAAGAAGTCAGTGCAATTTTAAGAATAAATATTTGATGTATTTGTATTTGATCCACTACGAGCTACAAGTTATAATGAACATGTTTAATATTGTTAAAATTATGATTATTCTTTCATTTGTTTCATGTTATTCACATTGTTTGAACAGATAGTTTGTCAAAGAAAACATTTTCATTATTTAATTTAACCTTTTTCACTCTGAAATATAAAGACATTTTTGGAGTTGACATTATTTATTTATTATTTTGTTATTATTTCACTGGTTCAGATCAGATTTAGCTGAATGTGACCCCTGTTTTAAAGGAAAGATTTAAAGATTATCAGTTTGTCAAACATCTTTTTTTCTTATTAAGTCTAATGACGTTCATTTTGTCTCCTGTTAATGTAATTGTACTTTTATTTTTCCTTTTGTTCAGACATGTTATATTTGTAGACTGAAGCAAATATACCACGTCTGAACTAAATGAAAACTATAGCTTTTTTTTTTATTGTTCAACCATTTTAGTTCCTTGCAGATATCAATAAGTTTAATAAACTTTTTATTTATTTTTGTTTTGTATTACTCCTACTTTCTAAAGTTTCATACCAAGTAAGAGGCAGTAACTGAATATTTTCTTCCTAAACCTTTTTTGTCATAGTTTAATTGTATTTGAGTTGAATTAATTAGAACCTTTAGTTTCCTGTCAGACAGAGACGCTAAAGCTAATGTTATTTTACCCTTTAAGGTGTTTATATTTTTCATCACATCTCAAAAGTTTATCACATTTCTAAGCTGCATCAGAGGCCAAATGGGCTTTTATTTATTTATTTATTTATTTATTTATTTATTTATTTGCTTATTTATTATTAAATGGGCAGTTTATTTTTGATATCACCTAATTATGGGAGTGTATTCTTAATTAGTGTGTATTTATTAATCTTAAATGCATCTGCATTACCTGCAGTACATATACAGTAGTACAGTACAGTACATATACAGTAGTACAGTACATATACAGTAGTACATGAGAGTACATATACAGTAGTACAGTACAGTACATATACAGTAGTACAGTACATATACAGTAGTACAGTACAGTACATATACAGTAGTACAGTACATATACAGTAGTACAGTAGAGTACATATACAGTAGTACAGTACAGTACATATACAGTAGTACAGTGCAGTACATATACAGTAGTACAGTGCAGTACATATACAGTAGTATAATAGAGTGCATATACAGTAGTACAGTACATATACAGTAGTACAGTACATATACAGTAGTACAGTACAGTAGATATACATTAGTACAGTCCAGTACACATACAGTAGTATAGTAGAGTACATATACAGTAGTACAGTACAGTACATATACAGTAGTACAGTACAGTATATATACAGTACAGTACATATACAGTAGTACAGTACAGTATATATACAGTACAGTACATATACAGTAGTATTAACCTGGATTCACTGAAAACTCAGTAATGATCTTTTTCTGACTTTTTGATTTGTTTTACTCGTACTTTTTTTTTTTACAGTTACTGTACAAACACCCACCAATTTTCTCCAAAATGACAGACATTTGAGATATTTTATTACATGACAAAGAATGCTTTGAATGTTACAAAAAACACAATAACTCATTTTTGCCCAAAAATGCAGTTACTGTCTTTTTACTTTGTAGAGTAGAATAGAGAGGTAGTGCTGCTTCTGTTCATAGTCACATGAGAGCTTTTACAATAACTGTCTGATAGAAGATGCAACAGAATGAAGATATTTATATATATATTTTTTTTTTTCTACTGTCATTATTTACTATCATTCTCTTGTTTTTAATGCATGCGTCGAAGTGGGAAAAAAAAAAAATCCACATATTACAGGATTGTGTTGGCCGTTTGTAATCCAGTCCTGGTTGCTGTAAGTTGAAACATGTTGGTGAGGGTGAGGGTGAGGGTGGGGGTGGGGGGGGAGTGCAAAATGAGAAGCAAGTGTGATGTTTGTCAGTGTGTCACCTTTCATTATGAATGAGAACGTGATGATGTTAACTTGACAGCTCAAAGATGCATGCTGTCTTCAACCACGGCTGTAGCTCCACTGTGTAGTGATCTATTAGAAGTCATAAATAAATAAATGTCATCTTCTGTGACTGCAATCCAAACCAAAACCGGCATGCAGCTGGACTCCTACAGTACTTATAGTCTCTGCCACAGAGTTTGACTAATATCTCTCTTACAGTATCGACCGCTTCACAATCTATCTAAAGATGAAAACAGTCAGATTTTTGTGACTAACATTTGGGGTTTTTTTTTTTTCCTCTTAAAAATAAAATCCACATGTTTTAATGAAATGTACAGGGACCATAACAGGAAGAATTTAACTGTAAAATCATTATCAACACTTCCCTTTACTTTCAAAAGGTCATAGTTAGCACCTCACTTCCCTGGCCATAGTCCTGAGATTGAGAACTCTAAGCAGTGGAAAAAAAAAAAAAAAAAAAGTTTCTCTCCACTTGGCTGGTGTTAATGGGTTCAGGCTACTCAGAGAAAACAGACCTCTATAATCCTCCATGGATACAGCCGTGTCAATAAAACCCTCAGCAATTTAATACCACTCTTTGTAACAGTGAAATACTGCTGAGATACACAGCCAAATGAAGAACTTTAAAAGGCCATTTTGCCTTTCAGTTGATTCAGCATGTCTCTCTACAAGTCAACAGAATTGATATTGGCATCAAAGTAACAAACAGACCGACTGTGTATGGATCTGTTTGTCTCTGGTTGAAGGGTATTACCATGTAACTTTCCTCTTTCCCACCGGCCCATTAACTCTGAAAGCCCAGTGTGGTTTTTAGGAAGACTGTCGGTTCACCTCCCCTTTGGCATCATCACATCTATGAACAGAGAGATTACACAATGCATTCTGTTTATTATTTTTCCATTATGTTTAAAATGGTGAGGCTGTTGTTTTCAGAGATTGTATTGAAGATTTGGTGATTCACATAAATGCATGTTTTAGTTGTTCTTGAACAGGGGCGTCACAGCCATTTAAAATGTGGGGGTGTTGTTCTAGGTTGTGGCACATAAGCAAAATATTCGGAATCATCGGAAAATTAACAAACAATTATCCATTAATGGTTACATTTTTATATTAAAAAAAAAGTAATATATGGCCGGAAAAAAAAAAAAAAAATCCCCTCAATTACACATTTATTCAATTCATAAGTCAAAATTCTGAGATAAAAAATGTAAATTATGAGATAAAAAGTACAAATTATGAGATAAAAAAAAACTGATATAAATTTGGATTTTAAAAAATCAGACACTGATTTTACAGACACTGTTCCTCTTTTTTCTTACTAAAATGTTTTACCCATATCAGGGGAGACGACTAAAAATTAGTGAAAAAAGTTTGAGAACCACTGGCTTAGGGTAAATGTCACAGAACAAGACATAGTTTAGTTAACTTAGTTCTCATTACTTACTGGTTGACTGTTTGCTAACACTGTGAAGAAGAGCTGTTTACATTTCGGCCAGTGAACTGAGGTGCGCTTCATTTAAATATGCTGCTGTGCCGCCCGGGCGGGTAAACAGTTTAAACCATAGATATTGTAACAGCCCCGAAATGTTATTGATGTTTGTTTGGTGTGATTGTGACCAACATCCTGAAATAAAAAGTAGGTGAGACCAACTCTGTGTCCATTTCCTGGATCCAGTAAAGATACAATATATAAACTCAAGAAAAACTGGGGGGTACGAAATCATCTGGTTAGAGAAGTGGGGGTGTCACAACACCCCCATCCCCCACGGCTGTGACACCCATGTTCTTGAATAATGATAAGCCTTAGTGAACAGAGGTGGTCAAAGTACTCACATTCTGTACTTAAGTAGAAGTACAGCTACTTATGTAGGAAAATACTCTGGTAAAAGTAGAAGTACTGATACAACTCCTTTACTTAAGTGAAAAAGTGAAAAAGTACAACTTCTCAGTTGTAATAAAGTAAAAACGTAAAAAGTAGAACTGCCTTTTTTTTGCTATGGATGAAATAATACTTATTTAAGAAAAATAAAATCAAAAATATCCAAAAAATAAAGTCTTTAAAAGTGAGTTACTGTTGTGTAGATGATGTGTTTTATTAGATCATAGTACTCAGTCCAGTGGGTATGAACAGGTTAAATTCAAAAATCATAAATAGGAGATTAAAAAAAAAAAAAAAAAAGCATAATTCTGACATTTAAAAAATCTAAATCGTGAGAGAAAAAGTCAAAATTATGAGGAAAAGCAGTCAGAATTATAAGATAAGAGTATAGTAGTTCACAATTTCTGATTTATGACATATTTTTCATACTGTCACATTTATCTGGTGTGAAAAAGTCCATTCTGAGAAAGTAAAGAGTATAAAGTATAGATATTTATATAAATGTAAAGAGTATAAAGTACAGATATTTATATAAATGTAAAGAGAATAAAGTACAGATATTTATATAAATGTAAAGAGTATAAAGTACAGATATTTATATAAATGTAAAGAGTATAAAGTACAGATATTTATATAAATGTAAAGAGAATAAAGTACAGATATTTATATAAATGTAAAGAGTATAAATTACAGATATTTATACAAAAATGTAGAGAGTAAAAGTAAAAAGTTGCCAGAAAAATAAATACTTGAGGAAAGTACTGATACCTAAAAACTGTACTTAAGTGCAGTAAAGGAAGTACTTTTACTTAGTTACTTCCACTTCTGTTAGTGAAGCATGTTGTTTAGCAAATTTTTCCCCTTTAACTCTGTGCCGTCCCAGCCATGTCTTTATCCCACAGACATTTTGAAGAGAAATTGACATTAAAAAGAGCAGGTTTAATCGCTGACACTTTTAAATGTGGAAAACCTACTTCTTTTCCTATTCTCCAGCCATGATCTACACTTCTCAGCCTTCTATAAAGCAGGCAGCCCTTACATTTTTATGACTTGTTTTATGGGAATACGTCTCTGGCTTTCAGCCAAGGCCACCAAACGTAATCAGTGATAATGATATACAGTAAAATATGAGCTCCCATGGTTGCCTTTGTGTGCTGTGTGGCTTTGTGAATTGTTCATTTTGAAACAAGTGTTTCTCATTATGTCGAGTATTGTGCTTGGCAAGGCAACCACAAAAATCCTGCCAATGCAAAATCTGCTTTCCAATGCCTGCTTAGAATACCATATATAGTTTCACCTGTTATCCTGCTCAACTCTCACAGATAATCCACATAGTCAGCATGTTTTCATGCCTTTGTTAAGTTCTTAGACACATGTTATGGCTGATACCCTGTGAAATAAAGTGTTTCATGCATGTATATTTAATTTAATTTTAAAAATAGTTTCAAAATGTTCTTATTTTATTCTGCCAAATGCAAATCAGATCGTCCCAGTTTGTCCCCGATGACGTGAATGCCAGAGCAGAATATTACCATGGAGACGCTGAAATGTCATTAAAGTTTACACATTTTATTATGATCGTATATTATTATTATTATTAGTAGTAGTAGTAGTAGTAGTTATTAATATTAATATTATTGAATCTCTGTGACTTTTAACCTTTTGTTGGTCACAGTACAAAAATTACAATAAAAAAAAAGATTTAGTTTTTTCCACCTCACAAGGATTATTATATCATAAAACACAGATTTTTTTGATTTTTTTTTTTACTGACCCTAAATTTAACTAAAGAATTAAAACTCAAACATTACTCCTTCACCAATCTTATCAACATAATTTGTGACTTGGTTCAAATTAGATGTATTAACTCTTTGTGTTTGTATCATTAGCGATTAGCATTAGCAATTAGCATTAGCAGTTCATAACTGTTTTACTATCATTTCTACTGTTTGTTTGAACATGTTTTCAAAAGATTATGACATGAATACCAAAGTATTTCTAAAACATGATGAGGATTATTTATGTAAAATAGAAAAATGTCCAAAAATAAAGATCATAGCAGAGGTGTTGACACATTTATGATCTTCTTCCTTGGTGGTATACTAGCATGACCTGAATATATCATTGACTGCCCAAGAAGTTTGGTGTCAAAGTTAGTTCAAATATCAGGGTTCAAAGTTACTTCTACCAAACAGTTGATCTGAACAACAAAGGGTTAAAACCCAATATTCTTCCAAGCTTTCATTCAAATTCATTCATTTCAGTTTTACATATAAAATTCTATACTTTCATCATGAGATATTTTTAAAATATGTGTTATGTTGTTTGCGTGTATTTAATGTGACTGCTCAGTTCTTCAAAAAAGCGTCTTTTCTAGCAGTCATCTTGAAAATAACATGTTGGTTTGTAACAGAGATGTGGAATTTGTGACACGGTGATGAGAGTATTTCAGCTTTGACCCAACTCTGTAAATACTTTGTGTCTTTGAAGACATGAAGATACTTAAAGAACTATACCACCAGTTATGCATGTCGTATAAAATTATTGTAAAGCGCTGAAATATGTCCATGCAGCAAATAAATCAAATATTATTGCCTACACACACAAAGCACTACTGTCCTCAAATCATTTTAGGAAAAAAAAAAATCATTTTTTCAACTAACAAAGCCACATTGTATTGTTCTGTTTTGGTTGCAGAGGGACACGTTTGATGAAGTCCAAACTGTTTGCTTCAGCTGATTTTCATCATTTCACTTTCACAATATATATTTATTTATTTTGGGGGTTTTTTTTTTTAAGCATCTTGAGTCTTTTAATTTTAACTATGTTTTTCATTTGTAGCCATTATGTTCACTGGCTCGAAAAAGAGTGTGCTGATAAAAAAAAACAATGAGGACAAATAGAACAAAAGCCATTTTGTTTTAGTGCAGACCAAACTATTGGTATAGCAGAAGTGGACACTTAAAATCAAATAGAAAATAATAGAACCAAAAAAATGAGCGTATTTACTAGAAAGAACTAAAGGCCAAAGGGCAGTAGAATATTCAGAGTCCGTGGGTTTGTTCATGCATGTGTTGTAAAAACTTTTCCACTAGCAATCAGCTTTTCATCTATGATTGGGGAGAAATGCACGTTGCACTAAACCAATATACAACAATAAACTATCTTATTTGACTATTTTTGTGCCTGTCTTGCATATTCAGCAGTGGCATATCAGATTGTCCACAAGGGATTTAAGCAAGTAAACCACTTACAATCACACTAGTCCAGTATCATGTTTTTCCTCAAATGAGGTTGCGATATACTGTAGGCTCTTTCTAAGGAACTAGAAACCAAAAGATCATGTGGTTTTATGAAAAAAAAAAAAAAAAAGAATTGAATTGAATTGTCAGCACGGCATCCACTCACATTATGTTTGATGGTAGATATTGCAGGGTATGTTTTTCAAACCACCATTATGGTATTCCAGTTAAACTCTGAACAAATATATGATCATAGCTGGATATGTAGTAATTTGTATTGATAGTGGTACTGTAACTGTGCATACTCCTGTGTACATGACCTGCAGTTATTCTTTAAATCTTCACGTTCTGATGCGTTTTTAGTTTAAAACAAAGTCAAGCAATAACATATAGACAACCCAATAACACCGTATGTATCATATTTGATACATGAGTTTGAAGCCCCTCTACATGATCAGTGTGATTTTTTTTTTTCTTGAAAAACCTGATGTATACAATTAGATACATACAGTACATAGTGATAATTTCCGGTAACACTACATGGCGTGGCTATGGGTCAGTTGGTAGAGCAGGTTATCCATTAACAAAGGGTTGGTGGTTCGATTCCCGCTCTGTCCTAGTCAATCTGTTGTGTCCTTGGGTAAGACACTTCATGTCCTTGCTTCCAATGTCCCTCACACTGGTGTATAAATGTTCAGAGGTGTGAAATGACTGCCACGCTACTGTCATTCTGCCCCAGGGCAACTACATATGTAGTTTACCACCACCAGAGGGAGCATGTGACAGTGGATGACTAATGCACGCTTTGGGTGCTTTGAAACACACTATCGATTATTACAAGACTGTCATTAGAGGTGGGGTTGGAGATGTTTTTTGGAGCATTTTTTTGTACCATATTGCTTGAAAACCATCACAATCCCACAACATGCACTGAAATAGAATGTCTGTCAAAACAAATAAAGGGGTAGAGGGTGGAACCAGAGGGAAAACTCAGTGTACTGATCATCTTTACACTGATTGACTGCAGATACATCTATTAAATATCAGACCACTCCCACCCACCCCTCCCTCCCCCTTCTACGCGTTCAAAGAAACAACTATGGCAGAAAAGACGACAACCAACAACAAAACCAAAGTAAAAACTACATTAGTAGTAGTACATGTAGTATGTCATTTCATGGTGATATCTCAAGTATTCATTGAGTTATAGTGTGATATGTCTCTGCAGACACACACACACACACACACACACACACACACACACACTGATTACAATAATCTCTCCCAACCAATGTTAGACGATATTAAAAAGTATATTTTAAAAAAATTACAGTTTACACATCTCCTTACCAGCCTCTGTTCTGTTTGCAGTTCCTGTTTGATCCACTCAAATTCCCCGAGGTGGTATCAAAGTATTTAATAACCACACTAAGTGAATGGGACAAAATGGGCCTTTAAATTTAACTTAAAGTCGGACAAAATCCAAGTTCTGTCCAGACATGTGGAAGAGCTACTGATGCTGTTGGGTGGGTGTGTTCCCTCAAATATATCCACCAATATATTAAATTTACAAGTTGCTTTTCATCTTCCCCATGACAAAGTACTTCACAGCGACATTTTGACATGTCTGGAAGTTTAATACCACCTCTCCTTTCTTGGGCACCAACCAATTAGTGGTGGTACAACAAGAACATGAGGCCACGCTAGCTTTCCAACAACCACAGTGATTGATTGAAAGCAGCCCTGTGGAGCTGTGCTTTTACCCCCTCACCTCTACGATCTGCACAGATTTGTACAGCGCTACAACACAATGACAGGAAAAAATCAACAAGGGCAACTACGAAACACTAAAACTGTGTTGCAAAAACTAAATTATACTTTATATGTTCATGGCAAAAATATTCAAGGTTAGTTTTAGGAAGCAAAAAGGTGAGAAAGTTGGAACAAAGGTGATTCATTACAATAAAAAAAAGTGATGCCAAATTTGCTATAATGCTAAACAATTGTATTCAATTTAATTCTAGGTTTGAGATATTTTAATGAATAAAATAAATTAATAAAAAAAAATTTAAATTATTAAATAAAAGAATAAATTAGACAAATAATTTCAAAATAAAAACAATTAAATAAAAATAAATAATTAATTAAAAAATAAGAATAAATTATGAAAAAAGGTAATACTCTATAATACCTACACACAACTCATTATGTATTAACCATTTATTACCTATTTGTTAATGTTTGTTCATTATTTCACTATTTGTTTAGGGTTTATTCATACACAATTTATCACAAATAAAGCATTTGTTCTTCTTTTCTATGAACAAACCATTTGTACCAATGTTAACAAATGCTTTATGATCAATTGTGTATAAACAATACATTAATAAACATTAACAAATAGGTAATAAATGGTTAATACGTACTGGATTGTATGTAGGTATTATAAAGTGTTACCAATAAAAAAGACAAATAAATAAAACATAAATAAATAAAAAATACATACATAAGTAAAAATAAAAAAAATAAAAAATACAATTAATTCATCAATAAAAAATATACAAATAAGTAAAATAAAATAAAAATAATTGCAAGACTTGCCATGTGACTATTGCACACACGTACATTGTGATGTTGATGCTCAAACAATATAGTTCTAGTCATGAGGGAGGAGGTAGACAGAGGATTTACATGACAATATATGTGTAAGGATCCTCTGCAGTGTCCAACGTCCTCACGTGGTTTGTTCAGTAACACACACACAGCAGGTGGAACAACCTTCACTGACCTCAGGGACATGAAGGACATGAAGGACATGAAGGACAGGTGATACATTAGAGCAACAGTCACATTAATCTGCGTCAGACTGATGCATGGACTCGAGAAACAAACACACAACCCTCACACACTGACGTCCTTACTTGCTCTTTTTCTTATTTGCACTCGATTTGAATTTTAACTTCTCTCCCAGTCTCTCGATGACAAGTGGAATTTGTCAAAATTATTCTGATACAGTACAGTACCAAATTTAACGCCATCTGCCAGACCTGCTCTACTTTAACGCTGACACAGATGAGCTGCAAAAAAAAAAAAAAGTTGGAAAAATAATTCTTCGTATCACCATAGATTCCCGCTGAGATCACTGCGGTTATTTTGCAAGGTAGTAGCAAACCTATCATACACAGAAAAATTCATTAACACGATAAAAACCTGATGTGTGTTTGACTTGGCCACATCTGGCCAATTGAACTGGAGATTTATACTGCGGCAGGTTCGCTCCAAACAGCGTTGGGTATCATCTCTCCTGTGCAACAGTGTTTATGTAGGCCGAGTTTAAATATTTGAGGAGCACATGTGGGGATGAATGGTGGAGCGGGATTTCATCATAAAGCTGTGAAGGGTAAACCGACGGGGGGTCATTTTAACTGTAGTGTCAACATCATGAGATCCCACCTCTGTCGACTCAGCAAACACTGTCGCAGACACTCTGAAAGGTAGCGATGGTTGCTTTTTGGAAAGGCTTTGTGGTCTTCTAAGAACACCTTTGACAGTGCCAGTAGACCTTAGACATCCTTCCTGGTGGATATTGTCATATCCAGGAAACTCTAATGTATTATTTATTAGTGCTTTTGTTTCTATGTTTAGTCTGTTACTTGTTTATTTTTGATAGATTTCCTTTTTGTGTAGCATTAGGATTACATTTACATGATGGGTTTTTTTTTTGTATTCAGAATGATTTATTCCAAATAAAGTAATTTGGAATTAAAGCTATTTCCTTCATGTTTACATGGACATGTTAATTCTTTAAGAGCTGGGGGTACAGAGGGTTCTGATTGGACAGAACGCCCATGTGACATTGTGACGTCTACTGGAAGAAAACAATTATGTTATATTTAATTCTTCCAATTCTCCAATCAAATACTTAACTTCACCGTGACTCCAATGCTTGCTTTCTACAGCCATTTTTGGAAAATGTTCCAACACTAATGCATGAGTTACCAACAAAGAACTAAACTGTCTCAGTTATGACAAAAATTAACCCATAACAAGACAGAAAATGCCTAATCCCACCCCTATTTTGTGACAATTTCCAATTTCTATGACAACCCGTTGTTGAATTAGAGCCAATAATGTGACGTTTCTGCTACATGCGACCTTGACCTTTTGCAAAATGGATGATTTCGTTATATGTATATATGCGTTATGATAATATTTCCAGTATTGATAAATTTTTAGCGTGATATGTCTATGCTTGACACACACAGTGTTACAGAAGATAATTTTGCGACATGTCACCTTTGACCTCCAGAGATCTCAAAAACTGTTGGTCATAGGTGATAAAAGTAAATATAAGAAATGTAGAAATCTTCATTCCACACTATTTGGTACCAATCTCAAACTTATGTGACTCTCTGTTCTTGAGTTATTATTAATTTTGACCTTTTAGTTAATTATGACCTTGACCTTTGACCTTTCCTTAAATGGATCATTGCATCTGGTGCGCATTATATTTATATGCCCATGTAATTTCATGGTAATATTTCAAGTATAACTTAACCTGTAGCCCTTTGAGATCATGTGATGTAAAGGGCAATATAAATAAAATGCATTATTATTATTATGATTATTTATTATTCATTGAGTTATAGCATATGTCTCTGCGGACACACACACACACACACACACACAGTGCTACTATTAACAGCTATTCCAAAAAGTGATTTATCACCATTTATTACGGCATTGTCCTCTGTACATACACACATATACATACATACATACACACATATACAGTATATATATATATATATATATATATATATATATATATATATGTATACATACCTGGGGTGACAGAGCCTTTTCTGTAGCCGCCCCAAACCTCTGGAACTCACTCCCCCCAACCATCCGTCACTGTTCCAACCTCAACACTTTTAAATCCCTTTTAAAAATGCATTTATTCAAGATTGCTTTTAATGTTTGATTACTTTTTATTCTGTCTGCTTTAACTTGTGTTTGCTCTGTTTTCTCTTGTTTCTTTTTATTGTTGTTGGACTTTTATTATTGTTTTTAATCTATGTAAAGCATCTTTGAGCACCATGAAAAGTGCTATACAAATAAAATGTATTATTATTATTATTATTATTATTATTATTAAATATACATACATACTTTCACACATATACAGACGTACATACACCTCTTTTTTTCTCTCTCTCCCTCCATCCATGTGATTGTGTAATTTGTGTTTAAGTGCATTAAAAAAGCAGAAGCTAGCAAAGTTGATAAACTGATTATACGTACATTATAAAATGTCAATAAAATAAATAAGAAATACATTAAGATTTGATGACACACAAAATAAATAGAATAAAGAATGGGATCACAGAATATTGAGAATATTGAGTATCATCTCCAAAGTAACTATCAGTTATTATAAATTAGGGCTGATAATAATAATTAATAATAATAATAATAAGCGGCAGAACTTGTGTTGATATGATACAAAGGTAAAGCAGCTGCTGTTCCTTTCATTTCATCCCAGTGTCATTACGTAATGGTACTGTACAGACAGCAACAAAAGGAGCTCATTAGAGAATGCACAACATACTTTCCATTTTTCTTTGCCAGTCAGAGGGCAATGAATTGTCTACTATTAGTTTTGCAGATGTGACGGCGAAGGTTAGATGATATATCACTAAAACGTCTCACATTTTTCCCAATTGCCTCATTATCCTCCTGGTTTATGTCACACTTTCCCTTTCACATTTGACATCTCCTACCGATTCCTACCACCTTTTCCACCTTCTTCCCTCCATCCTCATCCTCACAGCTTCACTCTTTATGTTACCCATGCACTCCCTGATTATAAGAAGTGTCTGTGGAAGTTTCCATGGTCCCACTCACTCAGTCTCTGGGGTAGGAGCCACATCAAGCTGGTCTAGTTGTCAGTTCCTGCTGCGTGGGTTTGTGTTTACCCAGCCTGCCTGTCTTTGGACATCCAACGCAGCTCACACACCACCAGCGTACTGTCCATATACTCTACCTCTCTTACAAAAGAGTCAGTCAAGCAAGAAATGCTGGCTCAGACAAAGCAAGCACTAGTCTAACAAGGACTTTCAGACACTGTTTAACATGACTTTCTTTTAATTGTGTCTATTTTCTCTGCCTGACTCCTCCTCTCTTGGTTGTCTTACATTATTTCCATCCATCAATCCCAGTCACCCATACATGTACCACACTGTCCACTGTCTGCTTAACCGTCTGCTGGGGGTGTTCTGGTGAGTCTCCCTTTGAAGTTTCCCATAAATAGCAACTTTTACACACCTGTGCAACGCCACCCATGTGCTCCTCTGACACACACACACACACTCCCTACTGTGAATAACATAAGAGGAGTGGAACAGATTGAACACTGTCAGAATATTATGGAGTTGCTAATGTCTTAACTTGCAGCTGATATTGTTTATTTGAATTGCAACAAAGGGATTACACAGTGGTCTAACATGATGCCAGGGAATGCCTCTTTATGTGCACCAGAGTGGTGTAACACTCCCTGAAATGGGAATACAAATAATCTACCGGTTGACCCATGTGTTGCAGCAGTTCACGACAGAAGCTTTGGTAGAAACGTGACTCAACTCTTTTTGCCACATCATCACAGATGTCAGTAAAAGATATTACATCTCTGTTTTTGCAATATTATTCATTAATCTCATCCAACATTAGTGGGAAGAGATTATTGTAACCACTTTGAGTGTCTGTGCGTGTGTGTGTGTGTGTGTGTGTGTGTGTGTCCGCAGAGATATATCATACTATATCTTAATGAATACCTTAGATATCACCATGAGATTACATATAGCTACTGTGCATCAGATGTAATGATCTGTTTGAGTAAAGGTCAAAGGTTAAGATCGCAATAAACAAAAAAGTCAATATCACATTATCGGTTATAACTCAAGAACAGAATACAACTTTCAGATTGGTACCAAACGATGCAGAATGACGATATCTACCTATCTCCTAATTGGCTACGACCAATAGTTTTTGAGATCTCTGGAGGTCAAAGGTGACATGTCATAAAATTATCTTCTGTAACACTGTTTGTATGTGTCAAGCATAGACATATCCCACTATAGCTTAATCAATACTGGATATATTATTATAATATTACACACACTGATGCATATATACATATAATGAAATTATCAATATGGCAAAAGGTCAAAGGTCAATGTATTTTTTTCAATTTAGCAATTCAATTTAATTTAGTAGAAAGGTCAAAATCACATTATTGGCTCTAATTCAAGAACAAGTTGTCATAGAAACTTAAGATTGGCGCCAAATGCAGGTTAGATTAAGCATTCTCTGAATACTTGTTATTAATGAACTGACTTTGTCTGCATACACACAAGCACCTACAGCTGAATAAATTGTTACAAGACATTATTTACAATCCCTACAGTTCATAACACTACACAATCACACGTGACTTTAACCCTTTGATGCATACTGATCACTGTAGTGGACATCTATTCAACAGCTGTTCTCTTGTAAATTCATGGGTTTTGTGGTTTATGCATCATCCAATACACTGACATTTATATTATTACTGTAAGTTTGCTTTTTTCGATGAACAAAATAATCAAAAAGTTTTGGGTTTTTTATTTTATATTTATTATTTTTATTTTTATTATTTTATTGCACATTATCTCCATGAAATAATAAAATAAAGTAATAATAACTAGTATTAAGAGTTTGCTAAAATGTGAGAAATTCCCCGAATGACATTTTTTAAGTTGTTTTCTTTCATTCATTCATTTTCATTTCTATTTTCACACAGTATATCACTTTCTGATGATGAGTTACTTTGCTTCAAAAATTAAACACATGTTTTGCAGCTGAGTGGACATAGTTTTAATTCCAGGAAAATAGGTTCATATAAAACATTTTAATCACATTGTATTTTTCATTCATGCACCAAAGGGTTAATTCTTTAATGTTCTTTAAAATTGTCACTAATTCATTAAAATGTCACCAGCTGCAAACATCGATTCAATATTTAGTGCAAATCAGATATTACAGTGTTTATGGTTTGGGACCATGGTGTGTTTTATAGCTATATAAACACAATCTAATAAAAAGGCAGGTTTATTCTGCAAGATATTGATTTTTTTTCCAGAAGAGAAAATCACCACTCACTACTGTTTTGCCGTCTGAAAAAAGAGAACAT
Source organism: Siphamia tubifer (assembly GCA_020466265.1). Taxonomy (NCBI): domain Eukaryota; kingdom Metazoa; phylum Chordata; class Actinopteri; order Kurtiformes; family Apogonidae; genus Siphamia; species Siphamia tubifer. The sequence goes on along the minus strand of CM035802.1, from coordinate 32,650,411 downwards.
TGCACAATTATTGCAAACCCATTTTCTGAATTTAAAGATCAAACTGTGAGATGTCAGGACCAATCACATGGACAGTAGAGGACCATGTCCAGGTCTGTCAGGAGTTTATGTTGTCCACTGACTGAAGCACTTTCAGTTCTGTTTGTTTAAAAGTCTGTGCTGAATGAATGACATGAATTTGACTTTACTGCGAGTAATGGTAAGTATTTTTTGTTAACCCTTTAAAGCGTCCACATATCACTCAAAAATGTTAAGCAAACCACCCAAACCTGTCCCAAATGTCACATGACCTAATGTAGTTTGACAATGGAGATTCTCACACATCAGAAGATATGAACCACTTTCGGATAAAAATATCCACAGCAGATACAATCGCTCATTTGTTCAAAATACAAATGGAACCTGAACCTTTATGTCAATTATCCACAGAGGAACCACATTCTAACAAACATAGTCATCATAGTCCAACAAAAACATGCAAAACAAACCCCAAAAAATGTCCAAATGTAGTCAAAAACATAAATAAATATCGACAAATGTTTTATCTATTGTATCATTTAATAGGACCCACCTCCAATATCCCAGTTTTCATCTTAAATTTTCATTTATAATATAAGAAAACACCAAATGCATGTTATTAAAATGGTTCACGAACAACATTTAATTTACTTTATTAAGAAATTTAGGTGAAATTGAGTGGAAGTTTAAAGGGTTAAACAATATGTACTTTGAAAAATGCTGAAAGTGCCTCGTCAGTTACAGTATAGAGCAGTTTAAACCCCCACCTCACCAGCTAAAATATGGATGTTGTATAAGGAAACACTGCCCTCTTGTGGACAAATATGTGCAAATTTAGTTGAATTCATTGAAGATTTTTATTTTTTTTTAAATTTGCATTATTATATTGCAGTTAATAGTATTTTCTCTTGATCTATGTATGATCATGAGGTATGGTGTTTAAAAAAAACCATACATTGGATGTATTTTGATTTAAAAGAGACCAAAACTGTTTGCACTGTTTTCACTATAACCACGTCTCCTTGACTTTATTTTGGAGTCTGACCATTAAAATTTAGACTTGTGTGTGATATACGGGTGTGACTGGCAACATTTGCAGGAATATGATTTTCTGAAGGTAACACGCCAGTATGATGTTATGCTTCTTTGACAGTTCACATGTGGCTTTAACACGTGTAAGGCATTTCTTTGACAGCTTATAATACCCAGCAGTGTGGACGCTGAAAAGCCAAGGCCAGACTTTGTTGAAAGGTCTAACATGTGTCTGTTTTATATGAGGCTCAACTCACATGACAAAACCAAGCTTTGTTAATTGTATGTGTTGGCATGGTAGAGACCCAGCTACAGAAATATATAACTGTGGAGGATGACTATCAATAGGAGAATAAAAAATAGAATTAACCAACATGAGGTTTTTTTATATATATATATATATATATATATATATATATATATATATATATATATATATATATATATTTCAAATGCTGCTTATTTTTTCTTCTGCTGAGAACAAATAACTGAATGAATGAATGAATGAAATGAATCTGTATTAATTCCTTTATATGAAGCTTAATTTTATTTTTAATGCTTTTCTTTTCTTTTCGCATTTTGCTAATGCAGGAAACATTGCACATTGTTTGGGCTGAGTTTAATTGATATATGTAGATCAACGATAGCCTACACTGAAGTTAAATTAAATTACATTACATTACATTACATTACATTACATTACATTAAATTAATAAAAATACATGCATCAATGCCATTCAGAACATATGAAAATGTGTGATAAAAGGCTACCTGGAGTATATATAATGTTGACTTTAGACAATTTATATGCTGTAGAAAACATCTGACGTTAAGCAGATGGCACAACTTCAGTAGACTTTTGACATGTGCAAATATTAGATGATAAATCAACTCGAAAGCACATCATTATTTGTTCAAATAAAATACAATTCTTGATATTTTCACACACTTAACTCAAGTTAATATTAGTAAAAAAAAAAAAAAAAAAGATTACTGTGTTCCTGGGCATGTTTGTGTTTTCCATGTTTCTCTATAAGCCCATAGTTTTTAGTCCAGTTTTAACACAAAACGTCCATATCACTGCATATATCATGTTTTTCATTTGTGTCACAGTTGAATTATGAAAGCATGACATAAAAGTGTAGACTCCTGCTTTTCAGACCATCTATATCTGTATACTATTTACATAAATTAATGCTGGTTGTCCTGATAATAAAAATGACCAGCAAATACACATTTACAGACTGATATCTGGATTAAATTCTTTTTCTTTTTTTTTTAAACAAAACACAAAAAACAGATAACAACACCTGTGTATTTCTCTGTCAATCTTTTGGTGTGAGATGCTTCAGTCATGTTTTTGGGATGACTAAAAATAACTAAACAACACAGACGAACACAGATTAAGTTTGAAGGTTTTAATGTTGTATTATATTAACTTCTGTGCATTACATCATGTAAATTTGTATTAAGATATTAGACACATTTAACCTCTTTTGCATCAACTGTCTGCGACCCAATCTTCCTTTCAGTCCAAAATCATGTAACTCACATAGAGACTGTTAGCCTCTTCTTCATGTAAAGAAAAGCAAGGTATGTAGCTCCTCCCAGAATTCCTATCAACAGAGTCGTACCAACAATAACTGGTGCGTTCTTTCTGGCCACACGAAATGCCACAGGGAGGACAGCAGATATGAGGATGTTGTTGACATGGCCCAGAACTCTCCTGAAGGCTGGACGCTCGACCACACGCTCATAATATGTTTCCAGGTTGACACGGTTACCGTTGCCCCAGTAGCGACGGGAGAGGCCGAGGAACTTGAGACGGTGTAAGGTGACGGCCAGAGAGACATCTGCCATGCTGAAGAAGTCACCACACAGCCAGGAGGGGCTGCCTTCCTCTGTGAGGAAACAGAGGATGGAAAGCAGGGGTGTTAAACATGCAGCCCGGGGGCCAAATCTGGCCCTCCAAAGGGTCCAGTGTGGCCCCTGGGATGAGTTTGTGAAATGCAAAAATGACACTGAGGGCTCTAGTTAGGTAGGTAGGTAGGTAGGTAGGTAGGTAGATAGGTAGGTAGGTAGGTGGGTGGGTGGGTAGGTAGGTAGGTAGGTAGGTAGGTAGGTAGGTAGGTAGGTAGGTAGGTAGGTAGGTAGGTAGGTGGGTGGGTGGGTAGGTAGGTGGGTGGGTGGGTAGGTAGGTAAGTAGATGGGTGGGTAGGTAAGTAGATGGGTGGGTAGGTAGGTAGGTAGGTGGGTAGGTAGGTAGGTAGGTGGGTGGGTAGGTAGGTGGGTAGGTAAGTAGATGGGTAGGTAGGTAGGTGGGTGGGTAGGTAGGTAGGTAGGTGGGTAGGTAGGTAGGTGGGTGGGTAGGTGGGTAGGTAGGTAAGTAGATGGGTGGGTAGGTAGGTAGATGGGTAGGTAGGTAGGTGGGTGGGTAGGTGGGTAGGTGGGTAGGTAGGTAGGTAAGTAGATGGGTGGGTAGGTAGGTAGGTAGGTAGGTGGGTAGGTAGGTAGGTGGGTGGGTAGGTGGGTAGGTAGGTGAGTAGATGGGTGGGTAGGTAGGTAGATGGGTGGGTAGGTAAGTAGATAGGTGGGTGGGTAGGTAGGTGGGTAGGTAGGTGGGTAGGTAGGTAGGTGGGTAGGTAGGTGGGTAGGTAGGTAGGTGGGTGGGTAGGTAGGTGGGTAAACATTTTCATCACATAACTTTACTCTAAAACATCGAGGAAAGTTTAGAATTGACATTATCTTTTATAATATGATGTAATTATTTCACTCTACAGATCAAATTTGGCTTAATGTGGCTCCTGAACACCCCTGATATACAGTAGAACCTCGATAACATGACATTCAAAACCACGTGCACATGAATAATATTTCCATTCCAGGTTGCTGTACTTACCTGGTGTTTCCTCCACCCTCCTCTGTAATTCTGTCTCTACTTGATCCATCACACTTTCCAGTTCATCAAGCAGCTTCTTCAGATATTTCATGTTGTCATGGTCGTACAACTTAGACTGTAAAACCATTTTGAAAAAACATATATTAATGCATTCATTTGTAACAGATTTCAATGTATTAAACATGTCCTAATGATAACTTTAATAACCATTAATCATAAAATCCTATCTTATATTGACCTGACTCTTCCATATCTTACCTTCAAGCGCCTTTGTTTTGCTATGTAAGCATCTTTCAGCTCCGGGTTTTGCTCAGCCAGTTTCTTCAGCTCTGATTGTGTGTTTCCTATCTGTGCTGTCAAAAACACTTTCATATTAACAACAAAGAACTACACTGTCTTAGTTATGACAACATTTAACCCATAAAAGCTCAGTGCTACTATTACAGTCATTCCAAAATATTTTTTTTCTCTATGTTTAACTGTTATTACCTCCATGAATGAGGTTATGTTTTACCGTACATTTGTCTGTCTGGCTGTTAGTCTGTTTGTTTGTTTGTTTGTTTTTTTGTCAGCAAGTCCTGATTTGGCCCCTGCGCCTTGTGTTTGACCCCTGTGTTGTAGAAGATGACTGTTTCCACGGTAACTACAGAGCCTCTGAACATCTCTAATATCCAGGAAATTATGACAAACTGCATTTTACACCAATTATTTATATGGGTTGATAGGGTTAGTAGATTAACAGATATTAAACATTTTACATTAGTTGATGGTTTTGGTCATCGGTAGCTCTTTGGGTCTTTATGGGTTAACAGAGAGAATTAAGAGTCAACCAGGACTGAATTACCAAAATTATAAAACTGGCCACAAGAGGGAAAACACACCATCTGAGAATGGTTTTAGTGGAAAATTTACCAATAAACAGAAAATCCTTGTCTAATTTCAGTATATTGTACCATATAAGATGCATGCACATTCAGACATGTTTGTTTATGTCGCCCAACATTGGTTTGGAGAGATTATTGGAATCACTGTGTGTGTATGTGTGTGTGTGTGTGTATGTGTGTGTGTGTGTATGTGTGTGTGTATGTGTGTGTCCGCAGAGACATATCATGCTATAACTCAATGAATACTTGAGATATCACCATGAAATTATGTGGTCATATACATATAGCTAATGCGCATCAGATAATGATCCGTTTAAGGAAAGGTCAAAGGTCAGGGTCACAATGAACTAAAAGGTCAAAATCACATTATGGATTATAACTCAAGAATGGAGGGTCACAGAACTTCCAGATTGGTACCAAACAATGCAGAATGAAGATTTCTACAATTCTCATAATTGCTGTTATCACCTATGACCAATAGCTTTTGAGATCTCTGGAGGTCAAAGGTGACATGTCACAAAATTATCTTCTGTAACACTGTTTGTGTGTGTCAAGCATAGACATTTCACACTATAACGTAATCAATACCTGATATATTATCACAGTATCACACGCACTGTTGCATATATACATATAAAGAAATTCTCTATATTGCAAGAGGTCAAGAGGTCAAGGTCGCATTCAAGAATAGGTTGTCATATAAACTTGAGATTGGGACAAAATATTGGCGAAATTAGGCATTGTCTGAAGACTTGTTTCTACTGTATTACATCACAGTGTGACTTACTTCGTATGCACGTGGCTGCATATGCTGGTATGTGGGAGTCCACAGTGACCTCAGGGTGTAGGATGCAGCCATGGGTGTATGCATCCATCTGTAGTGAGTCCAGTAGCTCTCTGTAGTGCTGCACTCTGTGATAATAAGTACTGCCTTCTTCAGGGATCAGCTTGGGTGTGCCCTCTGAAGACAACAATATGTTATGTAATTGTTGTGTATTTTATGGGTTTAAATTAAAGAGAACACGATCAGAGCTTTTACAGTGCAAAATAAATAGGGAATTAATGAAGTAAACCTTTTCATGCTTACCAGATATAAGCTGATTGGATGCAGACCCATGCAGTAGAACTTAAGCTTTAAAGATGAATGAAAATCATGAAAAATTGCAAAATAAGAAGAATTATAGGGTAAAAAAAACTATACCATATAAAATGGGCAACACACCAAATATGAAAAGAGCAAGTAAACTACTAAGCAACAAAAGTTAAAAAAGCAAACAGAGAATGACTTAAATTAACAAATGAGAAAACATAGAGTAGTGGAAAAAAAAGCTTCTTGAAACATTTAAAATGTAATATCAAATACTGTCATGAAATATTTGTTGTGTTTCAAAAGATATTGGTGCATCAGACAGACACAGATACATGCTGGGGTTTTTTCTGTTCACAAGAAAATGTAATAAAAATAAATTCTGGTCAGTTTCAACACGTCATCACCTGGATGTGTTTCATTATTTTGATTTTCGACAGAACTGTGGACGTTACAGAAGGAAGCATCTGGGCTTTGACACTGATGCTATAACTTATCATAGTTGAATAATTTAAGAATGAAAGGCATGTCCAAAACCATTTTTTTTTTTTTACTACTGTTAATTTCTCACATGTAATTAAAATAAAAGAAGCTTTTTGAGTCAGTAGAACCCCTTTAAGCCTCACCATCATTAAAGTTCTGCTCCAGGTACTCCATAATCTGTGTCGGGTCACAGATGATGTTGTCATTGTGGACTAAGACTGGGACTTCCCCTGTCGGATTCAAACGCATAAACCAAGGCTCATTGTGCTCACTGAGAGGAAGGCTCACGTCATACTCTTCGCAGCGCAAGCCCTTTTCTGCTATGGCCAGACGCACCTGCAAAAGAAAAACAGAAATGAGAATGAGATTAGACTGAATTATTGTGGAGTAGCAGCAGCCAGAGGTGTGAGGAATGTCTGAACATCTCATGATGAGACCAGTATGGATTTACAAATGTGTAGCTTTTATATATGATCTACTGTACTATTTATTTTTTTGATCTCATTTCATCAGGATTAGAGTTCCCAAGCATTTTGTCATTTTACAAATACACATTATTTTACACCACAGTATCGCTTTATGTCGAAGAAGGAAAAAAATCTTTTGTATCAGCCTATTTTCAGGGGCTGCTTTTAAGCCTTCATTATTATTTTTTTTTTATGTCTGTCTCCCAATTGTCATATTTTATTATGGCAGATGTTAGTGTCTGTAAAATTACTTAAAAAAAAAACCCACAAAAACATTTGTACAAACCAACTAATTCGAATTTGCTATTCCTACATTGATACGAGAATTACAATGAACTTCAACGACACAATAATATGCAATTAAACAGCGATTAATCATGAGTTAACTATTAATCGCGATTAAATATTTTAATCAATTGACAGCACTAATTTTATATATATATATATATATATATATATATATATATATATATATATATATATACTATATAAAATTTGTGCTGTCAATTGATTCAAATGTTTAAATCAGATTAATTACAGTGTTGCTTTAGATTAATTTTGATTACTCATAGTTAAATATGAATTTTTAATGTATATTGTGTTTCATTTTGTATAAGCTAACAGACTATATGCACTTAACATGTTTGTCAAAAGATGGATGATGCATTAGCCATAGACTAACGTATGCTTTGCATTTATGTGATATTTTACGATGGAAGTGCTTCAGTGAAAAGAAAACTAAATACACAACAACACGCTAAGAAATAAATTTTAAAAAATGCAGAGAAAAAAATCTAAAATGTGCTAAATTCCTCTAAAATTCACAAAAAATAGATTAACACAAAAAAATCTATGCAAAAGCCAAAACATTTTCAGAAACTCTTCTATTTTTTTATTTATTTATTTAAAATGGTATGTAGGAGAATGTTTGAAGGTTACAACTGTTAAGCTCTAATAATTAACAAGTAAATCACTTATTTTCTACTGTAGTCTCTTCAGTTGAGTAATGATGAGAGGATGGTGAAGGAAGCTTAACTGACACGGTCTTAATTCTGGACCCTTTTTTTTAACCCAACAGTCTCAATGCTGTGATTCAACAATATATATAACAGATTGTACCATGCTGTTTGTGTTATATGTTTGATTTTGTTGCAAAGTGAAAAACAAGAAAAAATAAAGTAAAAAAAAAAAAAAAAAAAGATTTGGTATCATACAGGCACCATGGTCTGTCTGATGGACTTCTGCAGCCAATATGAAGACTTCAAAAATGAAAAGTATGACTTCATACTTTACCACATCCACAGGTATGCAGTGATGATGTATTTTTACAGTTGAGTCACTTGTGGGAAGTAGTTTTCATATCAAAGAAAGGCTAACTGTAATCTTTGAAGTCATAATTTCTCCATCTGTATTCTGATAGATCAAATACACATATATTTTATGCACTTTTATGGACTCATTTGATAATTCACAAAAATTTATCATATGCACAACTACAGACAAATACACACAGGTATCCAATCTGTGGACAGTTATTTTACTCCATAGCTTTACTTCATCCTACACCTTTTCATTCAGTCCTTGTTCTGATTGTGCCTTTTTTTCTGTTACTTGCAGCTTTGCTTTAAATGATCTTTTCTCTGCTTGTAATTGACTGAAATAAAAATCCCATCAACCAATTAATCAGTCACATTCACATCCATATGAGCAGGTTTCCAAACAGACCATTAATGATAATGAGGAGCTGTCCATGGATGTGTGGTGCTGAAACGCCTTGTCACTCACCTTCTGCGAGTTGAAAGACTGGGTCCAGTGATAAAGAGTTAACTTGGACTCCCTTTGTTTTGCTTCTACATCACATTGTGAAACAACATCTCTTTCTGCGTCCGTATCTAAAAGGGCTGTTTTCTCATCTTGGGATTCCGAGCTGTTTTCAGACGCCATTTTATCTATTAGTTTTTAGGGGACAAGTGAGGACGTTGCACCATGTCACTGTGAAGGAAATACACCCCCTACAGGATGGGAGGGAGAGTCAAATCTTTCCAATTCTTGACTTACGTTTTCCCATAATGAAGAAAATGTGATGTGAAAAATAATTACTTTACAATTCCCTTTCATTTATAGAGAAATAACAGTTAACATACTGTCGTGTTGCATCATATTATTTCTTATTCATGCAACAAACGCATTTGTGCAGCAGAGGTCACTGTTTTCCATATATTTTATATAATAGAAAGTCAGATAGAAAGTCCAACATTGTCACATAATACGATAGAAATTCTCAGTAGTTGTTTTACTGACATGAAAGTCATGGAGAGCGAGAGAGTGGTGGCATGAGAAATAAAAATAATATTCAAAATAACATACACAGAAAGTATTTCTTTCTTTCTTTCTTTCTTTCTTTCTTTCTTTCTTTCTTTCTTTCTTTCTTTCTTTCTTTCTTTCTTTCTTTCTTTCTTTCTTTCTTTCTTTCTTTCTTTCTTTCTTTCTTTCAGAATAGGGATGACCAATGCACTACTTTAAATAAAAGTCAACAAAACATACATCAGTGTTATGAACAACACAGATGTGCTTCATTTCCCACTCGTGTAAACTGAACAGGATGAGTGTCCCTTCTTTCAAATGTTCAGGTTAGGTTCCCTGAACGCACCAGGACTCTCCACTGAGCGGGTGGAGAGAAGAGGAGAGTGGGAGGTCCCTCGTGCGTGACGTTGCGGTTGGCCCAGTGTCTTTCTTCGGCAGCGGCTCAATGCCTCTCTCTCCACCTCTGTGATCAGTGGGTGAGAGGGGGGAGACGAGCAACACACAGCGGAGAACCCGGCGTGCACCTCCGGTAAATGACGCCCACCATTCATACCTTTACCCTTTACGCATGCCTTTTGTATGACATGTCAGTGTCTGGAAGTACCAGTACCAGTACCAGTCCACTCTGCTCATCCTCCTGTTTGTTGTTCCCTTAGTCATCATCTTGTTGGCTCATCCCTTCCTTACACCACCGGTCCTGGATCCCCCTACCTTGGTCCTGGAGACGCCTGAGTCTGCAGCAGCGCACGATCTGCTTTATTTCCAGCCTATATCTGAATGACGGGCGGAAGGTTTGACTTCGACGACGGAGGCACTTACTGCGGGGGGTGGGAGGATGGCAAAGCCCACGGACACGGTATCTGTACTGGACCCAAGGGCCAGGGCGAGTACGCCGGGTCCTGGTCTCACGGCTTTGAGATAGTAGGGGTGTACACCTGGCCCAGTGGGAATACCTACAAAGGCTACTGGTCTCAGGGGAAACGACATGGGCTCGGTGTGGAGAATAAAGGAAAGTGGATCTACCGAGGAGAGTGGAGTCACGGTTTTAAGGGTCGGTATGGCATCAGGCAAAGCCACAACACACCTGCCAGATACGACGGTACCTGGAGCAACGGGCTGCAGGATGGATATGGAATAGAAACATATGGTGATGGAGGTAAGAATGAATGTGTTCAAAAGATGACAAGTGTTTGTACAGACCGTGTGTGTCGCTTTAAGTGCAGTGACTGATGATGTGTTATGTAGCCACTGTGTGTAAAGATGCTCAGATGACTGAGGGAGGCTAATGAAAGTGAATCCGTGCATGAATCTCCATCCGATATGAAGTTGAAGCTGAGATTGCGCACTGCGCAGCGTGATTAAGCATATCATAATTCAACTCCTCAATGCTTTGACTTCTGACCCTGGTAATGTTAACTTCTCGGATACGGTTGAAGACAGCGGTTCTTCACTTTATTTCAAAGAGCGTTTAATTTGGCAACTACAGGTTGCTCCTCATATAACAGAGGGAGGAAAGTGAGTCCTGTTCCCAGCTCTGTCTGTAACACCCAGCCTTGTCCAGAGGGAGACTAGAAATCAGAGCAAATCATCTATTTGGAACCATTCATATTCTTATTATCTACTTTTCTCTTCACATGTAAACCTTGCTTCAGTACAACACTTTTGAGGTGTGCATGTATATGAAATATATGCAACGCTTTGCAGTTAAAATTAACTTCTCCAATTTCTCTTTAACACTGCCACTGACATTTTCTAGTGACACTCTAGAAAAAATAAACACCAACAGGTGCATCTGCACCAGCAGCAAATTCTCACCGTTACTTGTTGAGTACATTTTCTAAATAGCTTTTCTGAAAATGTACACATTTCAGTGGTCATTTTTCATCTTAATACAGTTATGTTTAATCTCCAGCAAGACACACCCCAGGACTTTCTGTGAGGGAGAGGTTGGTGCGTGGCTGGGCTCATAGGTACTTCTGAAATCTGAGAGAAAACAACATAGTTTTGTTGTCTTTTACTGTCTTTATAATGTCTTTGTTATCCAGTCATGAGTTGTTATTTGAGCATCAGCTTCAGTAAAGTTGGCCTTATGGTGCAGAATAAATGCCTCACATATGATGCTTGCAGAGGGCTGGGCTTGGGAAATCAGCTGATCCTAGAGGATCTACACAACATCTGGCTGTCTGACCCTGCAACATCCTGATAACTTGATCTGCAGGGTCACCAAATTGAACTGCAGCACAGAGCCAGCCTGTTAATCTCACACTGTTTATCCATCTAAATTCCTGCCCAGGCTCATATATGATTTTCTTTCACAATCTGACTATTATGACTTATTTGATTGTATTGGTTATTACATTTGAAGTGCTGGATGAATAAGCCTTTCTTATTATTAGCAAGACAATTTTAATTTGATGCTCTGAAGAAGCTACAGTAGGCCAGCACATGCTCATTGGGCTCAGCAGCACAAAATGGGATTAATGAAATATTCCTCTCATTATGTGACTCATAGCAATTCCCTGTCGTCAGAGACAAACGGACGGTGGTGAATGTGCCTACTGTCAGTGGGGGAGTTAGTGGCTGCCTGAAAATAGGCTCCTAGCTGAGTGATTCACATTCATCTCAAGTGATCCTCAGTATCAGTACCTTAATCAAATCTCTGTGATTGAGTTAGTTATGCTGGCAGTCACAGATCTGAGGAGAGGGAGAGAAAACATTTTATTAGCTGACATTCTCTGCACCCCCACAGCAAGACTCCTCTTTTGGTAATGCTGTTTGTGACTTTGTGCTGATATCGAGTAAAATGCAAGGCACACATTAGAGGTTACAGAGAAATCTAGTGACTCTGCAGAATCGTGATGATAAAGTACTGCATAAATCATTGCGATATTCAAAAACAGAGCTAGCTGCAATCTCAAATGTGCAAAGTTTGCTAATGTTTTACAAGAAAGACTTTTAGTTTAGATTAAACCAAAGCGTTCTCTCTTTGAAGCAGTGCAGTGTGGAAGAAGCCAAAAAAAATGTGCATGAGCAGAGACAGAACATATAAGCACCAGTTCCTGCGCATTTGGATCTGAAAATTGTTAGTAACAAGATAGTGAGAAATCTGAAATCTGTGCATTGTTATGTTGCCAACTGTCTTTTCGGGAACTGAGTGGTAATGAGGAGAATGTTTTGGAAAGAAGCTTAATTCAATATGCCTACATCCTGGTACCATTAAAGATGGAATGTTACTTTTCTGGACGTGTAACATTGAACAAATTGTTTAATATGTTTTTTTTACGCTCAGAAATATACTGTTTTTACTTTTCTACTTGTTGATGCAATATGCACAACCCAGGGAGAATGGAAGGGAAATGATTGCATTTTTATAATGTTAGTCATATGAGCTGCTATGGCCAGGTTGTGTGCCTGTGTTTCAATGTTCTATGTTGATTATGAGAAGTAGTATTCTTCCTTATGACTCACTGACTCTTATGGCCCTGTTCCTCAGGTACCTATCAAGGCCAATGGATGGGTGGAATGCGACATGGCTATGGCGTGCGTCAAAGTGTTCCCTATGGCATGGCCACAGTTATCCGCTCTCCACTCCGTACATCTCTGGCCTCGTTGCGCTCTGAGCAGAGCAATGGTACAGTGCTCCAGGACCTCTCCTCCCCTGCAGACACACCGACAGGCAGCCGTGGCGGCTTTGTCCTTAACTTCCACTCAGACAGTGAAGTCGTAACTGGAAAGAAGAAGGGCCTTTTCCGTCGGGGTTCACTCTTTGGCAGCCTCCGGCAGTTACGCAAGTCTGACTCTCGGACCTCAATCTCAAGCAAGCGCAGCTCTGCACGCAGTGATGCCACAATGAGCCGTATCAGCTCCAGCGATGCCAACTCTACCATATCCATTGGTGATGGTGAGCTGCCAGATGAGGACCTACCTCTGGAGGACCATGTGGATGCCACCACGACTGAGAGCTACATGGGCGAGTGGAAGAACGACAAGCGCAATGGATTTGGTGTTTCAGAGAGATCCAACGGGATGAAGTACGAGGGAGAATGGCTTAACAATAAGCGGCATGGTTATGGGTGCACAGTTTTCCCAGATGGCACCAAAGAAGAAGGGAAGTACAAAAATAACGTGCTGGTGCGTGGAATTAGGAAGCAGTTGATTCCTCTAAAGAACCCCAAAACCAAAGAGAAGGTGGATCGTGCTGTGGAGGGGGCACAGAGAGCAGCAGCCATTGCAAGGAGTAAAGTGGAAATAGCAGCTTCCAGGTAGTGTGTGTTTTTTACGTGGGCGCATGTGGGTGTATACTATGTGAGCACATAAAAACGACAAAGCATTTTACAACCGGTGAACATGTCTGAGAGTTTATTGTCAGTCGTAGCCTATCAAAGAGTCCTATAGGTCTATTTGACATCCAGCTTCTGTTCTGAGTGAAGGCTGTGTAAGCGGAGTCTCATGACAACAGCTTTGACCTTTTATACATCATCAACAGTCAAGGCTTTTGTGTGGCCAGTGTGATCATCCCTGGAAAAGGTTCTGTTTCTATTCTCTGCCCATATCTTTCATTCCCAGGGAGAGGGGTTAGGCATCTTGTGTGAGTGGTGTGTGTGTTGATGTGTGAGGGAGATTTGTGTGTCTGTGAATTCATGTGCGTGAGCAGTATAGCCATACCTGCACCCCTGCCAAGTGCATCTCGTGTGCCCAATAACGATATCTGCTCCCCCTGCCAAGTATTGCTCTGATGTGGCATCTGCTCTTTAACAGGTGGATGAGATGTGACCTTTTCATTTAAAGCCTCCCTCCTACTGGGACACAGTTCAGAGTATGCAGCATCACTTTGACATCCTCTAGTTTCATTGCATCAGGGAATTATTAAACTGTAGACTGACCGTACAGGTACATGATGTGAAAAGGTCTCTCTCTACGCAGTCAAGAGTGTTTTCTTTTTTTTTCTCTTTCTTGAGTGATGTGCATAAATTAGCATTAATGTAAATCACATCTCTGCTTTTGTTTAGCAATATTTGCCAAAGAAAAAAAACAGACATATTTTCTTTCTGTCTCACTTTAAAAAAATGCACTTAATTAAAATTAAAACAAAGATCTTATAGCTAAATATGTAATTAAATCTGATTAATTTAGTAGTGTATTTAGGAACTTTGCCACTCTTTGAAGTTCATGAATTCAAAACCATTACATTTGTCACTCTTAAAACAGAGATTTTTAACCTCAGTGATCTTTTTTTAACCAGGTTAAATAAAGGTTATAATAATATAATAATTATATATACATATATGTATGTCAGAAAACACTGATTGGCAATATTGTACTCGTAATAGTGCCAAGACATTTCCAGCAATATAATAATAGCTGCCTGTGTGAATGGCAGGCTTTGTTTGAATAACTAGGCATTCTTTTATAATATAATAATTCCACTTTGGTGAGTGGGGAGAGCTTTATTCTGCAGATTTCAAGGATATAAGACAAAGATTACATAAGGTGGATTTAACATAATATTAAAACCCCTGCATACTTCTTGTTCCAGAGAGACGACCCATAATGCTATGATTCTGTTTCTGTGTCAGTGAATGCCTCTGAGGTTTGGATGAAAAAAAAAAAAGAGTATGAAAACAGAAAAATGGATAATGTGTTAAAAGAAAGAGCCGTCTGATCTCTTCAGCCGCGTATTACAGAAACAATTTATAGTAGAAGCAACACATGACCTAATGCATAGCGCTAAAGCATCAACAGTAAAGGCATTCAGGCTGATACTAAGTGTTTATGGCAGCAAACAAGGTACTGTTTGCTGCCGTATACAGCACACTGTACTGCACTGTAAGAAAGTGATCAAATTACCGCCTGGTTCAAGCCACTCTATCATGTGCCTGCTGGAAATGTCAAAACAAGCTTCTGTTCTCCTGACTATATTTGAAATCTTTTTTTCCCCCTTTTTATTCAGTTAAGAGTGTAGTTGTGTTCTGAACAGGAGACTGGCAGACTGTGGTGGTTGTGTGTAAGCACGTTATGTAAGACTCATTATACAGTGCATTGCAAAAAATGCACTCGTATCGATCCACTTCTAGTCACATGACTGTATGTCTTTGGATGTGGAGCGTATCCAGTGGACCCACAGGGAATGAGAGTGAGAGAGAGAGAAAAAATGGATTGAAGAGATGGATCCAGAGAATAAACGTTGATTGAAACAGATTAGAAAGGGAGCAGATTTGCTGAGCATGTACTGTACGTAGTTTGATCTTGGGTGGTGGACAGAAATGGGCAAAAAAAAAGAAAGAAGAAGAAGCGCATAATAAAGAGGGCACAAAGGGGACACACCCACCTGTCCCATTTGAATTACAGAAGCGTATCCCATCAGCCAGTCAATAGTCGCACTAGTGTGATGCACTGGAGTGGAGTTCTCTATCATTTGATGTTGTCGACAAGCCCCATTCACAGTTATTCTGTCTCTTATCTACTGAAAACCGACATCTCCCCACATCACGTTCAGTGAGCTCCAGTTCAGTGTGTGAATGGGTGCTTGTGTGTGCATGAAGGTGGGGTTGTGTCTGGGGCCTGTGATCTCAGATAAGTGATATGTCTGCTATGCTTTTGAGGGTTTTCTACTCCCACAAAGCCTTCCTGCTATACAGATCAGCTGCTTTAAGTAACCTAGTGGATTAGGGATGTATTAGTAAATATATTACATAATGTACTGTAATGATTGTGTGATATGGAATCCCACCCCCACCCCCACTAGAGAAATATACAGTCACAGAAAAAAAATATTATAATAGATTAATAATAAGAAGAAATGTTATTTCAAAAACAGCTCAAGGTACTTAACAAACAGAATAAAAACAGTATATAAACAGGTCTAAAAACAAAAAGAAATGGATAAAACAGGTGGCTGTAGCAGATGAGAAAAAAAAATGAAATGAAATAAATGGAAAAGAGTGAAGAAAAGAAATGTTTGATTATGGAGAGTATGCTATTTGGAAGAGATGAGTTTTGAGTCTGCTTAAGAAGATAGGGAGAGAGTCACAATTACAGAGGTCCGGTAGGAGAGAGTTTCAGAGATGGGGAGCAGAGCGGCTGAATGCTCTGGTTCCCATGGTGATGAGGTGAGCAGTGGGCACGGAGAGGTGGATGGAGGAGGAGGACCGGAGGGAGGGAGGGAGGTGGGGTGGGGTGGTCATGTGGACGAGTTTATAAAGGTACAGTAGGGAGGAGTCAGGTTGTGAATGCACTTGTAAGTGTCCAGCAGGATTTTGTAGTGAGATTTTGATATTAGACCATCAAAAGTCATTGAAAACAATCGTTATACAATCAAGTACTAACTCTTATGTGTATCACGTGACTAAAACAGACATAGAAAAATGTAATGATTGACTCAGAGCACTGTTTTTTTTTTCGTCAGATGATGTAAGAACTGAAATGAGTTTGGTTATTATAAAAAAAAACCCCATAGAAAATATCCAAATATCAGGTCTAAAATGAAATGCTTATGAGCTATTTTTGCTGTTATCATTTTTTTTTTTCAAACAAATGTACGTTTAGTTGTACCAGGCATTAAAATGAACAAGAAATAGCAGAAAACAAGGACAGTCTACTCATTTATTTTGTGCCTGCTGTCGAGTGTTTGCTAGTCTGTGCATAGAAGGAAGTGTGTTTCCATTTGGTTGCACTGTTTGCTCTGCAGGCTCTAGTAAAAGGTTAACCAGCAGCTAATCAGCAGATCTTCTAGAAGGGAAAAAAGATATTTATATGATGTTTATTTCTTCCTCCTAGCAATCAGCATAATGTTTTGACTAATGATGTCCGAGAATATTTTTCTGAGAGTTTACCGGGATCAAATTGCTGCCTCCACCAAAGCAAATGTTTTGGCCTATTTTGTTCATTCATTTTTGCTTATACAGACGTCTATGAAATTCATTGGACAAATATGGCTGTGCTTGAGAAATTAGATTGGTGGTCATCGACGTCTTAGATTTCTAGGATCAGTTGACAATATTTAAGGACATGTTCGTACATGTACATAGTGGAGGTTGATAGATAATGAGTGCTTGCGTTAAAAACACAAATGTAACTAAAGGCTCAGAGACACTGAAAAGACAAAGACAAGATACCTTATGTAAGCATGTGTGTACATTATAATTAGACACCTCTGTGTGGTTATTTATGGTCTAGTATGTACGATACATTATATACGTGAAGACACAAAGTTGATGTGTGTGGGATAAAAAGGCACTATATCAATATGAAGTCACCTTCTGGGTATAAGTGAGTAATTTACCAATGCTCTAATGTTAGGAATTAATGTGTGATGATGAAATATATTTGGGTTAAGGGAATTTAAAAAATGCAAGTTATAAAAAAAAAAAAAAGAAAAGAAAAACAAGATACTACAAAGGTAGTAGATGTTGTGGAAACTGCCTAAATAAAAGCAAAGTAAACAAATCTGTATTGCTAAAAGTCGAATTAAATAATAATACAAATAATACTAATACTAATGCTACCAATAATACAATAAGAGCCCAACTACACAATAAAAGCCCACTACAATAAAAACAAATGATAGAAAACAAAGCGATCACAGATTAAAAACAAACAGAATAAAAGAAATCTTAAATAAATGACTTTTTAAAAAGGATTTAAAAGGGTTATTTAAAAACTAAATAATTCTAAATATGACTATAAAAATCTGTAGGAACAATTCATATTTTTCATGCCTTTTATTTTCCCTCAAAGCCACAAATATAGAAGATAATGACCGACAGCTTACAACACTTTAGAGACCTTTAGTTAGTTATGAAAAACCGTAACGTAGAAAAACCTGTCATTTAAACCGCTTGGATTTTGACACCATCAAAATAAACATCACTATATTTAATTCTTGCTCTCAGCAGGGAAATGCTAGCAACTTGACATATTGCTCTCTCTCTCTCTCTCTCTCTCTCTCTCTCTCTGACTTTCTCTCTCTCTCTCTCTCTCTCTCTCTCTCTCTCTCTCTCTCTCTGACTTTCTCTCTCTCTCAAGTGAACACACACACTTCTCTGTACCGTATATACTTGCACTTAATCAGAACATGCCCCCCGTCGCCCGGGAACACCTTTCGTATCTAAACTATAATACACACACACACGGTGTTAAACAAACACATACAGTGGAAGTGCATGTGGTCTGTGCTACTCGGCAGTGAGCACTGACTAAATAAGGCAAGGCATCAGTTGGCTTATCAGCACCCGCCAGGAATATATACCCGTCCCACCACTGATATAGCAGCCCACCATCTCACTCACACTATCATCTCTCCTGCGTGTGTGCGTGTTGGGGGCCAATATAAATAGGAGGAAATATTTAAAGAGAATAGGAGAAACTGTCTGCTTAGATCTGAGAGATGTGATAAGGTTTCTATGATTTGGCAGGAGAACAGAGACGCTGTGTGAGGTGTGTTTGTGTCCAGGGCTGTTTGTTTGTCACCTGCTGTGGGATGACCTCAGCCACTCACCACCTGCCCTTTTTGAAGAGAGTTATAGATCATCCTGCACTTTAACATAGGAACAAATAATCCCAAACCCTTTAGTACAACATGTAGGATGCTACCTTGGGTGTCCCTCGACAGCAGTGGCCTGTTGAGCCGCATTTTGTAATAAACGCCCAAAATGTAATAACTTTTTCATTTGTAATAAAGCTGTATTTTGTAATAAACTGCTGCATTTTGTAATACATTTTGCCGCATTATGTAATAACTTTTTATATATATAGTATATATATATTGCAGCAGGGCGCTTTGGTGGTGTGGTATTAAAATTCAAGGAGCTGTTTGGGAACCATTCCAAGTGGTTTATGTCTTGGCTGGTAATTAGAACTGGACAATTTGAAATATATAATAAAAATCATAATCATTATCATCATAATAATCATAATCATAATAATCATAAAAAAAAACTTTATTTATATAGCACCTTTCATACAAAAACTGTAGCCCTAAGGTGCTTCACATTGATTAGAAATTAAAATACAATTTTAAGACAAGGGTGAAATAAGAATTATAAAATTAAAAAAGTACAAGATAAACTGATTATACATACATTATAAAATTTCAATAAAATACATAAGAAATACATTCATATACACACACACACACACATACACACACACACACACATATATATATATATATATATATATATATATATATATATGTATATATATATATACATATAAGAAAACAGTAAATATTTGAAATATATTTTGGAAATAGAAATGCGGGAAAATTTATTACAAAACAAGTTGTGGCAGTTTATTACAAAATGTGTCTTTATTACAAAATTAAATGAAAAAGTTATTATATTTTGGATGTTTATTACAAAATGCGGCTAAACAGGCTTCTACTGTGCACTTGGGTAGTCGTGTATGTCTGTAAATGTGTGTATCTGATACTAGTTTCGACCTCTAGTACAGCCTTTAGTACGTGCCAGCAGCACACACCTTTCAATTGAAGTGTTTGTCTGAAGTGACAAAATGTACAGTAGTAAAGAGGAAAGAGGTTTACAGTAACTCTGGGAACTTCCAGTAGCTCAGTAAGCATTCAGAGTAAAGCAAGCCACATCAGACAGTATATTTATCTCCTGATATGTACGGCTCCTTGTCTCATATTAATGGCAATGTGTTGGTGTGAGGTAACCACAACATTTCTTGCTGACAGAATCAAATACTCACACATGCACAATCACAGTCATGAAAAAAAATAACCACAAGTGCCTCATGTTACATATATCAGTAACATTAAAGACTGGAGTCACAGCCAGCAAGTATATACGAAAGAGTTATAAATAATACCGCTGATGTAACGGCGCATGCATCATGGGTTAGTCCTACAGTTTTCAAATGAGCCACAGTGCAATCAAATTACACTGTGTAATGTAATCTTATTCTGTACTTCACCACATAATCATTATATAAAGTCACATCTTGAAAGACGTCAGTGGTCAAACCAGGTTGAGATGATCGACGTCAGAGCTTTTATTAGAACTTTTATTACCATCAAATGAATGTGAAAAATAATTATTGTTCCACAGATACTGTACACTACAGGTGTCAAACATAAGGTCTGCGGACCACATCTGCCTTGGATGCTATGGACGTGTCCATACTAATATTTGGATGTTTCTAAAATGTCCATAGCAACTTTTGATTGTGAAATTACATGACATTTGAGAAACAGAAGGTTATTGTATTTTCTGGACTATAAGGTGACACTTAAAATACTTTTTATTTCCTCCAAAAACCACAGTGCACCTTATACATGGATTAATTCTGGTTGTGCTTAGACTGGGAATTTTGACTTTTTATCTCATGATTTTGACTTCACTTAATACACTTGTGATGATGACTATAATTAAATATATAATGCAATTATAGATGACCAATAAAAAAAAAACTGACAAAATGTGGCTTCAGAAATAAAAACATTCCTAAAATGTCTTAGTTTTTGTTGACCAAAAATTGAGATGTTATTTTAATTATTTTAGCTGTGTTTTTATTTGTGGTTGTTGTTGTGGTTTTTGTTGCTGTCTCACCCGAGGAAGTCTTCAAATTCTGTCCCCACTAATGTCAATATCATGATTACTCCCATGCCTAAAATTGCACTAATATTACCGATCAATGATATTAAATCATTATAGTTCCGTTCAATTTGATCTCAAGTATATCAGACCAGTAAAATACTATCATAATAACATATAAATAATCAGAAAAAAAGTATTTCGGTTTTAGTGTAAAAAAAAAAAAGGAAAATTACGTGGGAAATAGGGGGTGACGAGTATCGTGTGACACGATCTCGCGAGATGCAATTTGACGAATTTTCTCGTCGCGTTAAAATTCTGTCTCGCGAGATTTGGTATTCAGCAAGCAGCCGGAAGTCTGAAAGCCGGACGTTGTAAGATACTGGTATTACCTGGGTGCGATTTGCCTGGGAACCCCCCCCCCCCTCCCTTTCTGTTTTTGGATATTAGGTTTGTTATGGTCCACTGCGGGCCGGGATCCCACCTTAGCCGGCTACTGTGGGGTTTCTGGGAGAACCTCTGACTCGCGTGTGCATTAGACCTGTGTTTTCAAGATGGGTCGCGTGGTTTGCCGACAACGCAGATGACCACTGGTACCTGTTATACGTGGGCCGATCCCTACCCTGACGATACGGTTGGTGTACTTGGGGGAGAAGGCACAGCGAGTCCAGGAAGTGGCGAAGTCAGGGTGGAGGGTTCTGTGAAGCCCGGAGCTGGTTGCACCGCCAGAGGAAATGCACCTGGCGGGACGGGGGTTAATTTCCTCATTCAGACCTCAACACATTCGGACCTCAACTTCCACAGCCAGGTGCCAGATTTGAATTTTTTTATGAAAAAGGAGAAATATGTAATTGTGTTTTATTTTATTTAAACCTTTACGACATTTTATTTTAGTTTCAATTTGTAGAGGAAGAAGTGACATGTCAGTATAACTTGAAATCTCCTCTCATCTCGATCTCGTGAACCCAATCACGTGTCTCGTCTCGTCTCGTGAGTGTCTCGTCACACCCCTAGTGGAAATACTTACATTTGCAAACTATCTTTTTACAAAAACTAGAATAACCTGAACACATATGAACAAGTCTGTGTAATTATGACAATATTCTACCTGTTATTAAATGTTTTGTATATTTGTAGATCCACTGTGATCTGTAAGTCAGAATACACATGTGTAAATGATAAACTATGGCCTATTTGTATTTATTTTCTTTATTTTCTAGTTCCACATTGTTCATGGTCAAATTTAAAGGTATTTCATAATATAATTTTACTCTTTTTGTCATTATTTTACTGGTTCGGACAGCATTTGACACCTGAACTAAAATGAGTCTAACCTCCCTGTTGTACACGCTGTCAAATATGTTAATATATATTTGATTAATTCATTTATTTTTTCATCAGGCTTCTATTTTGATGTAATATATTTGAGCTCAAGTGCACATTTTAAGTATAGCTGAGTAAAACATCAAAAATACAACAGCATTCAGTAAAGAAATAATGAAACAGTTGTGATCAGTTTAAATTACTTTAGGAATAAAAGAAAAATAAGCTGAGTTAAAAATTTAATTTGCTCCAAGCTGTAGTGACTAAACTGGGATTGTTAAATTTCAATAAAAACAGCAAGATCAGATAAAAACACAATAGAAAGGTGTAACGGGATGAAATATTTTTGACCAGAATTAATCCATATATAAGGCGCACTGTGTTTTTTTGTAAAACTAGTTAATATGCAGTAACAATAACTGTCTCATGTCCAATAATCTACCTACAACTACTGGGGCTGAACAACAAGAGAACTTTAAAGTCATTTTTCTCAGTTCGGTGTCTGAACAGTTACTGTCTTTTTACTTTGTACGGCAGAATAATTATAACAAGTGAAAAATATTACATGAAAACTGTGTCCCGATGGGGTTGAAGGAGTACAGCCTGTGGGAAATGACTGTGTGTAAATGTGACTGTGGAGAGCGGTAGTGATAGGATTGGGTTTCACCGACATGCCATTACACTGTGTGACTGTGGTTTGTAATCTCTTTGAGAATGGCATATATTCCTGCAGCTCCTCAAGAAATACAGAGATGAGTCAGCCGGGCAGGCAGAGGGGAGAGTCATGCTGAGTCCAAGTCTGTTATGAAGAGGTTAACTCATGTAGTGGTTCACCTGTAGTCATAAAAAATGTAAAAGTACTGCTTGTACAGATGGTGTTACCCACTCTTACATTGCCTCTACAGCCGCTCTTTGACATATTTTATGAAGATTTTCCCATAAAGTACTTCTCACTGTAATCATGGAACATTGTATTTCTTCTATCTTGTTACATATCTCCTTTTTTAAATCTTTATAGAGCATAAATTAAGGGTTAATGACAGTCAGGTTCAATTTATTGTGTTATGTTTCCTATTAGACATTTCAGATATATAGAGATAATGGGTGTTTCTATTCATTAATCTTCATCGCTAAGGATTTCTGTGTGTGTGTGTGTGTTTCGTTGTGTGATACTCTCCTGTGATTTTCCCCTATTTTATGACTTAATATATTATATAAAAGGAATCCCAAATGTCTAAATCTGTGCACATTTTCAACGTTATTTCAGTATGGTAACATTTCAGCACATTAGGATCACTGGTGGCAGTTATCATGACTTATTTATGTTCTAATTAGATCACAGGTTCATGGAGTGCATGCCAACAATCCTTGCCTTAAATGTAGTGTAACTTAATGATACAGACCATCAACACTGGTTGGGAATAAACTGTCCTGAAAAAGAGTGTCTACAGCATGTAGACATGTGGTGATGTCTATAAATAAATGTGCACTAGAAAGGGAGTGTATGAAATAAAACCTCAAATCAGTTTTAAAATAGTATTTTATTTCATTTAATTTCATTGCAAGGCAATCAGTTTAGCCATGTAGCTCTGTATATTGTAAATGAGGTGATGAATGACTTCTTCATCCATTGTATTGGGTTACATTAAATTCACGTGTTTGTTTCTCCTTTACATTTCTCCTACATACAGTATATATCTTTCTTTAACCCTTTAACTCCAGAGACTTGGAACAGTTCCAGTCAAAAATTTTAAAGATAAGCAACAAAATGCACAATAAAATGTATAATAAACCAACAAAATAATAAGTAACATAAACAAAACAAGACACAAATGGCGCCAAAAGGAAGAAAAATTATAAAATACAATATTAAATGTAGAAATATAAAACAAAGTAAGGAATGAAATTAACAAAAGTTTATAAATATTTAGAAAACAATAACTTAACTTAGTTCAAATGAACTAAAATGAAGTTTAAATAAATAATACTGTAATTTGGTTCCAGTAGTTTTAGTTCTTTTATGTTTTCTTTATGTTTTACTAAATTTTCATCAATAAAGCACTGAAGAAAAATGTGGTATTTCATTTGTGTCAGGGCCTCCATAATATATATAATTCTGATATAGATTATAACAATAAACATTTGGTCTTTTTTTGCTTATATTGTTTTTAAAATACTGAAGTGCCCATTTTATTTTTATTGTCTTTTCATTATAATTTCTTTAAATGTTGTTGCTCTAGAGTTATGAAATATTTATCACATTACAACTGTAAACAATTAACTTAAACAACAAGGAAATACTGTATTTATCCTTTTATTTAACCATGTGAAATGCCTACAAAACATCAATATCTCATTTCAAACAGTGACCTGGTCAATAGGGGAGTATATCCTGCTGAAACCCAGCGATGTATTTTTAATCTCTGTAGGGGACAAAAGATTGGACATTTTACTTAGAATATGTTGTGCATCACAAAGGACATTCCATGAAAAATAATAAATAAATCCAAGTAATTTGACAAATGTATGTGGGGGGGGGGGGGGGTTGCATGATGTAGTTTCTATGTAAAAAAAAAAAAAAATTCAATTCAATTCCCTGTTTCTGATGAGGAGATAGACAGTTATTACAAATAAAGACAGAGAAGAATAAAACATGGAATCAACTTAAAAACTTCTTCAATAGGTCACACATAAAAACATCTAGTTAAGTGAATCAAATTAAATTACAATAATTTTGATATTTTTTAGGTGTGACCATAAAAAGTCAAAATTATGAGATAAAAAGTCAAAATTATGAGATAAAAAGTCAAAATTATGAGATAAAAAGTCAAAATCATGAGATAAAAAGTCAAAATTATGAGATAAAAAGTCAAAATGATGAGATAAAAAGTCAAAATTATGAGATAAAAAGTCAAAATCATGAGATAAAAAGTCAAAATTATGAGATAAATCAAAATTATGAAGAATTTTTAAGTTGATTCAATGTTTTGCTTTTTTCAGTGCACAACAAACCAAACATTTTCAAGCTTTGCTTATTATTTACAACAACTGACACAAACATTTTTTATTTGATAATACATTACATTTGATAATATTCTAAATCCACATGAACTGAAGGTTCCATAAAATAGATATACGCAATATATGGAAAAAAGTGGGAGAGCTTGTCTGAAGAGTCCTACTTTTTTCCATATATTGTGTATATTTATTTCATAATGGATACTGGTACTGACCAAAAGTACCAAGCTGGATGTCTTATAGGCCTTTAATAGTTCTTAATAAAAAAAAAAATCTTTGTATTTTGCTGTATTATTAGTACTTTGTTGAGAGACAAAAGTGCAAGTCATTTCTCTTAGCATTGCCTGTTTAAAACCAGCCTCTCTTTTTTTGTATCTGCTAAAGCAGCCGTGCATCTTTAACCTCTGAAAACAAATGTGCTCTGCTAAATCTGTTCAGCCACTCTGATTGGCTAGCTAGGCTGCTTTCACTCCAGATGTTCACGGATTGGATTATGGAATTATCACTTCTCTTGTTGATTCGGGGCTTTACTTTTCCAAATGGAATCCTTTCATAAAGTATGTGACCGCTCCAGTAATCACATTCATAGATGCTACTGTACCTAATATACTCCCATGTTTTGTGATGCATTTTCATCAGAATTAGTTGCGGCAATGAAGATTTCACCTTTTTTTTACAATAATCCGCTGGATTACAGAATTCAGTAGGATATGGGCTACTAAAACGAGTACGTTCACCACATGATGATGTCACTTTACTGTATGCATTTCAGTAACAACTGTGTGTTGTGTACTGTATTTTCTACACTATAAGGCGCACTGTCAACCAATGGTTTAAAAAAAATTTAGGCTAAATGTTGTTGTTTTTTTTCATTAAAAAGTAAAAATTCTGAGATAAATAAAAAAAATTATGTGATAAATAAAAAGCCAAAATGATGAGATAAAAAGCCAAAATTGAGATAAAAAATGAAAATTATGTGATAAAATGTCTAAATTATGTGATAAAATGTCTAAATTATGTGATAAAAAGCCAAAATTATGAGATAAAAGCCAAAATTACAAGAAAAAAGCCAAAATGATGAAATAAAAACCCAAAATGATGAGATAAAAACTCAAAATTCCAAGTCACTAACCCTAACCAGAATTGATCCATCTATAAGGCACACTATTATTTTTGGAGAAAATTTAAGTATTTTAAGTGCGCCTTGTAGTCTGGAAAATACAGTAATTATTAGTTTCCTTATTGCATATTTTCTCATAGTTTGTTGATAAAGATCATAGCAGAGTTTCTCAGCTGTGGGCAGATGTAAACTCATGCTAATGCTTCTTTTGGCTTTGCACTGAAGAGGAAATTGATGGTTGTGTGTATATTATTGTGTGTGTGTGTGTGTGTGTGTGTGTGCAGACAGTGGGATGAATGGTCGCAGGAGATTGGAGGAGAGAGCACAGACCATAATTAAAACTATTCCTTAAGCTCAAGTGGTTGCCAGGCAATGTGACCTTTACTCGCACAGGTTCAGCTTCGGATGTTGAGCCTTGTAGTTAAATGAGACACACCATGGAGTGGGGGTGTGTTTATGTGTGTATGTGTGTTCTTTTTTTTTTTTTTTCCTTGTGCATGCGTTGCCTTTTGAATTGTAAATCTGTCACATTTGTGAGCGTCTAAAATAGTTTCAAAGGGCAAATTGTGGATGCGTGATTATAAAGTGTCAGCGATAGTTTGCGTGTTGACGAGCATTTATTAAGACTGTTGAAGATTATTGTACAGATACAGAGTGGGTTTGTTCATTTGCAAATTCATCAATATGGCCAGATGCCTATTTGGACAGCTTGCTCAAGTGTCTCTAGAGGTTACCATGGTTACTGCTTCATTGCCATCATCATTGTGACAGCCATTTGTTGATTTTCTTTAGCTGTAGTAAAGTAAAAAAGCCATCTGAAGTTGGTGAGATAAGTTTGGTTCTAATGGTAGATAGTTGTTGAACTAATATACCAAAGATGGAGGTTATTTAGATATTAATAATAATTGTAATGTCATGGTAATGTACCTGATGACTGACATATGGCCTGTTTAACGAATGGCCCTTTCATCTTTTTATGCAGATTTGAGCCATGCATGACAGAAAGAGAGAATCATAGTCACTTACCACATCATTTACACATGATTTACATCACTACAACATGTATAAAAACATATAACTTAAGCATGCATGACCAATTCTAGGATGGTCTACTTTGATTTGTATATCCACTTTGTGTGTGTATATCTGTGTGTGTGTGTGTGTGTGTGTGTGTGTGTGTGTGTGTGTGTGTGTGTGTGTGTGTGTGTGTGTGTGTGTGTGTGTGTGTGTGTGTGTGTGTGTGTGTGATATATATTTATATACACACACACATGTATATATTGTATATGTCATATTTAATAATACACAACCCAGGCTGAAGTTGTTTCATTATCAAACAGATGCTGCCTCTGACAGAAACATCACTTCTAACCCATTTTTAGAAGTCAGGTTTTTCTCCAAATTTATTTTGTTTGAAAGAAAAACAAAAACAAAAAAAACAGCATATTTATTAAACGGGTGAAAATCATAAATGTTTTTCCATTTATGTCAGTTATTAAGCTAGGATGCACCTTTAATAATAATAACTAGAAAACACCGACCTCTGCCAAGGTAGACACCCCCCTCCCCCAACTTGACATGTCTTAAAAAAAAGTGCATTTTCGGTTTGTCATTTGCACATGTGCAGAACAACTGACATTTAAATTACAAGTACACAAAACATTTCGTAACAGGCAGAATACACTTACTTTTCTTCAGCTGGTTCATATTTGTTCAGGTATTTATTCAGGTTTTTGTAAAAGGATGGTTTATTGATATGAACATTTTCATGTAACTTTCCTTTTTTACATTAAAATCTGCAGTTTTCATTATTTATAAGTAATTATGGTCATATTTTACTGCATTGACTCAATTGAGATCGAATTATTCTGTACGTAGAACCTGGATTAATTTTTTTACACCATTAATATGTTCATTGTTATTCATCGTGCAGACCAGATTGGACCCTTTGGCGGCCGGATTTGGCCCCCGGACCATATGTTTGACACCTGTGATGTACGAAATAGAGTAGCAATGTTGAATCCAAAATCTAAGATTCAAAACATCTCAGCCATGGTTTTATTTCCTGTATAGTTCGGTTCATCCTTGTCCACCATCACTGCCCCCCCCCTGTGTGTCATTAGCTGTATCAGCTGTGGCCATGTTTCAGCAGCAGTGTTGACACAAAGAGCACAGAGCTAAGGTCTGAATCCCTGCCATTGCCCTTCACCAAAACCAGAGGGATCATCTCAGCAAAGTATTCTGTGTCACTCTCTCATCACGTCTATAAAGACTCATATCAGCACTCGGAGGGAAAAACAAATTAGACCATCACAAATATTTTAGAAATGCGTACTTATTGTCATTGGCTTATAGTAATCACTTGCTCTTTAAGTTGCAGTTAGGAACATATACAGTAAACAAACACAATGCATAGGTAGGTTATTTTATTTACAGGAAAGGTGTCAAACATAAGGCCTAGTGGTCAAATTCTGCCTGACAAAGGGTCCAATCTGGCCCGTAGGATATTTTAACAGTGTAAAAATGATTCTAACTCAGGTTCTACATACAGAATAATTAAATCTCAGTTGGGTCAGAGCTGTAAAATATGATCATAATTGCCTATAAATAATGAAAACTGCAGATTTTAATGTAAAAAAAAAAAGTCAAATTACATGAAAATGTTTATATTAACAAACCATCCTTTTATAAAAACCTGAATAAATACCTGAACAAATATGAACCACCTGAAATATGTGTGATTTTCCCAAATATTCTGCCTGTTACTAAATATTTTGTGTATTTGTAATTGAAATGTAAGTTGTTCCGCACATGTGCAAATGATAAATTGATAGAGGCTGCTTGTTTTTCTTCACATATGTCAAGTTGTTGATGTTATTCTCATTTTAAGGGAAACATTATAGATGTGAACATTATCATAATGTCATTTTACTGTTATTATTTTGACTAGTCTGGCCCTTTTCAGATCATATTGGGGTTAATGTGGACCCTGAACTAAAATGAATTTGACACCCCTGATTTACAGCATATGTACCATCAATCAATTAATCAACCAATCAATCAAACTTTATTTGTATAGCACTTTTCATACATGGTGCATGTAGCACAAAGTGTTTTACATCAGACTCCCCATTATCCCACAGTTGTAGGAACAAGTTAAAAGAAAAGAATAACATAAATGAAAAATAAATAATAGTAATGAAATAAAAGTATATATATAAAATAGCAGAATTAAATAATGTTAAAAGTAAGTTTCCACTTTAGATAAGATAAGATGACCTTTATTGATCCCACAGTGGGGAAAGTTCACTGTTACAGCAGCTCCAGAAACAGCGGAAAAATAGTGCAAACTCGATACAAATCACACAGAAAATTAAATAAATAACAATAATAATAAAATAGTAATGATAATAATAATAACAATTGCACATGTATTGTAGTAAGTGCAGTAGTGAGGTAGATTGGTAGATTCATTTATGTCAATTATGTGTTGGTTACAAGGTTATTTTGTATATTCTTCATGAGTCAAATCATCATTGCAATAATTAACAATGTTGTAACTCATTGGATATTTTCTTCTTGTGTCATCAGGTCTAATCTAACACATGATTTTGCTAACATCTTGATGCGGTCATATTTATACCTGTGTTTTTGTTCCAGTCTGAGAGTACAGAGCATCAAGAAAAGATTAGGTCCGTTTATAATCCACAGACACAAATGTCAGTTTGGTGATTTTTATTTTTTATTATTTAATCAAATCTGATCCTACTCATTCTTCTTCTCAGAAATGAAGTTAGTGAGGCTGAGGTTCAATCTGCTCTTCTTTGTCGGTTCTGAATTTGTATCATGAGTAAACAAACATATGTGAGGATTAAAAATAATGCTGAAGTCATACGGCTAAATATGACTGAAAACGTAAGCCTGGATTTTGGTGCTTCACGTTGACATATGCGCACACATATTTGCTAAAGCCATATGTCTTCCAGTCCTTTGAATTTAACTGATTTGCTTCAAAGCTTCTGCAGAATATGTAATTATCAACTTGTCTCCATCCTTTCTCTTACACTCTTGTCAGGTCTATTCAGACACTCATTGTTGTGCCTCAGTCATTGTCCCATTTCCTGGCACCTAAGCTTATGTTTTCACCCCTGCACGTGTTTATCATATTGCCTCGCCTTGTTCAATTTATTCAAATGTCTTCATTGCTTTATGCTGCTGCTCATCACAGTGTTCTGAGTGCCTGCTTGAATTTGAATACCATCCTTTGTCGGTTTGTTTACACCAAATAATACCTGCATGTATAGGGAAAATAGGAGGGGGGAAAAAACATTTAGGAAGTGTTTTATATTGCTGTGCATGCTATAAGACAAGGGATAATTTAACCCATAAAGACCCAAACATCCTGATCTAAAATGTTTAATATCTGCTGATCTTCTAATCATATCATATAATATAAATAACTGGTGTAAAATACAGTTTGTCATGTTTTCATGGTTATCAGATATGATCCAGTTGGATGTTCAGAAGCTCCATAGTTACCGTGGAAACACCATTATTTTTCACAAGATTGATTCACCACTAAAACCTATGGAGTTGGATACTGACAGAGGACGGAGACACTTGTTTTATGTTCAGTTATTATTTACTGAAGTGGTCACATTTTCTTAAATTTTTCATTAAAAAGGTTTTCATCAACGGTCGTTTAGCTCCATAATCCCCAATTTTGTTTCGTCATTTGTAACTTTCTCTGGACTCCTTCGTGAACTTTCCGGCATCTAACTACGTCATCCTAGTAGTACCGTCCTATTTCATACAGAGGGATTTGAAAGACAACCTTTTAGCCCCGCCTCCCCTGACTAAGAAGCATGACTTGACTTGTACATGTAATGAATAGGGATAGCGCAGCTAGACTAGGAAAGTACATGATTTACAGCGAAATATGTAAAATTTGGACTATAATATATAATAAATGGTAAGAATTCACCTAAGAAAGGTTTAATAGAGAGAAAATTCCATTTGGAAAGTACCAGAAAAGTTAGACTGGGTGTTTATTGGTTAATAAGTCTAATTGATCTGAGAAAGGGATACTGTTTTTCTATTTTAAGCATTGCTACAGTTACTGAAAAGCATGGCAGCACAGAAAGGAGAAAGAAGGGGGATGAACACCGAGCTCCCGCCTGCCAAAACCAACAGGGTGTCCTGAAATCCAAAATACTTCAATTATAGTACTGTATGTGGAATCTGTTAGACACAACCAAGCCCTAACATCCTCATTATACATCACCAGTGCTCTGTCTTCAGGATAAAGTTAGCTTATCGCATAATAACAGCCACCCCGTCTCCCATTTAAAGCCTTATTTGCTTGAGCCATTGTCCCCACTGCTGCAGCCCCTGGTAATGTGAGCCCAGACTTCAGCCCAGGAATAATTCCTGAATAATTTCAGAGTCGGTTTTAGCTAACCACTAATGGTGTTAGTCATGCTTGAGTAATCCTGAATTAGCACCAGCCTGGAATTCAATAGCAAGCCTGCTCGGATATAAGAGATATGTGCAGGGCAAGCTAAGTGCTAATTTGTACAGATTTCCGTGTTACTACTCAGGACCAAGGGACTGGTTGAGCAAGATACAGGACTTTAACTTTTTTAAGCAGGATATGTGCATGTGGTGTAAAAGCATCATCATCTCCGTGAGAGTACGAGCCTTTATGTGTAATGGTTGTTTTCTTTTAGCTGTGGATGATAAAAGAGGGTGATAAAGTTGAAAAAACAAACATGTATATTGTTAAATGTTGATGTTTACAACAGGCGAGGTATAGACTCTGATCCGTCTTATTATATATACTGTACCAGTCAGCATTCCAGTTACCATGCTTGGGGTGAGGGGGAAGTGGGGAGGGGGTGCACTGTGATGGAGTGAAAGAAGATGAAGGAAAGAGAAAGGGGAGGGTGGGCTCATGAGGCAAAGGGGGTACAGATCTGTGTCAGCATATGTGAGAGAGATTTCTCAAATAGGCCAAAGCCTGGGGAGTGATGGACTGAGGCTTCACTCAGGGGAATGTGCGTACACACGGCGTGCAATCACACGCAATTTTCAGACATGTGCATATACAAAAACACACACAGACTCTTTAACAGACTAATGTATGACAAACCCTAAAGAGGATGCAATAGACAGCCTGGGAGCCTGGGTCTGAAATTTAACCCTACAGTAAAATTAGAGAAGCTGAGATGCATACCTCAGCAGTTCTAAATACCCAGGAGCCCTCAGAGGGACAGTCTCTCTCTCTCTCTCTCTCACTCTCTCTCACTCTCTGACTTTCTCTCTCTCTCTCTCTCTCTCTCTCTCTCTCTCTCTCTCTCTCTCTCTCTCTCTCTCTCTCTCTCTCTCTCTCTCTCTCTGTCTCCGACTCTCTCTCTCTGACTTTCTCTCTCTCTCTCTGACTCTCTCACTTGCTCCCTCTCCAGTTTCCCAAAACCTTTTGTTTTTTTTTTTTTACATTTACATACCTTAGGGTCTGTGCTCTTTTCCTATTTTCACTTGCGTTGTCCCTTCTCTCATCCTCCTTGTATCTCAAAAACACACAATGAGACACACACATGTTCCACAGAGAGAAGGAACATTCTCCACACTTACTTCCAAAGTGACTCAATGCTTTTCACACAATTCATCTGTCTCGCTAATGAAACAGCCATGGATGTCACCAGATCTTTATCAATATTGTGTTTCAAATGTAGCTTCTGTCTCAAAGGACTTACTTTAAACTTTTCCCCAAATCTGTACAAACCTTGTGTTTTTGTGTCTCATTTTTGCATTTGTGTTTATGTACGTACACTTATGTCCAGTGATGGATTTTGCATTTGTGTTTATGTACGCTTATGTTCATGCCAGATTCAAATAGCTTGATTTGCCTGGACCTAGCATTAATACCAGACAGGTGCACCTGCACTGCCCCAAAGTAGACATGAACAGGTGTTGTTTTATATTCAGAGGCAGATTGGCTTCAAGCAAAGACATTGCAGACTGTCTGACGAGTTCTAAAAGCCCAAACTTTTCCAAAGGTCAGTCATGACTTTGCATAATTGTTACTTTTTTTTTTTTTTTCCTTTGAATGTTTAATCAAAAGAAATGGATTTCATAAATGCTCTTGAAGGACAACTGTTCCTCTTCAACCCTTTTCCTTATGTGCGTGACGCCACAATAAACATGTTTCTGTCTTCATGTCTGCATGCTGCCTCCTGTTTGACTGATAGAACCCATCACAGTTCACACTCTATGCGTTGTGGAAGGTGTAAGTGTCTGTTGAATGATATTTATCAATGCCAGCAGGAAAAGCAACCAAGCCTTTCGTCTCTCCACTCCACATGCCCATGTTTTCTCGCCTTCCATTTCACTCTTCACTCACTCTCCTCTTGTCCTACTGCTCTGTCACACCTCTACTCCCATCATTCTCTGCCTGTCACCTCCCACCCGCAGACATCCTGTCTAGGAACAGTCTGCATCGCTTCCTGTGTCTGCCTGTAAGTTTATGCCCACTCTACCTAAAGGGAACTGTTAAGATCCTTACAATAAGTCATGGGCATGCTTTATACATTCATGACACATTCATGCCTCCTTTCACTCGGCTGCACATTTCACACATTTCATAAATAGAAGCCTGCATGCCGTTGTTGTAGATGTTATGGTAGCGTGTGCTCTCGATGCAACGATTAGCAGCGTGATGCAACTTAAGCCTTAAGGTGAATTTTTAACAGCAAAATTCCATCCGGTCTATAAGGCTGCATCTGATTTTAGTTTTGCATGTTTAATGGCTATATATTTTAATAGCTCAAAACAAGAAGCAATGCACTGTGTGTGACTTAGTTCCTGTGAAATTCCTAAATTTAAATGTCTGTCTGCAGCTGGTCAGTGGATATTTTCCAGAGGCTGTTGTGTAAATGCAGCTTGACTGTGTCCCTTGTCTCTGAGCAATGCTGGGTCTTATTTCTGGATAGGAAACAGCCCATCTCTTACACCAGCATATGGCTCCTCATGCATTTTAATATCTCCCCGTCGCAGCCTGTCAAAAACAAGACAGCCCTGAGTCCAAGGACACGAGAATAAGGCTGAAATAGAGACATCTGTCCGTTGGGGTCACACTGACAGAAGACACAGATGAAGGGGGAGCGAGGATGCGGGAATCAAGTGATGCAGCATCAATGGGTGAACAGATGATGGAGAACAGTAGCAATGATTGAAAGGGAGAAGGGAGGGGGAAAAAAAGAGGGGGAGAGAAGATGGATGAGTGGGATTAAGCAGGGTACCAGGAACAGCTGTCAATACTTACAGTGATACTTGGTCAGCTCATCTGGATTCTTCCATTCCATGTTGCACTGTCATGTATGGTTTGAGCACTTGCAGTGAGGGCCTCACTCACTATCTGTTCATACAGTCAGTGACTAATCCACTGGCTTTAAATAATGCCTTTTTGCATGTTACGGAATTTAATCTTTTTTTTTTTTTTTAAATACTGGGTGTATCGGAGGGAGACATCCTCCATTGCTGATCTATGCATCTTCTTTTTAAATTAAACAAACACATGCATATGCAATATTTTACATTGAAGTTTTCAGGGGATTTGTTAAGCAGGTCACCCCCTGGCCTCTCTCTCCGTCTTACCATGGTGTGCTCCAATAATACCTCTCAGTGCTAATGCTAAGCTTACATTGATCCCAATACGTATTACTCTTCTCCCTTTTGCTTTTTGAGCATCACCACAGTAGAGTAGATTCAGATAAATACACTGGAGAAGATGATTGCTTTAGATGTGGTAGTTTTACTTGCTGCTTTCTATTTTTTTTTTTTAATCTATCGCAGTGTCGCTATCTTTAATGTTGGTTTTTTTTGTATTTATTTTTTTTACTGAAGGCCTATATATGTTTCAATAATCAGTGTTGTATGTAACGCATATGTGACATCATCTTATTTGCATGTATGTGTACACACATGAAGTTTGGGTGATCCAGCAGTAACGCAGTGCCCCAGACTGGATTAAGGTCTTGCTTGGATGTGGCTGTGCTCCATTTGGAAAATCAGGATTTGGATTTGAGATAGAAGCACAAGGGGAGGTGTTATGTTATCCCGAAAAGAGACAGGCCGAGTAATACTGCTGAAAGTTGAGGAAAGAGAGGGAATGATGGAAGGTCAGTCAAGGATAACACAGGGAAGCTGTTGCATCAGTGACAGTGAGAGGACGTCTTACACAATCGAAATACTATATCTTTTTATTCGTGAATTTCACCAGAAATGTAACTACCTCCCTTTTATTCCAGTTACTGATCATGTCATCATAACTGATTCAACATGCAACTTTATTATTGTTTTTTTTTAATTTATCTATTCTTTTCCAGAACGGCCCATGCCAGGACAAAAAGTGAGGCTGCAGACCAGGCTGCCATCTCTGCTGTACATGATTCTGAAATTGCCAGGGCAGTTGCAAGGGAGCTCTCACCCAACTTCTACCAACCAGGTAATCTTTATATACAAACTATCATATACAAAATATGCAAAAGCAATATGTGCATCTTCAGGCAAAGTACAGACATTACACAGACTTGGCAGTGTCTCTTTTCTTTCTAAATAGGTTAATGGAAAGGTAATTATGTTTTTTTTTTTGTACAGTGATGCCATAAACAAGCAAAAAAACACAAAAAAAACAGTGCAAGCTTGAACATTTACTGTAGCTTTACATGCAAACACATTCTTAGAAAAGTATTGAGTTGGATATACAGTACTAAGCTTATATTATATAAAAAATAGAAATTTGTGTATGCATGGTGGGTTAAGGAACAATTACATTAAAAAAAGAGAGCAAATGCCTCTATTTTTGAGATTTAAGTGGTGGAGAAACGACTAAAAACTAAAATATCTAGAGAAAATAGTGATTATATTTACAAACAAGGTGAATGTGTTCCTCGATTCTTTTACTAAATCTCAGTTTATTGTATTTTACTGTATACAGCTTAACAGATCCAGTTGCAGCTTTTGCTGAAAATGTTGCACTGACCTCAAGGGAGCTTTAACACATGAATGACTTTCCCCAAGTGGTGGGGCATTTACCCAGCCAAGCTATTCTAAAATCCCCCTCGCCTCTATCTATCCTTTTTACTACAACATCCACAAGCAAGCGATGTATCCATTCCATCTGTGTTTTTAAGAATTAGGTAACCGTTAAGAGGGGGGATGCTTCATATGAATAATGATGTTTGCACAGTTTTACAGCTGTTTACTCAGGCTGTGTCTGAGTCAGTAATAAGCTTGTTCTGGATACACAAAAGCACAAGGATTGGTGTTGCAGGACTGTAATCTAAGACTAGGTATACTGAGGATGATTTCTAACACCACAAAGAAGGCTGTGTTTGTCCTTGTTCTTGCTTGAAGGAGACTACTGTATTCTGGTTAGAAGCCTTGTTTATGCTTTTAAAGGCCCATTGTAACAGCTCTGAAGCACTTTGTTCAAGTCTGTAGCCATAAAATGCCGGGGAAAAAAAGAAAAGAAAAGAAAGAACTGAAATGCTTCCTATTCCCGTAATGTTGTTTTTTCAGATTTTATCAAACTTGCGTCCTAGTGTCATTTAGAAATAGCCTTCAGGTATAGAATATGTGATGGACAAGAAAGACTGCTGGCTCCTGTACCCAGGCCATCTCAGTTTTTATCTGCATGGAGGTTTAAATGGCACGGTGCCATGCCATACAGTAGCTTGCAGTCTTGGATTTCAACTCAACTGTGGTTGGTTTACAAGGTAAGCTGAGTTTTACAGGGCAGTACTGGACATATAATATAACATAAATAGAGAGGAGTTCAGGTCCTTTTTGGTAAAAGGGCTTGGGCTGCAGCAAGGTCAGAAGTGGAACATAGGGTCAAAGGGAGGACATTAACATGAAGCAAGTTATCGTATTCTTTTTTATTTCAAATAAGTGTGATACTATTCTAAGAGCACTTACCTTTGGATCTGTAATAGAGTGTCTACTTTTGGATAGGTGTTGTTAATCCTGCATGAAAGTGCTCTGTCATACCTTTGTAATTTGTTTTTATTTGGTGTGTAAGAGGCACACCAGTCAGCCTCTCCTTTGCCGTTGTGTGAAATATATTTAGGCCTATGAGCTAGCTGACCTTGGGCCTTTGCCAGAAGCCACTACAAAATAGGGGGTGACAAATAGATTGACAATGGGACCCATTCAAGCATGTCCCTTTGCTAAGCCACAGCAATGGCCAGCCCAGTCCAGTGACATCCTGTGGCTTGTTTGTGTTGTGGAAAACAGTGGTCATGCTTGGCAGACGGGATGATCTCCAGGTTCACAAGTCTGCACAGAGAGTGTCTTTCCCTTATAAGTCAGATCATGAATGAGAGAGTGGCCGATGTCATAATAATGTGCAATGCAGAGCGACATTTGAGCCGTAGCATTTAGACGTTCAGTTACGTAAGTGTGTCTGGTGTGCCCGGCCAGACAGGCAACTGCAAAGAGCTAAACACCATTTTCCATACATAACTTTCCATAATTATTTAAATCTGTAGAAACTCTATCATAGATGCTTTGACTGTACAAAATATCAAAGCGCTTTCATCAATAACAGCCTACTTCTGGTTTGTTGCTGGTTCAGTGTTTGTCCCTTGGCATGTCAGACACTGTTTGACTATAAACAGTCTCCTCTATTTGCAGCTTCTTGGCAAAATAACTAGTGTTAACCTTAAAAAGAAATGTACTGTTTCCGTGCCTGTTTTCCCTTTAAATCTGTTCTGTCATAGATCGGTATTTTATGTTATAATAATGTACTGAAGCAATACCACAGGTGGCCAACATTAAAACAAGTTGTGTAACTTTCCTAGAACTATTCTGCATTGCTTCCTCTGTGTCTACCTCTATACTGGAAATATTCTCACTTATCTCCATACTTTAGCTTTTAATAAGTCCCAGAGGGTAACAAGCAGGAGTTTAAAACCCTTGTTGATTGTAATTGGCATTTCAGACTCATAGCAGATTATCACCCAGATTGGGAGTGTGTACTTCAAAAGGGTGGAGAGGGTCATAGGGAACAGGACCCTGACCTTTATGATTGGTTTACACACAACACTCTGGAGGGAGAGCAGTGAGGGTTAGCTGGGCGTGGCTTGTGGGGTGACGTTAATTGGGCTATATTTGGGGCTGATGTGTGTTCACTGGGGTCTAATGGAGACATAGCTGGAATCCTTATGCACTGAGAGGAGCTCGACTCCGTGCTCACCCCTCTGTGGGGTTGATGTGGAGCAGCTGTCCCTTCCTTCAGCGGGTTACATGGGGGGTGAGGGCTATTGGGGATCTTTCTCTACCCTATTTTACCCAGTCAAGGTACACTCGGACCAGGTGAAGCCATAAAAACCTGGACATGTCAGGGCTAAAAACTAGACACGAGCACGTGCCGTTTGATATTCACGACAGCAGGTGTTGTGTAAGGTACAAGAGAGTCGTTCAAGTTGAGTTAAATTCAGTAACTTTTTTTATGACTTTCTCAAACAGAGACCTATTTGGTACCACAGTTTAAGGTTGAACTTTAAAGGAGTGTCATCAGTTGCATTGAAGGAAGTAGTTTAAAAAAAAATTGCATAAGTAGATTTACTGTAAAAAAAAAAAAAAAGAAAAAGAAAAAATACCGTGGCTGTCGTCCAGCATACCCTCACTGCCATCAATCATATTTCAGTAAATGTGAACACGATCCCTTGCAGAGACTTCTTTGCATGTTACCACACAGGAAAACAGTGATTGCACATGCAGGTTGTGTTTTTTTTTTGTTTTTTTTTATATTCATGTGTATATGTGAGTATGTAACAGTAGTGGATGTAATCTGGCCAAACAATAACAGCTCCCCCTGCCCATCTGCCAATGTGAGTAGGAGGAAAGAGAAAATCTAAAAGCTACAAATTGAGTCATGAATCTTAAATTTAACTGTGCAAAGAACATGCTGAGATCACAACCCACAGAATGGGCTAAATATTATATACAGTATCAGAATGTAAAGAACCATTCTGGAATATGGAATAAAAAAAAAAATACAAATGCAAACCTGCTAATTAAATTTCCCTTCACTCTGAAATATATCGGATGGTATGTAATCCTAGTTAACATACAGACACTATTGTACACTTAAGCCAACAGGTTGCCTTAGGAAGTGTTTATTTCAGTTGCTGTTGCTTCATCCATCTGACATGAACGTAAAAGCAAGGTTTTTCAACCAAGACTTGTCGTCATTCGTGTATATTAGCAGCCTGAGGTCAGTGTTTGATTGTCAGCATGGAAAATTGAGCTTTAACTGGTGAAAACATGTATTCACATTTGAAGCTAGAGATGTTAGAAGCCCATATGGAGCTGAGATTATACACTGCTGCCCCTGTGAATCTTCCGCTGAGACCAGTCTGTAGCATAAAAGCAACAGATGCAATAATGTTATATACTGTACTGTACCCCCCCCCCCCCCTGCTGCCACCGCCATCATACACACTTATAATTCACAGGCACATAGATACCAAACCTCTATACTCACAATTAAGGTCAGAAAGGGTTAGGCTGGGTTTTACATGGCCCATCCAGCACGTTTTGTGTGAGCACATGATTGTCTACGTGTGTCTGTGTGTTTGTCAACGCGTGTGTTTTGCTAAGAGTTCACTGGAGCGGAAAATGTGCTGTGGATTAACATGAACAGAACTGACAACCACAGCTTAAACAAAAGCTTGTATTCTAATAACCTCAAAGAAACAATGATGAGGTTAAAAGTAAATGACAGAACAAAATGGCATCTGGGAAATAAAGAAAGATCAGTATACTTAATAAATACTTCCATAATTAAATGGGACGAAAGCCCTTCAAATGATGAAATTACGATATTTATTTTTATCTATTGAGGTTGAGATGTACTAGGTATTTTTATTTATTTTTTTTTTTTTTATTTCTGGTCCTAGCTAATGCCATGGCCTATATAATGACACTCTGTAGACTCAGCCCAGATGATCAATGATCAGATGAAAGAAACACCATGGCCATTTGGGTAATTGAGTCCCAGAACATGTTCCAGCTGACCTGGCTGGATTCCTTGGTAGAGTACTTCTGTAATAAATCCCAGTCATCAGCGAAGGATCTACACATGCTAAAGTATCAACTCAACAATTCCAGTAACATAGAACACGACATGAGATTATCCCAAATAGAATTTCGGAATCATTTGAGCCTGTATCCAGTATTTGTAAATGTAAGAATAGAGTGTTTATGTTCTTGTTCAGCGTATAGTGGACTTTAACAAGGCTGCACAAGTGTATTGGAAGTCGTTGCTAACTGTTGGTGGCTGGGGTCATTTTAGTGATGAGAACTATTCAGAAAATGCCTGGAACCCCCACAAAGGAATCTGTCCCCAAACAGTGTGAAACTACTCAGGCCCGCCCACAAAGCCTTAACTCTTATTGAGTTATGGTGTAAAATTAAACTCAGCAGATATATTAAGCCCCTCAGATGTTCAAATGTCTCCCATGTCTTTGTAGTGGGTCTTATTGGTTGTGGCGGTTATGAAACAAATTATGAATGCCATGCAGCCAAAAAATACTTTAGGCTTATGCGAACTGAGAGCTGAAAGATTCTGCATTAAGGCTGTTTATGCCAGAACGGGATTGGATATTGTTTCCGTCAGGATTTGAAGTTAGCATACTACAATAAGTGTCAAATCTAAGTCAATATTAGGTTGTTTCCATTAGATAATCCTTGCATAGAAATGTGGAAAAAAAGATTATAATCAGATTGCACTTTGAAGACAGGATGTTAATATAATTACATAATAATTAATGGTATAAGCCAAATCTTTCCACCCTTATACACATGGTACATATATCAAGTTACATACCTATATAATGGTACATATATAATTTCTAAATTCGAATAGTTTATATCCTATAGGGTGCAGAGGATTGTTTTGTCCTCAGAAAATCTGATGTTCTATGTACAAAGCAGCATTGTCCCTGTCTTAGTCACTGTGACACAGTCTAATTTAAGCGAAGGTGGATAAAAAAACAGGCAAACAAAGAGCCTGATCACTCTAATAAATATTAATTCAACACAGAACAATAGCGCAGATAAAGTGTAATTTTTCCCACATGCAAATTCACACTTTATTGTAATGTCCGCAGTGAGTAATTAAATGAACTAAAGCAAAAGCAGATTGTTCATTTTAGAGGGTAGCATCAGTGTCCATGTACCCTGAACCCCAGTCTATAACCTTGTGAGCCACATGAAAATAAGAGACATCACTACACTTTTTTTTAATCCAAAAAGCCTTGTTATTGGGAATTCGTGTGACATGAGACTTTCTAAGAAAAACAACATACTGAAAACAGACGATGAATGGCGATGAAGATGCAGAGGTGGATGATTCCTGTGAAATGGTGTTTGTGATCTTGCATTAATCAAACTATTTATCACTGTCTGTCTCTTCCTCGGGCTTAGCAGAATAATCACACATATAATATTGTTATACGAATATTTAATTTGAAAGTTGAACTATGTGTTGGAACAGTTCGGGTTATATCTGGCTCACAGTCTCTCTCTCGTCAGACGGGGAGGATGTAAAAAAAAAAATAAGAGTGCTCTATTTTGATAATCTGACTTCTTGGACAGTGGCTCTGGCTCTGTCTGCACTTAATCTCCTGTATCATCACTGAACTATGCCTGAACCTCAGATAATATGAGCCTGCAGGTTGTACTTTTAGTATATGGAGCTGTGCTAAAATGTTCACTTCTGTTTATGCGTCACTGTATTAATATTACATGATCATCTGTATGATAAAGTGTGCTTCTTGTCTCACCTCTGCAGGACCAGACTACATTAAACAACAGTTAAAGGAGCCTGTAGAGATTAAAGAGGTCCCAGTTGAAAAGAAAGAAACCTCCCCGAAAGATTCTCCTCACTTCTACCGTAAAGGAACCACTCCTCCCCATTCACCTGCGACCAGTCCCGGAGGCTCACCTCCCCCCTCGCCTCACTCGAGCAAGAAGAAAGGTCTGCTTGCCAACAGCACGAGCCGCAAGACGAGCAAGGAGGAAAAAGCATCCCGCAAGATAAGCAAAGATGAGAAGTCAAGTCATAAGACAAGCAAAGATGAACGGTCTAGCAGAAAGCTGAGTAAAGAAGAAAGGCCCGCCATTACTGATGGGCTTGAAAGTGCACCTCAAGTCAAGGCTCCCCCTAAACCTGTCAAAGTCCAGCAGCCAACCCCTGCATCTGCTCCCCCTTCACAGCCTCCAGCAATTCCAGTCAATGGCGAGGTCCACTCTGAGTATCACAGTTATTATGTCAAGGCCCCAACAAAGGTCCGCCCACCCCCAGATCCTGAGGAGGACTTTGAGGAAGAGCCTACTGCCCTGGCCTTGGCCCTGGCACGCATGCCCCCACAACCCCCCAGATCCTATAGTACACCCACTCCAAAGCCAGCCTCCGTACGGGAGGGAAAGAGCGACCAGAAACTCAGGAAGCAGGATTCCCTAAAGCCAAAGAGCCTCGCAGACACAAAGAAAGCCAGTATGGAGCTTGCAGAAAATACAGAAGAAACAGTTAAGTATCAGTGTCAATACAAGAGTCTTAGCATTTTTATGATTTTACCTTTTTTTTTGTCCCATTCACATCGTTATTTTCATGATTCATGACCAAGGACTTACTGATCATTTGGTGTTATTGTTGATGATTATGTGATATGTGATATCTGATCTTTTTTGCTATACTATGTCTTTGCAGGGTCCCAACTCTGTCCTTGTTGCTATGGTAATGCTGCTGAATATTGGCCTTGCAATTATATTTGTCCATTTTCTGACATGATGACATTATCGCTCAGGTATGTTCTTTAATTTTCCCCAGACTTATTAGTTTATTTTTGTCACAGTGTATTATGAGTGAAAATCTGCTTGCATTGAAATGTGACTGAAATCCAATTAAATTTAAACATACAGTTTTTTATTTACAGTGAAACCATGGCAACCAGTACAGTTGCATCGCCGGCCTTGAAAAATGAAAATGGCGCCAGTGAGACACGGGGGCAGCCGTACGTGTTTGGGAATCAGCATGACACTGAAGAGAATAAGGAGGAAGGCAACACTACCACCAACCTGTCAGGGGCCTTCTTTTTGGCCAGTCCCGTGAATTAGCACTCTTTGGCTCGTCGAAACGCTGAGGTGACATGCCGTGTCTAGTGAGATTTAAAAAAAAAAAAACAACAAAATAAATTAAAAATGTAAAAAAAAATAAATAAATAAAAGTTTAAAAATGCAACTGAACATACACAGTCTGAAAAAAGAAGTAATTGAAACCCACACGTATGCTGATCCAAGCACTGGTCTCTGTAGCCCACTCCCACTGCTTTGGCAGAGATAGCGGTGGGCTGACGGACTTTGCCGGAGAGTATGGAGATGCACTTTTAGATGATGGGAGCAAACAGCTGCCTTTCTATTTTGCCATCTGACGTTTTGATGGGGAGATGTGAGCCCAGCGGCTGGGGGGACAGTCGCAGCGGGAGCATGCTCGGGTGTTCGGAGCGTTGTCTGGGGTTCACACCACTCTTGCTACAGGAAACTGGGCATGGCCGTCGCCAGCAGTCAGTGCTAGCACGGTCACTAGCCAGTCTTACTCTGTCAACCACTCATCACCGCAGATTTCTCAAACTCCGTTCATTGTAACCCAGGATACACTGCTTTGAAACACTCCCCGTGCATGGTACAGTTTTAACATATTGTTTTTTTGTTTTGTTTTTTTGTTTTATTGTAGTTTTGTT
This sequence comes from Siphamia tubifer, assembly GCA_020466265.1. Classification (NCBI taxonomy): domain Eukaryota; kingdom Metazoa; phylum Chordata; class Actinopteri; order Kurtiformes; family Apogonidae; genus Siphamia; species Siphamia tubifer. Next base: position 32,606,411 of record CM035802.1, on the reverse strand, counting down.
CATCGTTGTTATCTGAATGTTGGTTAATTGCATTCATACACCTGTAGTGGCAAAGGAAATTTCTTCTCTCCTCAAAATAAATTAGTTTTTTTTTTTTTCTTTCATTTTGAAATTGTACTCATTTCTAAAAAAAAAAAACCAAGTAAATAAAATCAAGCTGTAACGTGATATTACACGTTACTCAAAGTGCAATATATTCTATGTTTCTTTTAAAAGTTAATCTTATACTATATTTTGCCAAAAAAAAAAAAGAGTTTGTATCATTATATCAAAGAAAAAAATCTCTGTTTCATTTATTTTGTCACTATATAAGTAAATAATTTCAATTTAACTGGACTGGATAGAGTGTTGATAGCATTGTATTTAGGAAGGAGGTCACACTTTAAAAGCCAGCTCTTTCTGTGAAATGAAGAAACAAATGTCTTATGTTATTTATTAAATCAGAAGGATAAATGTTTCAGTGTGTTACAACACATGCCAAGACCATTTTTTTTTTGCTTGAATTCCTTCATTTTATTCTTTTCTTTCATTGTTCCAGTATACCACTAAGTTGCAATGATGAGATGCTTTTGTAGGCCCTACTACGCTTGCATGCTTATGAGACTGGATCAGTCTTGTGGAGAGTGAAAGTTGGTATTGAGTTTATTCAGGTTGAGGCCATGGGAGATGTGGCACCAGGGGAAAGGAGAGATGCCTTTATATGTCTTTAACAGTACTGCTGTTTACCTCAGAAAAAAAAGATGAGGGGGTGGGGGGTGGGTTGAGACGCCATCCTTGTCTTAATGTAGTTGTGTGCAGGATATTCTGACTGTTGTCATCACCTGAATCATGCTTCTAACTTGCCTCATTGTAGCTGATTGTAGTCTATGTTGCAGGTATGGCATGAGTTTATTTGATTTTAGAAGTGGTTATTTATGTAGCTGACGTAATGTCTTTGCTACAACGATTATTCATTGTACAACTTATGGGAAATGTGTTTGTGAACATTGGTCATCATGAAAAAGGGCTTTAATATAGCTATGTTTTCTTTGCTGTAATTGACTTTTGAAGTTAAACTTGACTGTGTTATATGCTAAAAAAAAAAAAGAGTAGCATGTCACATTTGGATCAGCAGTAAAATCATTATTAACTATTAAATTAACTGCTGATTCTGCTCAGAATAGACAGTAGATACAGACCAAGACACTAAATTACGCAAATAAATATGGTTGTATTTGAAATGTGATGCAGCTAGCTGCTATCAGATTGAATCATATACAGTAGGATGTGTCACCATTTCTTTGCCACACCCTTTTTTTTCCTCTTTTTTTTTTTTGTTAAAATAGTCTTCACCCGAGCATGGTGAAGAATGGAGATTTTGAGTGTTGAACAGAACAGCCTGTTTATGGAATATTTTTTGAAATGCAACATTGCATGATGGAGACATTTATATATAGATTATTATATACTATTTGTAAGGATTTTTACAGAGCACAATCCAGAATCTGGTATGAGTTGGTATTTTTCTAACAATTTGCACACCTGTATTTTGACAATGAATATAACTTGTTTGTAATTGGTAATGTAATGCACATATGATAATGTTTGACAGTGAAAAAAATACTTTATTTCTAATTGGTTGTACTGTATGTACCATTTGGGGATGTGAAAGGCAGATGTTCTTGTTTTAAGTATTTTCGAAAATACGAGGAACTGCGTGAGACTTTTGATATCTCAAAGTTCATGTTACCCCACTGATTTGTGCAAAGTCTTTGGAGATGAATTTATGTGTATAACAATAAAGATGTTATGCCTTGTAAAACAGAATTTGATTATTTCTGATGTCACTAATTCTCTCCTCAATCCACTTCCTCAACAGAATTTACAGGTAAACTGTCGTCAAAAGTATAGATGAATGTGAATTGATGGATGCGAGGATTTCCACTTGTCTCATAAGAATGATTTAGATTCCAGTCTCATGTTCAATTCTGTGTATCGCAACGGTACGTCATCTCAGCTGTGCTTACCCTCAGCAATGATGGCCTCATGGTGACCTTTTCATAATGAGACCCAGAGGGAAAAGACTAGGCATGAAATCAAAGTATCTTCGTCAGGGTCTCACATTAGTGGAGGCAGGTGCCCCAGTTTGTCTCGGGTCAGTTTGTACTGTTTCCACTGATGATCAGCCTTGGATTAGTGTAGAGTTACACTAGCAATTGCACCTGCCTGGAATCTGCAACGCCATGTCATGCACTTGCCGTGCCCTCTGCCCTGACACCCAGAGTCACTGCAAAACCTGCAGAGCTTTCTCACCTCAAGAACAGGTTCAGATTTTGTTATTGTGTACGTTCCATAAATAACCTGTAAATATTGATCATTACCAGCACTGACCTTTATTGCATTATTGAGTTTCTAAATAACTAATCAGAGTGTTTTACTCTGATAGGAATGCTTTAGAGAGTGCTAAATCCTGGTGTTTAAAACCTCTGTGTGAAGCTATAGAATATCTCTGGTACTATTCTAATATAGAAGAGGAAGATGGGAAAGATTGTATTGCACAGCAGTGCTGGACAAATATAAACCAAAACCTTATAAGTGTGCCCTCATAGACAGTATTTAACAGAATTTAGTGATGGATACATTCTTACCACAGTGAAGAATCTATTGTAACGCTATGAAGGTAAAAGTGCATGAGCATCTTAACACAAAACCACAACGACAGGATTAGATATAGGTACTGAAAATGCAGAGGTGAACTTAATGCACTAAAATGAACATTGTTTGCATTTTTTAAATAAATTCTCAGCCTTTCACTAGATTTTGTCTTTAAAAACTTTAAATTTAAAAAATGACATTTCAATACGTATTGGAAGTATTGAAATAGTTTCAATAAGTATTGAAATGTCACACCCTGCCTTCGCACATTGTAGCTGGATTAGGCCCCCAGTGACCCTAGTGAGAATAAAGTGGGTTCAGATGATGAGATGAGATATTTCAAAACATATTACACAGTACAGGGTGGATGAAAAGGAGTGAGGCCTTAAAAATTAGTAATAAAATCAATATTTCTATTACAAATGTATTGAAACAAGTTAAACGTATTCTTTATATGGGAAAATGAAAGTAAATCTTCATATTTCAACATAAGCAATGGCTGTGTTAACCAGTATTCTCAAACTGCCAGGGATATAATGAACAATAAAACGATTAGTGTTGTTTAAAAAAAAAATTTGTTCAGTGACACTGAGAATTCTATAAGCAATTTCTAATGCCTAGTTACTTTCCAACCACACTGTACATTCATTAATATAAAACCTATACAATAAACCCTCAGATAAAACAAAGAGTTTTTCCTTATTCTTTACCTTGTTAGTATAATAAAGTCCTGTTTGTCCGGTGATGGTCACACACATGCACTACATAGTATAGTATATGGCTGCCAGACTGGAATATGCATTGAATTGCTCGAGCAATGTTGACTCCCCCTCTGTGGGGTTAAAAGATATAAAAAAAATAAATACATGAATAAAATAAGTGAATGAATAGTAAAATAAAATAAGAACAAAATGCAGACAAATTAGAAAAAGGAAAAAAAAGGGAAAAGAAATAGAAGAAAACAACAACAAAAAAAACTCTATTTGTTATTCGATAAAGGATGATTTTAAAACATGTTAAATAACCAGTTTAAGTTACAGTCTCACACAAATAAACAGATACAGTAGGTATAAAGCAGCAGGAATGGATTTGTTTTACCATATTATGCTTATTGATTTACCATGTGAATATACCTGTAGGATTTTCATAAAGTCAAAAGCAACAGTTCAAAGTTATGTAAATTTAACTGTCTTCTGAGAGCAAGCCTCCACTTCTGGCTAAAATATAACTCGCTTGTGCTTCTAAAATTGGATTAAGGCTTGTAAGCAGTGAGGGGATATCAGTCTCCACCGTTTTTCAAAACTGTTGCTAAGACATCAGTATTAGGCATATCCCCTTTCCATGCCATGCATAACTAGCTTAGCTTAGCATCACTTCATCTGTTATATATACACAAACAAATCACTGTTATAACAACCATAAACCTATCACTCTGTCATCTAAAGTAAACTATTATATGTCTTACAACCCATGTCCTTTTTTGTCACTTGTTAACATTTTTTTTCCCTAAGTAATGACTAAGAAAAAACAAACACAATTCACTTACATGCCATTCAACCATAATACTTTTCATGTCCTGTTTAGCTAGTGACGTGAATTATGGTGAAGGTCTGTAGGATGAGTCATTTTAGTTCAAACAAACAAGGCCTTAACAGTGCATTAGCCTCCAGCTATTGAAAGTAACTGGTTGTCACTTCCACTTATCTGTCTGTTATACCATTTGAAGCAGTCATCGTCTGTGGAGAAGGAGCAATAAACAATAACACTTTAGCAGAAATACACAAGAATTCATAGTTATTTTGTGATTCTGTTCTGCTACATTGTTGGATTTGAATCATTCTTGTGCGGCACAGTGTCAAATAAATGACTGTATTATAATAATATTGTATTATAATAATATTGATTTAATATTGAGTAACCCCAGTGACAAATTAACTGTTACAACTGTAATTTTGGGCAGTGGTTAGCACTCGTGCCTCACAGCAAGAAGGACCCTGGTTCGAATCCCGTACCGGACCTTTCTGTGCAGAGTTTGCATGTCCTCCCCGTGTACGCATGGGTTTTTCGCCGGACACTCCGGTTTCCTCCCACCATCCAAACACATGCACTGATAGGTTAATTGGTTAATCTAAATTGGCCATAGGTGTGAATGTGAGAGTGATTGTTTGTCTATGTATGTCAGCCCTGCGATGAACTGGCGTCTCATACAGGCTGTACCCCGCCTTCGCCCATTGTAGCTGGGATTAGGCCCCCAGTGACCCCCGTGACCCTAGTGAGGATAAAGCGGGTTCAGATAATGAATGAATGAATGAATGAACTGTAATTTTGAAAAACACAACAAATCACCTCCAATCCCAATTCCAATCCAATTGATAAAATAAACTAGATAAACATCTCTGCTGGTAGGGATGTTTAATCTAAAAACATTATTGAAAAAAAAAAAAATGAACGGTTGAATGAATTGCTCATGTTGTAATCAACCACCAGCTTGCAAAAAGATTTAGAGTTAATTTAACAATTTACCAGTTGTGGTGACCATTACAAAATCTCATTTGCCAGATGTGTGTGCTGTGTGAGTGAGTGTTCAGACTGATTTGCAGTGTCTAGTGTTGCTGGTGTGGTGACAGCCAGTAGAAGCTTATACCTACACGTATGTCTGAGATAAATGATAGACTAACTTAACTTAACAGTAAGACATAATGAACAGTCTTCAGTCAGAAACTTATACAATCAGTGGGTCCAGATTTAACATCAAGGTGAAAACCCCTGTTTAATATTTTTGACATCGTATAACTATATACTTTCCTGTTCACTGGGCTTCACAGACACTCAAGAACCTATGTAAGGTTATTTAAAACAAACAAACAAACTGTGTGTGTGTGTGTGTGTGTGTGTGTGTGTATAGTAGGTACAGTATGTCATCATTAATAATAGATGACATTTCTATAGCGCTTTTCAAGGCACTCAAACCACATTACATTGGTGATCCATTACTCATTCACTCTCATATGCTACCTCTGGTGGTGGTAAACTACATATGTAGCCACAGTTGCCCTGGGGCAGATCTGACAGAAGCGTAGCAACCATTTCACACCTACGGTCCCTCTGGCCACCACCGAACATTCATACACATTCATACACCAGTGTGAGTGACACTGGAGGGAAGGGGGTGAAATGTCTTGCCCAAGGACACAACGGGTTGACTCAGACAGAGCAGGAATCGAACCGCCAACCCTTCAGTTAATGAACGACCGGCTCTACCAACTGAATTTATACATGATATTAACCCACTGGAATTCAAAATAATCAGCCATAGTGTGTTATTGGACATCGTCATATTTAAAGGATCTGAGCAGCTCTTGCTAAGAAGTAACTATACACAATAAAACGACTGTTATAATGTCATAAACTGACAAAAATCACTCATATTCACTATTTACTGTACAGCTTCAAATGTCTGTAAAATATCTCCTGATCACTGTTCACTGTTACAAAATCAACATGCTTCTGTACCTCATGGGATTGGTACTATAATTAATTAATGTTTGAGGAAATCACAGGGTTAATAGATTATTTTTTGGATATTAGACATTACTATTTTAATGTTTCCTTCCCTTTTTCTTTTTTCTTATATTAAACTTTTTCATTGCAAGAGCAGGTTTAGTCAACAACACAATTTAAAGATCTACAAATGTATCATTTTTTTTCTGTTTTTTAGGTGTTTCACAGTGTCAACCACAGAGAGAAAAACATTTAAATAAAATGGGGGTGGGGTAGCCATTCATTCTTTAAATGTCTAGATAGGTAAAAGGGTAAGTGTACAGTATATGCATTGAGTTAAATAGCAGCACTGGCAAAAAAAAAATCTGATCTCACAGGTTTAAATATTCTGACTATTTTGACCATAATCTATAAAATGTGCCCTTCTTTAATATGAGAATAAAATAAAAATTTTTTATATAATGTAGATTTCGTGAACAATGTTTATCCAGTCTTCATTAATTGGTGGTTCAGGTTTAAGACATCTCCTCATAATGGATTTTTTTGCTTGCTGCCAATAACATATAGAGCTGTTTCTTGCCCTTATAGTAATATTCCAAAGATCGATTGTTTGAAATGATGAATGGAAAAACAAATGAAATCACATTGTGTATATGGTTGCCTTCCTTTTAATGATAAACTATTGTTGTACATGTCCTACATGTTGTAAGTTGATGGCGCTGCTCTCTCAAGGTTCAGGCAATTAGGACCAATATATGACTTGAAGGGCATTGTGCGCCACTGCAGGCAAACAGGACAGTACCCTCAAATTCATTGTGACAAGCCTTTCCTACTTTTCATAAAAGAAATGCCCAAAGCCATTCCTCCCCCATCATTCAAGACTTAAACTCTGACCTGGTTTCATTCATGGCTTCTCTATGGATCTACTTATTGACATTTGACTGATTTAGTGGTACTGAAAGCCAGGGGATTAAAAACCACAAATTTACATGTGGTGATCAATGCAAGTTATTAAATTCCCTTTTACGCCACATGGGTGTAAAATTGCATATGGACGCTATAGATGTGTCCATACCAATATTTGGATGTTTCTAAAATGTCCATACCAATTTTTGAATGGGAAATTACAAAAAGGTTACTGTATTTTCTGGACTATAAGGCAACACTTAAAATACTTTAATTTCCTCCAAAAACCACAGTGCACCTTATATATGGATTAATTCTGGTTGTGCTTAGTGACTGGGAATTTAGACTTTTTATCTCCTAATTTTGACTTTTTTTTCTCATCATTTCCACTTTTTATCTAATAATTGAGACTTTTCATCTAATGATTTTGATTTCACTTATTGCACTTCATAATCTAGTGTGCCTTATATATGAAGAACCTAAAAATAAACCATTCATTGTATTCATTATATTAACTATATATTGTCATCAACTGACCTTTATCACGTGACAAAAATGAGACGAAACTAGACGTAAATGTCGGTCTTATGACGATAACTATAATTAAATATATAATGCAGTATAGATGACAAATAAAAACCAGACAAAATGTGGCTCAAGAAATAAAAAACATTCCTAAAATGTCTTTTAGTTTTTGTTGACAAAAACTAAATGAGACGTTATTGGAATTATTTTAGCTGTGTTCTTATTTATTTATTGTTGTTGTTTCTCTTGAGGAAGTCGTCAAATTATGTCCCCACCAATGTCATCATCATGATTACTCCCATGATATGCCATACAGTCTCAAAGGATGTAGGCCATACTCACTGTGACATATTCTATGTAGTAAGACAAACCATGATGAGTAATTATACCAACAAACATACAGATGGACAAACGCCTTTTCTAGCAAGTTAACTACATCTCACCATTTCCTAGTTGACCTCTGGGTGTGAAGAAGGAGTCTCAAGGCTAGAAGATACAGATCACTTGGCATGGCAAGAGTGGGTGCATGTATTGTGTGTGTATTAAGGAAGCCCTGTTCTAAGGGCCCACAGCAGCCTCCCCAAAAATAGAGCTGAGAGCAGCTGCAGTGGGGTGGGTCATATCAGAGAGACATCAAAGCAACTGCCGCCACCCGCCTGCTCTGATCATAAGCACTAATGGTGTAATGGGGGACTGGAAGGTCAGTGATTGTTTTTGGTTGTGTGTATTTGTGTGTATATAGGTATGAGTGTGTGTGTGTGTGTGTGTGTGTGTGTGTGTGTGTGTGTGTGTGTGTGTGTGTGTGTATATGAGAGAAAGAGAGGGAGAGAGAAGGTATAAGCTTTCCGCAGACAGGAGTCCACTAGAACTTTCTGGAACACACAGTGACGGCATGGCTAAACCTGGAATTATTGTAAGACAAATACCAGGTCAGATGTTACCTCTGCAACAAGTACAGGCAATTGACCAGACTGCTGAAACCAAGTTTCTGGAAAAGTTGTTTGCTTTGACCTTTGATTTAGTGGTAGACCTTTAATACAGTATTTATGGGTATGTGAACAGAAATGCAAGCAAATACAAATGTGAAAATTCCCCTAGGAGCAGTGTAGTCCTCTGTTAAGGACCTCTGGGTCAAACAGCATTTCTCAGGACTCAGGACTCAACTCATAATGTCACAGCTCAGATAACTCTGCATCCATTTGAAAGCTTCAGATTTCAACAGTCATCACTTTTCCCGCATGTCAGAACTTCAGGCAGGATCAGGGCAAAGTCACATTCTGAACCTGACTTCTAAACTTTTCAACTAACTCTGATCAATCACACATTTCTAACTCTTTGCCCATTACAGAAAACTTTATTGTACCTCTGAGTGTCAGTATGAAGAGGAAATGTTATGATCTGATTGTTACATTTTTCATGGCTGCTGGGCAATACCATTAAAATATCTACACATATTTAGATTGGGTCAGATTATAGTCCCACGAAACATTTGTAATATGTACACTGTATAATATGGCTAACTGATTGATTTTTTTATTGTTTGTGAAAAATATATGGTGGTACTCACTGCATACATTTCCTTGTTTTTCTCCTTTTCTCTCTCATTCCTTCTTGAATCCAGATTTATGAGTCTGCAGAGTATCTCTGTTGTGTCCAATCAGCACCTGCTCTTTCCCATCACAACCTGAACAGTCAGAGACGGTAACCTTAGACACAAGCGCCCCCTTTAGGTTTAAAAAGAGAATATTGTCGGGGGGGAAATAAAATACATGTGCTTCAAACCACTAAAAAATAAAACAAGGCAGCTCATTGTGACGATATTTTCCTTTAGATAAATAAATGTTCTGATCTATGTCATTAAATTCCATTGGACCATGACCACAGTTTCTTCATTTTCATTCAGTATAACGTAATATCATCACGGAGTGTAACAAAATACTGTAAAAAAATATGATTTGATATTTTATGTAATACTTAAAATTTGCTATATATTCATTACAACACATTCATTTCACATTAATTGTTATTCTGTCGGGAAAGGTCTACGGAACACATTTATTGCGGACCGGTGTTCACTTAAACTGGTTCCGGGTAACAACATTCTGGTGGCTAACATTAGCTCAAACGCAATCTCCACTCTTCATTTTACCCCAGAGTGGTAAGATATCATTTTTTACTTAGAATGGATGGTGATGTGTGTTATTGTCTCTACGACCAGTGAATTACTTTTCTAGTATAGCCCTAAACATAGGAAAGGTTCTATTTTAATATGATTGTTAAGATAACTGCTAGCCCGGTAGCAGCTAAGCTAATGCTGACGCCTAGGAACTGTTAATATATTATTTAATGTTGATCTGTGTATCACAGCCATAAAATATAGTACATTACGTCTTTATGTTGGTAAGGGTTATCATTTTATGGTAGTTACCTTATTTACGGGTGTTTTATTATTCGTTGATAGAGCTGCTATCTTTAGCTTAAGATTACACCATAGTTTTTTGTAGCTGTCGTTTATAGGATTCGTTAGTTGGTTGTCTAAGACAGTTACCATCAAGTGGCCTTCACCTGCCTTCACAGCCTAATGTTGTATTTGTTTTGTTTTTCTTTTGGAAAGTTCGTTGGTGTGATAATGTGTTGTGTGTTATTTCTCAGGACTAACTGAATTACCGGAACAACATGGGTGAGTTGACATCTGATCTGCATCATCATATTCCAGTTGAAATGAGGGGTAGTTTACGTAACATCATTTCATATTTGTGAAATGTCTGTTTAGGTGTCTGTTCAGACTCCTTCCGACATTGCATAATCTGTTTTGCAGGATTGATAGACTGTTGCTCAGTTATGCGTTTGTGACATCTAACATTTGGCCAACACTTGTTTGAGAATGGCAGTTTGTTTTGCTTCACAGATGGGGAAGAGAGAACCTATGGTGGCTGTGAAGGCCCAGATGCCATGTATGTCAAACTGATCTCTTCAGATGGTCATGAATTCATTGTGAAACGAGAACATGCCCTAACATCTGGAACTATCAAAGCCATGTTGAGTGGGCCAGGTGAGACTTTTGATTCTAATGTTTGCAGACTGATGTCAAGACAGAACACCTCAAGTTGAGCCCGACCGATATTGGAGGGTAAAAAGAAAGCTAATATCCGGTACAGTTGTATAAATCTTTGTTTATCTCATAAATATAATTGACACAACTTTCAAACCCTGTATCTGGGCTAATATGTGACTTGTATAATATTTGGATATCAGATTGATATTTAATCCATGTGGAGCCACAGGTCATAGATGTGGTAGTTTTTATGCTGGTTAGAACAGAGTGATGAAAAAGATGTCTATTTTTTAAGTAGTGAATTAAAAATGTTTTTGAGGGGGCTGACAGGCTTTACTCAGCAGTTTAAAAAAAGTTAATAAATTGGCTACACATTAGCCAATACTGATTAATCGTTAGGCTCTAACCTCTAGATATAATTATGTGAATTGCTTCACATCTGTATTTGGTTATAATGCTAAGTTACAATTGATCTTTTATGTCCACATATACTGTCATTAATTACTCAGAAATAAATAGTAGACTCTAGATTAAGGCTACGTTTATACAGTGACAATGAAAACACAAGATGCAAAAGTGGCATCTCGGCTTCAATTTTTCATCCGCGTTTAGATGACATTTTCAGGAGGAAATCTTTATTTATAAGAAGAAGCAACAGTGGGTGAAATTCGATTGGGTATACATGCCAGGCTGACAGCGGTATTTGTACACCCATCTCTGTTCAGCTATGGTATATGTATAAATTCTGTACAATTCCCAAAATGACTCCTGTCATATTTTCTCTTGGAACTGTGAGTATCTTCCGTTGCAACCCAAACATTAGCGTGTGTGCTACAGCTGCTCTTACCCCTGTGCTGTGTCTGTCATTTTGTTTTTGGATGCAGTATACAGAATCAAAATTTTGCTGACTGCAAGAAAATAAAAAATTACAGAATGAAACTTTTGTTCTATAGCAAATAGTTTTCCTCACAAGTAAGTACAGGTACTGTAATGTGTTCTTAAGAGTTGCCACTCAATCCTGTATAAAATAAAAAAAGCTATTGAGTCATTGAACATATTTAGTTATGATTGCTAAACATCAACAGTAATTAATTATTTGAAGTACAGTTTTATAATAATAATGCAAGTTTTGGGAAGTTTGTATGGCATTATGTATTTGGCAAGAATGTACTGTACGTCTTGTATTTAAAGTTAATTTTACTAATGTCGTCAACTGTTCTGCCCCACCTGCAGGTCAATTTGCTGAAAATGAAACCAATGAGGTAAACTTCAGAGAGATTCCATCTCATGTTCTTTCCAAGGTCTGCATGTACTTCACCTACAAGGTCCGTTACACCAACAGCTCAACAGAAATACCAGAATTCCCCATTGCCCCGGAGATTGCACTGGAACTACTCATGGCTGCAAACTTTTTGGATTGCTAAAGTTATTGACATGATGTAGTAGTTACAGTTTTAGATGTTTTGACTATTTAACTTGGTTTGCCATGTACATCATAAAACAAATACGTATGTCAAAGATTTTTTTTTGTTAAATTTTTTTTCTCCTGATTTTACTAGTATTAAAGGATTTCATTTTATATAACCTATGGCAGGCTGTATTACTTTGTCTTGGAATTGTCTTGGAATGTTATGTGCCCAGAGTGAGCCCAGAAATCTTTCTTCACCTCTGCATCTAAATAAAAGTCTGTTTGGTGAGAACACAGGAGGGAGTCGATACATTATTCCTCATGAAGCACATTGAACTTATCGATAGATGCAAGTGATGGTTTTCATTTTGTACTAGTAGCACCACTAAAACTACTTACGTCAACATGTTTGGACATGTCTTAATTGTGTGGAGATTGTTCTAAATTTGCCAGCATTGTGATCGCAAAAACCTTTTACTAGGAGCTCTTTGTCATACACTGTATTTTCCAATAAGTAAATACTCAAGGGCTGCATTTCTTGCTGAAAACAGGATTATAGATTATACACAAACTAACGTGCAATTGAGGGCTGAATATTAACCCCCCCCCAATTGAATTTTAAGTTTCTTCCAATTATTTCCCATGTAGTTTTTTTTTTTTTTACAGAGCAAGGATGTATTTGTGAATATACAAGTGGTCTTTAGAAGCCACAATATATTTATATTTGCATATCAAAACGGAATTATTTAAGAAAAAACTGAAAATAAACATGAACATTACTATTAGCCCCCCTCTTTTTAATTTATTTTAAAATAATTAACACATTGTGGACAGCGAAACAACACATGAATAACCAAAAAAAGAGTAATGATAAACACCAATCCTGACATCATGTTACAATGAAAAGTTGCTAGTATATTATTGTTATTGTGATAGTACTGGTGGAAGTAGCTACAAATACAACAGTTGGATAATATTTGTAATAATATATTTGTATCACTTGCTATCAGATTGAATTTATATGGATTTGTTTGAATGAATAGTTAATGGTGGGGGCGGAGCACCATAGGACCCCCCCCCCCCCCCCCCCCCCACACACACACACACACACACACACACACACACACACACACACAACCTCCAGTAACAGCCACGACGCATGGATCAGACCAGCCACATCATACAACCCTATCTCCCCTTTTTAAAAAATATACAAGGAAAATAAACAAGGACCACTCCAGCAATTATTACCCCACCCTACACCCTCAGTATGGGTCATAGAGCAGTTGAAAAATCACCATGGCTAAAACTAATGAAATCAATTTGGATTTAAGAAAGAGAATTATTTCCATTTACCACCCGTTCTCAGCACGACACGACACACCCCCTGTTTATTGCATTCCCACTGGGTGTCACCATCATCTACTTTCACCATCTGCAGTGTTTTATGAAGCACTCAGAGCTCTAATTCATGATTATCCCTCAAATATATTAAAATTATGTGAACGTCTAAATTAAATACAATTTAATTTAATAAAATCATCACACCCAAATACTGTCAGAGTTGATTTTAACACTTTTTTTCCTTGCTCATCCAAGGATCTGGTCAGTTACTGGTCAATGGAAATCATAACATGATCATTATTTTACTCCTGTATACAGTAGACATTCAACTGTTTATCAAAGTACAGGGTATCAACAGTACAGCCTATTATGAAAGCATGCTGCTCATGTATTTATGATATTACAGATTTTCTTGAATACAGGCAGGTCATGGGATGTTCCAGTGAATATAAATAAATCAATCTGATACCCTCTGCCATAATATCTGACACAACTTGTGGTTGAGACTTCATGGATCTCAATGTAATGTTTGACAGAATAATCCATTCACAGTTCAGTTAATATCTGTACTATTACATTTGCAGATTTGATTTAGTCACATGCCATGCTATGTTTACACTCTGTTTTAACAACAACTATTTATGAACTGAGTTAAGTAGAATGACTTTGACTATATCCAGAGTATAATCAACTCTTGCTTTTACTATAACCAAGAGTTTAACACTTCTAGTTATGCTGTGTATAAGAAAATGAAATGCAGATAAATCTACAGTATAGTACAGGTACTTTATCCAGAGGTTAAATGTACATTACAAACAACAGGGGATGTTTGCATATGTGGGTGGACAGCATCATGGAGTAGAGGGCAGGAAAACTGTAAAACTTTATACAGTCATCATCAGCAATATGAAAAATGTAGCTCTATGCATACAGAACTTAGTGTAACTAAACATTTACATTTAACCGTGTGGCAACAAGTAACACGTCAAACCCTCACGTACATCTCTGCCTGCCTCTCCAACCTCTTGCAGCACTACCACTTCTGGCAGTGGTAATGCTGCTGCTGCTGCATCATCCCATCCTGTCTCATATCTCTTGCCATGACTTTCACAGAACACAGCAGGTCACCGCCATTGACTTCACCAGTGGGAGATCACAGTCATTCCTTTTCAGCAGACAACGCCCCCTCCCCTTCAGTCTGCCAAAAGTATTGTTCACTATGATGCATCCTCTGCCGATTTTTTTATTCAATGTCTGCCATTCTGTAATAAGTTGGCCTGTGTCCTAAAATGGCTCAGGAGCCAATTCTGCAAGGGATATGCTGGGTCTCCCAAGATGTAGTATCCTAGACTGACTCCAGCAATGTTCCTAGTGTGAACTGGGAAGTGGTTTCCATGGGTGGCAACCTCCCACAAGGTTGATAATCTTAGAACCGCTGCATCATGCAAGCTTCCTGACATTCCAGCAAAAACATTCCAGAACAGGTCCTTTCCATCAACCACTTCTTGCAGGATGATGAAGTGCCAGCCTTTGTGGTTAAAATATTTACAGTTGTATATTTGTGGAGCAATGATGGTTATATGCAACCCATCAATAGCACAAACACAGTATAGGAGAAACCCCATCTGTGCTCATAGTATGAAAAATTCCAGCAAACTTCTCCTAGTGTGGAAACTGGATTAGTTCAGGTGCCAACATCACCAGTGCTCCAGCACAGAAGTCCTGACACACAGATGGGATACTGACTCCAAAAAGATGTCCACAGATCTATATTCAGAACCAGTAGCAACCTCCTAAAGCACAACAGCCACTCTCTTCTTTAAGGGCATACATTTGTGGAAGGTCGTGTCTTTCAACTCCATAGCTGGGCACAGTTTGTTGCAGAAGTAGTTGAAATGTTTCCTCGGACATCCTGATGTTTTCCAATCATTGCACGTTAGTGAAAACTGGGACAATCACATCCCACCTCAGAAGTCCAGTTGATTGACCACACTGACAGACTACAGCTTGTTCCAACCTAACCTCAAGAAGAACACCCATGCCAGAAGGCTATCAAATCTGGAAGACCTTGAGAAATTTGTCAAAAAAGAATGGGCTGTGATTCCTCAGAAGAAGTGTCAAAGAGTTGATGAAAACTCCAGTAAATAACTGCAGCTATTGTCCAACAAAAAAGATACACAAAAATTTGAATCAGGGGGCTAATAATTTTGACCCTGTTACTTTAGGTTTTGTGTGCAATGTGTTCAGTTCTGTGTGCAAACCAAAATTATGTACACATCAAAAATAAAATGTGGATGTCTAAAATGCTGCATTAAAAATGTGTAGAAGCACTTATGAAATACTTTTGTAGGGGGGGGGGTAATAATTTTGCCATCAACTGTAGGTGGTAAAAGGAATATGAGCTCTGGGTGAAAATGATAGCTGCATGATACATTTAAGGTGTGTCTTCTTCTAATCACTGTGTGTGCAAAACATTGCTTCACATTTTATTTGCTGTCAAATATAAACTGATGGACTTGTTATAAATGACAGTAATGTTTCTACATATTTTAATCAGAGGTCATACTGAGTATTTTTTCTAATCTAAAGTATAGCTGCTGGTAGTGTCATTTATTTATGTTAGGAGCTCACACTTCAGTCCTGCATTGGCTGCAGAATGATGTTCTATTTTTAGTGGGAAACCTAAAGAGGCCTTGTCAAATGACAGTTGAGTTGAATAAATGGTGCAAATCCTTGTTGACAAGACTTATCTTACACACTGATCAATGAGCATGTTTCCTCTGCTTTAAACACTTTGATGATGGAAAGCAAGTTAAGTTTTCTTTCAACATATTACAGAGGATATTTCTATGTGATTGATTAAAGTTTGGGATTTTGCTATAATGAAGTCATGCAGATGGAAAAAAAGAAGTAAGCAGTGATTAAGATACATTTACTTCACCACAGAGGAACTGCAACAGTACAGTTCAATTATAATGTTTTTAAACAGCATAGAATGTTATATAACTAGCACCTACATGAGTACTGATGTTTTCTTTGGTGTTTGCAAGAGAAACTACTTAAGAAATAGGTGGTATCAGAGCATCTCTCCTAGAGAAGGTCACTGATGCTCTGTGTGAATGTTCCGTGTAACCCTGCTGGACAGCTATATTTATAGCTATTACCATTTTATTTCAACAGAATGGAGATCTTGAAAAGTCCGCGGACTATTAGTTATGAAAAAGATTGTTGGGTTGGTGCACGTCTGTGGATTGTTTTCTTCTGTCAAAACAACTTCTCTTCTCACGTGACTCCCTGACGTACAGTCCTCCTCTCTGCGCTGATGCAGGGGGGTTTCCATCATGGCGTCGATGCAGGTAAGCATACAATTGACAGTGATCGCATATTTAGATTCACCTGACACCGAATTGGGTCTTACTTGAAAAAGAATTAACGTGTCCATTCGCATACACACATGTGTCGAAAGTAGTCACGACATGAATGTAAAAAACGATGTCATTTACGACAAACTGTTCAGTGTTAGCGATCGCCCACTGCTAGCAATACAACTAGCATCATCATCACCAACAGCAGCAGCACTAAGTCAAGCCTAGCAACGCAACTAGCGTCCCGTAGCGGCATTGTTGTGGATACTGATATATATTTTCCGCACAAAATAACGACGATAATACCACGGGGTGCTACATTATGAGTCGAAGTTAATGTAATGTATGTAGTTAAGATCTGGTTGCATTCTGGCTGACGTTAACATTAGCTAGCTAACGAGATAGTGCGCAGATTGAGCAGTTTTAGTTTCCCCTTAAGCTGAACAGGTGCATCGCCCGAATAGGCTTTCACGTTATGTCACATCGAGGGAGAGTTGTCCGAACGTAAAGACACAGAAATCAACAATATCGATGGACTGTTAAACGTGTTGTTTATGGGATTACTTGTCTTAACGTAAAATCAGTTTGTCTTTGCCACCTAGCGAGTCTAAGTGAGTCATTGCTCAGGGTGGAGTTTGGCTTTAAGCTACACTTCCAGGATGTTCGCTCGAACACATTGTCATAAACTAATAATAGATCTAAGGGTTTTTAATATTTAAGGAGATTTTGTGTAACTTAATAAAACGAACCGTTTGAAAAAGAAAATCCGTATATACTTAATGATGATCGTTTTTGCTATAATTCCGTCACCTTCCCCCAACAGAAAAGGCTACAAAAGGAATTATTAGCCCTGCAAAATGATCCACCCCCAGGAATGACGCTCAACGAGAAAAGTGTACAGAACACCATAACACAGTGAGTGTTTTTATGTACTTATTGTTCAAATCTTGGCATATTGTCATTTATGATGTCATGTATTCATCCTGTTAGATTTGTTTTTGAAGTGTATATTATGTAAGGTGTCCTATTCCAATAGGGCAGTATGGTGGACCCACAACACACATATAAGTAGGCAGTAATAGGGAATACAGTAGTAAGAATTATTAAGATACAAATCTTTGGTAGCATCAGCAGTTACTGTTGAAGAAGATGAATCGGGGTCACTAGTGACTGACAGCTCTGGCCCCTCAGTAGTGTCTCTAATGCTCAGTGTCACTATTCATTCTTATAAAATATTTAGCAGTTGGCATACGTGAGTTGGGCTAGGGTAGCAAGGAACAGAGACTGCTTAGCAGACCTTTCTGTCTGGGACTTGGTGTCTCCTTAAACTGCCCTCATTATTGTTGCTGTGTGAGTCAAATTGTGTCTGATTAACAGCACCAGATCTCTGCATCCTTACTACTTATGGGTCACAGACACATTTCTGGCTGTCATTCAAATGTCTTTCAGCTGCACTCTCATTACTTTGACTTTGAATGCTTTTGCCATGTCATGTTTTGCAGTTTCTTCTTGCATTACTGGTAGGCATCTGTGCTTTTTTGCAAAGTTGAAAGACAGGTCGTTATGTAAAAATTGCCTGGTCAGATTGACTGAGTATTTGCGTTTTGCATGATTGAAAAGCCTCCCAACCAGTTCAGCTAGCTTCCACTTTCAGCATGCATTATGTCTCTTAAAAGGTATGTGTGGGTGTGCCATTGTCTGTCTTAGATGTAGCAAGGTCAGTATGATGTTTGGCGAGTGATTGATTTTAATTGTCTTTTAATGCATCTTTATAATTTTTATTTTCTTCTGTTTCTGTTTTTTGTGTAAAGCACCTTGAATTGTCCTGTACATGAAATGTGCTATACAAATAAATTTGCCTTACCTTGCCTTCTTGACATTCACGTAAACTGTCCATTGAAAATAAAAATAGGGAAAAGGTCAATGGTCATACTGTGTGTGTGATAGTGATAAGGTAACGATTTGTTGTAAGATTTATCACTTTTGTTTACATAGTACAATCTCTATGCTGTACATTACATTACAGTATCTTACACTGCAGATGGCTTAGCTTCATGGAGTAATGCTGTCAGTCTTTGCAAACAAGGAAACTGCTGTTTTAATGCAGTGCAGATCTCTCAAAGCCTGTTCAGTTTGTCCTTTTCTGGCTTTCACGAAATAACTGTTATTTTTGTTCTTTGGATCATATAATCGCCAGACTACAGGGAATTTGAGCAAGTTGAGCATAATGTCCTGAGAGACCTTGCCTGTATTTAGCGAGGGTTGAATCAGGTGTAGCTCAGGCGTCAGTCCGAGCTTCATCTAACCTTCAGCCCCTGGAGAAAACGGGAGCTTTTTTCAGATACTCTGACAACTGGGCATTAAAAGGGTGAAGATTTAAAGGCAGACCGACCTCATATGGAGGCCTAAATGCTGAAACTGCCCAAGGCCAAATTTGAAAGAGACACAAGGCTATAAACCCGAACAACAGCCACAAGTCTCTTTGGTGTCCTATCGGCATGGCTTGCCTGTGTAAGAAATTAGGTCAGAGATTGTGATGCTCCCATCAGTGCTCCTTTTTCTTCTCCTCTTAGGCTTTTTCTGTGAGCAGGCAATTCCCATAAATGATCTGCACTGGACCAAAAATATTTATCATGTGATTTTTGTGCATAAAGGACATATTGAGCAGGTAGCCTGTCCTTCATCCAAAAGACTCAAGATGAAGTCCCTGTGTTTGCTGTCATCTGCCATTCTGAGCATGACACCCAATTCCTACCAGCTCACTCAGCACAGTTCTGTAGGCAGGCTACATAAGCAAAAATAGATTTTGTCCACTGGGATCAATAGAGTATCACATTATTACTAAACCACTGTCATAACCCAGTGGAGTGTTGAATGTCATTGGAATGAGTCAGACTCAAAGCATTTGATTACACACTGACTGCAGCATTGGCAATTAACATTTTCTGATCATTTTTTTTTTTAATGATAATGAGGTGTTATCCATGGTGGAAGTCATTCTGTATGTGCCTCCAGCTAATTTACTCAGAGTTATGAATTACATTTTCAAACCAAAGCAAAAGACATGTCCTCAAGGTTCTTCACAAAGGAAGTGATAAACCTGATACAGTGACTTGACAAGAAATTTGATGAAGCGTTACTGTTTCGAATTTTGTGAACATTTTGTACCATTGTGTTGACAAAATAAAGGTGAATGAACTGTGATGGGGTTTGTTGCCCGAAATTGCTGATTGCGTTGGTAACATAAGGATTTACTGATTAAAAAGTGTAGAGCTACGCTATTAGAAACTGTTGGGGATGCTGATTCTATTAACTATAAGCGTAAGATTTTTGATCGCATCTGTAGCCAAGGTTCCACCTTTTATTTTCTTATATTTTTGGATACTATTCATGTTTAACCTAAGTGCTGGCTGTAACTTTGGATGATGAATATGCACTGTTACCATGGTTACATACAGTTAACTGCTCAATTAATTAATGTCTCAATTCTGTGTCTTTCTTTCAGGTGGATTGTAGACATGGAGGGAGCACCTGGCACACTGTATGAAGGAGAGAAATTTCAGCTGCTTTTCAAATTTAGTAGTCGTTATCCTTTTGATTCACCTCAGGTAAGCAGGAGAACCTCCTCTCTCATCACTGTGCATGAGTGGTCAAATGTGAGGCACTATTTCAACAACTTAATCACTTAGAACATGTTTCCTGTTTGAAGGTACAGATGTGCTCATTTCTGAAGACCTGTGTGGATGCCTGCATGCAGTAGTCACATAAAACACATATGGTCTCCAGTTCTTAGTGGAATGGGCTTGGAAACACTGGAGCTACAAGTCACTAACAGAGGCAGCAGCATAGAAGTCCCTAATTACGACACGTTGAGGGGATTAGTTCAACTGATTCTACCCATGTAAAAAATTAAAATAGGAAGAAAACATGGGGAGTAGTGAAAGTTGTGAACATGACAGTGTTGTATTTTTAAGACATGGCAGGTTTTACTTCCTTTCCTAGAGCATGGGCACTTGGCCTGCAGGTGTTTCCCTCGTATCCTCTTTATTTTCAGTACCTCATATTTTGAGTTCCCACTGCAAGTCCCTTCTACAGTTACTCAAGTATTTTTGCCTTGTCAATGTTTTTTTTTTTGACGTGATTCTTGTCAAAAGTTTGACTAACTACCGCAGGCTGAGAGATTTCAGTTGTCATCGTGATGTTTTGTGTTCAGTGCCATCTTTCTTCTCTGGCACCATCTCTAACACCGCATCCTGTCATCACCCCCCCCCACGACCCACCCTCGAAATGTCAGGCTTGTCCTCTCCTGTGAGGCCCTATCTGGTGCCAGACTGCCTCATCCCATTGTTGCTCTTCATTACCCTCTTTACCCACTATGACACCCCCCCCCTCCTTTCTACTTCAACACCACAATCTTGTGCTCCTCTCACCACACTTCCTGTATCTTCTTGCCTGGTCCTGACGCTAGCATCCTTTTAACGGGTATTATCTGTGGACCCTTTTAACGGATGCTTTCTTTTTTTTCTTTTTTCTTTTTTACTTTCCTCTCCTGGTCTCCAGTCCCCATTCTCTCTAACCTCTCTCTCACCCCACCCCGGCCCCTCTGTCCTAATCCTGGAGCCTCATGTTGCTGTGGAGGACTAAGCCCGAGCTTAGACAGCAAGTCTCATTATTTTCAGCTATTAATGAAAAAATCTGAACATTTTGCAGACAACTAATGTCAAAAATGTGTGTCCCTGACCACCAGAAGGCCCTCAGTTCAGTGAAAAAACACTTCTTAAAAGCATCCAGATTCTGTCTATCACCTTTAGGCTCAAAAAGTACATGATCAAAACACATTGTATGCATAATATCTTGGTCACGTTATATTGAATTAACTTAAGAGTTTCAGTTATGTGTCATCTGTCTTGTGTGTGGGATATGCTGCAAACATACCTAAACATAATGGAATCCACTGACTTTTATCTGATTATTAAAGGACCAATCAATTGTGGATTATTAAAAGCTGATAAAACAATGATATTTTGGAGAAGCCAGTAAAATATTAATTGTATGATTCCAAGCCCTGAAAATTTGACGTTGTTGTAAATTAATCTTTAACTTAAGTACAACTTAAATAGCCTTTGGGCTGAAATTGATCAAATGAATGAATTAATGAATAAATAAATGAGTAAATCTTGAACAGTGGACGTCAAACTCAAAAATAATTAATTAATAAATCTGGACGTGAACATCAAATTCACTGTAAAAACAGAGATTTTGAGCTGTCATTCAGGGCTATGAAGACCAACACCTGCTGGTAGTTTGTAAAAAGTATCTGTATTTCTTATCTAATACTTATGTGATTGAAAAAGATAATTACCAATTAATACAAATAACCATTAGTTGTTGTTTTTTTTTTTTGTTTAATTTTTCAGGTAATGTTCACAGGAGAGAATATACCTGTCCATCCACATGTGTATAGCAACGGTCACATCTGTCTATCCATTCTAACGGAAGATTGGTCTCCAGCCCTCTCAGTGCAATCAGTTTGTCTTAGCATTATCAGCATGTTGTCAAGCTGCAAAGAAAAGGTAAGGCCTGTAATGTTGTCCTACTAGATAGATATGGTCAATGCGTCAATTGTAAATTTGCTGAACCTGTTTCTTTATTGGCAGAGACGACCGCCAGATAACTCCTTTTATGTAAGAACGTGTAACAAAAATCCAAAGAAGACAAAATGGTGGTATCATGGTAAGTATTTTTGACCTCTTAAATTGTTTCCCAGTACTTCACTTGAAATGAACTGACTGACAAACAGGCAATTAAACTGCACATTATTCTTACGCTAACACGTTTTCTACTGCCTTTCTTTTCTTTCACAGATGATACATGCTAATGTACAAACTTTGTAATAATCGTAGAATAAAGGAGTCCTACTGACCTACGTAAAGCACTTTTTAATCATTCAGTCTCTGAACTCTGACCTTTGACTGGAACAGTGGACACCATGCGCCGGATGCTTTTGACTGCATTTCTCCATGGGCGTTTGGATGCATGTTTTAGCCGGTTGTAATGTAGAGAAAGAAAATAATGGAACGTTTAGATGCACCCAAGATGGATCGGTTGACAAGAGATAGTTATGCAGCAAGCAAGCAAGGTGGATTTATAGTGAGAAAATTATGATTCTTGTTTTTAAGATTATTATTGTTACTTTTTTGTTTTCTTTGTGGGTGCATTTTAAGGTCCTTGTGTTGTGCAATAATAGCTGATGGATGCATGCTTGGGCCTACAAAGAGAAATCTAAATCTAGTCGTTTTCTGGAAGGGATCTGACCATCGTAACCCCAAGAAAATGCTTCATCTGTCTTTTTCTTTTTTTTTTTTTTTTGGGATTATTCTTATTATATGCACTGTGAAAGTAACTAGTTAAAGGCACTATTAGAGCATTATTTCCACCTTGCAGTTCTACTGTAAGCAGTCCTCCACTCCATTATCAGGTTAAATGGGTTTAATTTGTAACCACTGTATCAAAAGTAATCATAATACTCTTCATTTTCCAACTCGAGACCTGGTTGCAGTTTGTCCTGTTGTCGGACAGAATGTCGGTACAGATGGGAATAAAACAGATGATGATGACGATAGATTTCTTTGTCAGCTGATGACCTCAGTGCTCATCTCCTCATAAAGTTGGGCTGAACTCGTGTAGTGTTCACTTGTCCAGCCTTGAAGATGTGCTGAAGCTTCTCTTCCTTTTAAAGAATGTCTGTAAGAGAACATCGTCACCAGATCCATTTTTTTTTTTTTATTTGTGTGATAGATACTTTTTTAAAAAATTTTATTTCATGCTTTAATCTTCTAAAAAAAATGTCTGAATTTAAATGTCCTGACTTCTTTTTGTACTGTTTTCACACAGCTGATACTTTGAAAAGGGGGTTGGGGTGTTTTGATGGGTCTGTATGATGTTGATTTTCTTTCTTTCTTTTTTTTTTTTCTTTTAAATATTTAAGTCTGTGATTGATTTTCAGAATGGTAGTGAATGACTTAATGAAGAGTCTCTCTAGAAGTCACGGATATGAGGCGTTTGTGATTCCCCCCTGGTCAGAGTTTTGGCTCAGGTACTTTTTCAATAAAGAGATCACCTCTAAAAAAAGATACCTATCAGATATTTTGAATTTACCTATATTTTCACCAAAAGAGACTGTTATGTTGTAAAATTATAACATGTCTGATACTGTTGTATATATAAGTCTTTAAACTGTTGGATGATGTGAAAGAAATTAGCAGAGGATGCATTTTTCTTTATAGCAGAATGATAATAAGAGTGCTTTATTTCAGTGGAAGTTAGTCTGCATCTTTTGCTAATTTAAGATGTGTACAGTAAGCAACAAATATTACTGTTGGTTTAAAAAACAAAAAGAAACAAACAAAAAAAAAAAGTTTAGTAGTTTTACAGTGGGGGTGCATGCAATTTTAAACCCTACTTTTTCTTATTGGCATCAGACATTGTGACAGCTATGAGTCTTTCCATAACTTTGCTAATGGTTTATGGAATGGATATTACAAACCTCACCTCTGGAGGCTGTGTGGCTTTTTGTCATTTCAGGCTGTAATCACTCCATTCCTAAAGAGATATTTATCGCCATCCAGTCAGAGATACTTGAATTTTCCATCTTGTATTGCATTTGCTTTTTCCAGGGTCTAGTTGAGTTTATTGAATGAACTTGAGTGAATGTGATGATGCTCTATACTGTAGAGGAGATTACCACAGCACACTGCTATCTCAAAACTATATTGATAACTTAAAGACATCTATTTAACCAATGATTTATTTTATTTTTCCGTATTGGCCTCACGGTAACTGTCTGTCTGCTGTCACTGTGCTGTGAGGAGAACAAAAAAAAACCATGGAAGGAGTAAAAACGATTGTGTACATGCAGTCACGACAGCATTTGTGCGGGGACAAAAAGCCTTCACTCTGTGGGCAGTAGTTCAGTAGAGTTTTTGAAAAACTTGAGAGTGAATATGTTACAAGGGTTTGGATGTGTCATGTTTTATTTTATTTTTTTCCTTTTTCCTTTTCAATGTAGTTTGAACTCTTACCTTGCAGGTTGTTGTGAGTGATCAACACTAATGAGGGTGTGTTATTTATATTTGAAAATTTGTTCTGGGATGTGCAAGCTCCATGTAATAGGTGCCTGTTCATTTTCATAATCAATAATAAAAGCAAAGATTCACTTTTATTCAAAACTGGAGTCTGGGGTAATATGTTCATATTTATTGTCTCCATCACTGTAGCCTGTCAAACCATTTTGGATTTTACTGCTCTCTTGTCTGATGAAATGTTGGTGACAGTGATAGGTAGAAAAAATGTCTTAACGGTTAAGATGAACTCCTATAATGATGAAGTTATAGATCAATATATAATAATGGTAGACAAAATCATAGACAAAACACCACCTGACATTTTAGAGAAATATTCTTTAAAGTACATGTACAATTGAGTAGAATTTAAATTGAAAGTTATTTGTAAAGATATTGTAGTAACAGTGTTGACGTAAGAATATGATACATACACACTTGACTTATATTATTGTGGTAATGTGATTTAGAATGAACACACTTCCTTGAAACATGCTTTTTTAAAATGGGTAACAGCTAAAAATGATTTTGTCAGACTGATGCAATTAATTATTTTCCATATAAAATGTGATATATTACAAATAAAGAAACATTGTCAAAATCAAGTCAAAAAGGTTTATTCATCACATACACAGTTATACATAGTACAATTGAGCAGTGAAATGTAATATCTGTACCTGCATCTTTTAAGAATAAAAACAGAATAAAGTAAAAGATTTATCTGTATAACATAGCATTTCATTGTCATGAACATCATTATCATGATGATCTCAACTTAAAAAGAACACAAAACTATTTTTGAATAACCACATTTTATTATTGTTTTACCAAATTACAAGGTGATTGTTTTTAAGTTGACATTTTAGTATATCTAGTCATTTATTAATTACTTATTAATCATTTAGTCATATGTGATTGGTTCTGCAATTAAATAATTGTGTTTTTAATACGTGATGATAATAAACATCAAAAAGATTATTATCATCATCATTATTATTATTATTATTATTATTTTAATAAATATGGATGCAAGATCTATCCCCTGGACTCCAAACGTCCGCAATTATATATTGAAGTAATGCTTGATGAATGGTCAAATATACTTTTGAGTCCATAAAATATCAAAGACTGAAATGTACTTATTCTAAAATGCATATATTTAAATTGCATTTGCATCAGAATTAAGTTTATACCTTTACAAATGACAGGGTTTTAAAAACTATGAGAGTCCAAATGTGTAATTTATCAATGATAGGAAACATTTTTTTTTTAGTTTCCATTAGTGGAAAAAGAGCAGATTTGTGGGATAAGATGCAAAAATTAGTTTTCTGGCGCCATCTATTGGCCAGACTGTAGTAGTAGTATTATTATAGTCTGAATCTGAGACCAACAATGTCCGTGACGTTTTGGCTTCAAACTACCGACCTCTCTGTAACAGCACATGATTCTCCATCTCTATCTGTTTCTTCTTCACCAAAAAATACAAATCAATAGAACAAAGTTTGTGAATATTAGGATGTAGGTACGAGCTCTGTGATCATCCTCCAACAATGTATCGTGGTAAAAACATTTTCATCGTACTTTATGAGGACCTCAGGTATATTATTTCAGAAACAGGAACCATGGATGAAGTTTGTTGTCATCAGTGCTGCATGACCCAAGATCATCAACTACAAACCATTTATTTAACTGCCTTGCCATAGAGCACTTTGGTAAAAGCCAGTAAATTCCATATCTCAAGGGACTTCTCATTAATGCGTGCTAAAGTGCTTTTTTAAAAAAAATAAAACGCATTACAAACACTACCATCTAAGGTCAGCGGCTTCATTTACAGTCTGAATCAAAGTTACGCCGTTGAAGCCCCCGAAGAAGCAAACCCGGACTGAACCATTATCACCAATAGGGGGGGTTAATTCATTCAACATTCAACTCGAAGTCTGATAATGTTAACTAAGATACATACGATATATCCAGTTGCTCACACATGGAAAACACTTATCTTACTAAGAAAATGTAAAAACTAACAGCTAGTGGCACCCTTTGAGATGTATTTTCATTATTTGCCAGGAAAATAAGATGGTCTGTTCCCACTTCCATCCAGTTCTCTTTAGTGTTTGCCAATGTTGGAGGTGTAACTGGGGTCTGGCCCTGGATAAAGGTAAAAATACCTTTAAATATTTGTCCCTTTGTTGTCGGGTGGCCTTTTGGTTATTCGTCACGCTGTTGTCAGTCCATTTATCTTGTTGCGGTTGACTGAAATTCCCCAGACTTTCGTGGAGGATGGGGCGGTATGGAGATGCTAGCAAGAGGGGTGTTCGGCCGATCAGCCATGATGAGCTTTAACCGGCTAAACTAGCGTAACTGGAGGTGGCTACATACTGTATATTCAATGGGGAAAATCACATTAATAAATTCTCATCAGCACGCATCCTTCCATATTCTTCTGACTTGTTTTTAGTAGTTGACATTTGCAGGAAATAGCGTTTGCTTGCTGGTAACGTTAGCTTCCTGCTAAGCTGGACACTCGTAGCTCTAATGTAGGTTCAGGGGTTGCAGACAGCCCTGTAGCTCTTGCTAGTCAACCCTAACGTTTCATGTTACTGTGCAAAGCAACTATGCATTTTCATTGCTAGTCGTCTGTCAACTTTTCAATGTCAGTGCGAAGGGAAATGGCAAACTGCATAAAATTTCGACCCCGCGAACCTTGGGGGCACATATGATGCACCGATGATAAAAGCAAGAACATGTAAGCTTTCATGTGGAATATTAAGGCCGTACGTTACAATGAAAATCGCTTTTATTACTTGACTAGTAGGCATCATTTGTTGCATGAATTGTTTACATCAGTCTAGCCTTAGGGACATAAGGCCCCTCAAGCTTCAAACAGACGTGATTCGAATCAGTGGAAGAAAACACTTGACAGCTGACATTTGTTGGAAGTGTAATTGTGTTTTGTGTTATTTTTTGTAGTCCGTTTATGACAGGATTTTAACATTATATTAGGGTTAAAACATTGTTTTCCATATGGATGTGCAAGGTTAAAAAGGCCAGGTTTCAGCATGCAGCAGCAAGTGTCCAAGTGCACACCCCAGGGGTTCAGATCTGCAGTAGACCCTATGCTCTGACCTTTGGGGACATGGAAAAGAATGTCCCTCATTTGCTCACCTGCAGCATATTAACGACCCTGCATTTGGTTTTACATTTACCTAGTCAATCATTATCTCTCAAAGATGATAAACATGTATTGGTTGATTATGTTGTGTAGCCACAAGACATGATGTGTGTATGTGTGAAACATTTATCCAGATATTTCTTACATTAAGGATAATGAGCATTTGGGTTGATAACCTGAAGCAGACTCCTTGCCATGCTCACACGTTAGTCTGCCCATGCTAAAATATGCTAATTCCAAATACATATTTCTGTAGTCTCCTATAAAATGTGATCAAACATTCATTGTGTTGTTCAGGCTGCTATCACAGGATTCCTTCTTTTTCCGGGGAGCTTAGCAGCAGTAACATGAGCAAAGCTCCTTCAAATAAAGGTTCATTGTCTGGCTGTATTAGCTGCCTTTGGATCAGAATGTGAGATAGGCCCAGGGCAGCCCAGTCTGAAGTCTGTTCTATTGCCATACCCACTGTCTGCTTTCACATAACACTAAACAACTATACATTGTGTGGAAAACAGCCTGGGTTGTTGAGTGTTTGAATTTGTTTTCTATTTGGAAACAATTGCATGGTTAATTATGAATGATGTTCTTGATTCTGGGAATGTGATTATTACTGTTATTAATACTACACATGTTTTGCCCAGAATGGAGATTAAAGCCATTTCAAAGTCTATAATCATCATTGTATTTCTGTTTAAGTGTTGTTGTCTGTTTTCAGGAATAGAGCATGGCTCAAGTGAAAGTACAGACCTCAGCACCCCTGGCTGGTCCTGGCCTCTCCCCTGGAGTTCCCCCTGCGGCCATGGCCAGCCCTGGATCCCTGGGTCTGCAGCCCACTGTTAACGGCACAGGCCCGGCCCCCACATCCAGCTGCCCTGCTCCTGCAGTCGGATATGGGGACGCCCCTGTGTCTGCCTCACCACCAGGTAGTACAATATGAACTGAAAGTTTCCCTTTGGGGGATTTTGCATTACAGTCATGTTTATTGTTTATGATAATTATTTCCTGTGAGCACAAATTATGGCACATTTGAAACTCATCATCTTCATCATCTTCATCTTTTCTTGAACTAGTCTAGGTCATGGGCCATGTTATTGTCTGAATTGGATCCCTGCAATATCTGATTCTATATAAAGAATCTCATATTGTGTTGTTTATTCATAGTTTTCTATTTCAGTGACTTGGCTGTATGATCCTCTATCCTCTAGACAGATGACACCCACTCAGACCCCTAAACACAGCTCCACAAGAGACAGTCTCTTAAACAAGTTTTGATGTTTTTCCTCCAAATTGGCTTATTTGTGTTTGTGTATAGCTGTGGTTGGATTTTTTTCTTTTGGATACTATTCCCTTATTGGTTATGCATTGTTTCATGATACACATCATAATTTTGTATATAGCTTTTCTATGATGGACATCTGATTAGGAAGTCAGTATTCTGCGAGTAGTAAGAGTATAACTACATGTTATGGCACTGAATATTGTATGTATTTTTCTGTCCTCTGTGTGAAGGCCCACCCCAGGAGAACATGGCAAACCCTAAAGAGAAAACTCCAATGTGTTTGGTGAATGAGTTAGCCCGTTTCAATAGGATCCAACCACAGTATAACCTCCTCAATGAGAGAGGCCCTGCACATGCTAAGGTAAGGAGTTTAGGTCTTTGGTTTGTGTTGAAAAGAAGACATGCCTAAATATGCCATAATATTGGAATTTGAATTCTTTGATGTCACACAAAAGCGTAATTGTCTGTTCTGTTAACTATAAGCAGCCACTGTATAATTCTAAAAGTAGTTTAATTCTATACATACATCAGTGCAGAAAAAGAGTCATTTTATGGCATATTTTGGGGTTTGTTAACCAAAGTACAGAGTCAGAATCAACTGTAGATAAAATTAAAAATGTAATAAAACTTAAATCTTCAACTGAATTGAAACGAGTTTCCTAATTTTGTAAATAATTTCCTCCAATCCTCCAATTAATTGTGACATGACTATTATGTAATAATTAATACATAGAGTAAATGGGCTGAAACACTGCACACTTAGTAACAGAAAATTACTAAAACATTTTTAGATTAACTTTGTTGTCCTGAAAATAGCTGTCTCTTCCTAAAAAAATTGTTTTATCATGTCTTCTTAGTTTGTGAATTGCAAACACCACTGGACACAATTTTTATTTTCTTATCAATAATACAGACCAACAAAACTGTAGCATAAGTGTGCTATGACTAAATTTGTAATTTTACTATGTGAATGTCGGTCATGTATAGTACATTCAGTTCCTACTATGTGGGTTCCACAGGGATGTTGGTAAAAATGTAGTTGCTGTTGGGTAATGTGTCTCCCTCTGGGTGTCACTGTTCCAGATCTTCACAGTGCAGCTGACTCTTGGGGAGCAGGTGTGGGAGGCAGAGGGCACCAGCATTAAAAAGGCCCAACACTCCACAGCTGCCAAAGCGCTGGATGAGAGTGTCCTCCCCAGGCCAGCGCCCCGCTCCCCGAAGGTGGACATCAACAGCAACCCAGGTACTGCCACTGAATAAAATGTCATTTTCTGTAGATTTTAAGGGGAATGTACCATCAAGCAAACATGAATCCTTGCCCAGAGTGATCACTAACATCACAAATAGTTCAGGTTCTTTTAATTTTTTTCTCCAAACTTTTTGCAACAGTCGAGAAAGAGAGAAATGACACTCAACGTACTTCCCAGGAATTGTCCTACAGATGTTATTTATCCATGCGGGTGCAGTAAATCAGCATCATCTTAATTATTTTATTTCTTCATTTCTCAAACAATTAATGTCAGATTGCATCTACTCGTCTTGTCACCTGAACCCGCTTTATCCTTACTAGGGTCACAGGGGGCCTAATCCAGCTACAGTGGGCGAAGGCGGGGTACACCCTGTATGAGTCGCTAGTTCATCTCAGGGCTGAACATATATAGACAAACAATCACTGTCACATTCACACCTACGGGCAATTTAGATCAACCTTTTGCATTTAAACCTAATGCTTCCTCATGACTATACTGTCTTTACCTTTGATGACAGGTGGGAAAACATGTCAAATTAATATTAGCCGTTGCACGTTAATGATGATTAACTCAAATGCAGATTCTCATAATGGTTTCCTGTCTCACAAACATTGATGATTGAATCCCCTCTTTGTATTTCCCAACCTCTTCATGATCATATATTAGTCTTTCCCACCTGAAATTTGGAGGAGTTGAGGAGGTGATGCTAGGAGAAAGGAGCTGATACACCAGCTCTATCATCACTTTGCTATTTTTCTTCATGTTAATGTGTACATAGTATTTTTATTTATTATTTTTGTCTAAAACATCAATTACTCATCACAGATTTGATCATAAAAAAAGATGCTAGTACCTCCTATGGCCAAGATTCTCGGTCCTTGATCCTCAATGAGTATTTTAGGGATCTAAGATGAGAAGAGCCAAATATAGCCAACCAAGGGACATAGAAAGGTCAGACTGGCGTCCCCTCTTTTCACATAAAATACCGGTTTGAGACAAAGTGTAGGGAAAATAAACACAAGGAACCATTTGTGCTGTGAGGGGGCTTTCAGTGCCTCATTCTCTTCATCATTAATGTAAAGTTTGAGTGTTTAATTTGAGGAGTTTTGGCTTTCAGACACAGCTCTTAAGATACTGAACATATTCAAATAATCCAGGTTCGGAACAAAGCCAGAACAGTCCTTAGCAAAAAAAAAACAAAACAGCCTAAGTGAAGGGTTATGTTGTTTTTTTGTTTTTCCAGCCAAATTAATATCACTAGACTCCTGTGACCTCTTGTGGAATTGTAGTGAAAGGCTTGTACTATAAACAGGATTAAGAAAGACCAGGTTATGTAACATGAATGGGGGATTTGTGGAGTAACTGAGCATGCATGATTCATTGTGTGACAGCAAGTAAAGGTTTTTGACTTATGATTTAACATTGTACCTATAAGTTAGGGCATACAGTGAAGCTTGTAAAGTCATCCCAGTGCTGGACTTGCATTCTCTTCTTTACTCTAAATCTGAAAGACATTGGTAATTAAAGGTTTTTCACTTTCCTGCTAATTTAAAATGGCAAAATTGTTTCTTTGTTAACACTCTAGAGGCAAAACTGTCGGTTGAATTCATACCAAATCTAGTTTCCTAGT
Organism: Siphamia tubifer; assembly: GCA_020466265.1. Taxonomy (NCBI): domain Eukaryota; kingdom Metazoa; phylum Chordata; class Actinopteri; order Kurtiformes; family Apogonidae; genus Siphamia; species Siphamia tubifer. The sequence continues at coordinate 32,574,222 of CM035802.1, read as the reverse complement.
GACCCAGAATAAGTCTCATTACATTTTGGGAATGGTAGGTCAAATTTAATATTTTTGTTTACTTATAGTGGGCAATATTTCAAATGTTTCAAATGTAGCAGCAAACCTATTTGTGGAATTCCTAGCAAATTGGGCTTATAGATTGCCAATGACCTAGAATAAATGTGATAAAAATTTTTGGAAAAGTAGGTCAAAGTTAAAATTGTTATAATTTTGACCTCCCATTTACTTAGACTTACAGGATTTCGATAAAAACAGCAATTTTGCTAAAATTTATTTCACACTTGGCACATGTATAGAGGCAATTGATATGCTGACATCAACACATGCATCTGGACATGATGCCATCAGCTGGATCCATGCCAAAATAGGCTACAGTACATGTGAGGAGTGGGTTTTGTTGTGTTTGGCATCTCTTGTTAAGCCTCTTACTTTACGATTTGCATTTTATATAAATTGTACTATGCATTTTAATTTAAAATTTTCATTTTTTTTTGCACTCGCACAGGCAGTATAACACCAACGGTAGAGCTCAATGGTCTGGCCATGAAAAGAGGGGAGCCTGCTATCTACAGGCCTTTGGATCCTAAGCCTATGCCCAACTATAGAGCTAACTACAACTTCAGAGGGATGTTCAACCAAAGGTGAGCTACACCATGTCTTTCTAAAACCTAAAGTGGGTTTAAATGCAATATTGTAATTATTGTTTGTATGTTAAACTTCTGGTGTAAGTGGTTCAGAGCTGCAAGAGTTGTTGAATGAAATGTAGAGGGGGGAGGCAAACTTTGGAACAAGTTTTGTGTGGACGTCGTCTTGATGTATTTCCAATGGCCTCAAACAGCTTTGTTTCTTTGATCCCACGGGCTCAGATGTGTGTCAGGGATGGCCCCTCCAACCCATATGTTCTCAAAAGTGAAGAAATGTGGTGCCCTGATGGGGTCCCTTTGCACTTAGTCTTTGTCAGCTTTCTTGTTTCCTTTTTAGTTTTTGTCTACCGTACTGGAGCCATCAAGACATTTTTTAGCCCCATAAAAATGCCACAGAGTTGCAATTAATGATCTTTTCTCCAGTGAAGGAATGTTATTGTACCTGTGGATTTGTTGGATTGTAGAGATGTTTTTTTTTTGTTTTTTTTTGACTAATGAACATCAAAGAAAATCATCAAAAGAGTATTACGCACAGAAAGTTTTTCGAGCACCTTAGTTACAACACAAATATTGTCTTTTTTTGAGCTAATACGGAACATTTGCCCTGTTTAATTGTACCAATGACATGTCAGGGTAATATGAACATTACTGACAGTGTATTTTATGACACTTTAGGGATCCAAATGTTAATTAAATGATAGAGCTACTTCTTCATACTTAAATCATGAAAATGTTTAAAGGCTTCAAACACATTAAAAAGTAATGGGGATTTTTTAGGGTTTTTTTTTTTTTATTGACATGACCATATAAGTTGTCAGAATAGAGTATGAGTTCCTCCAGATGGCAGTGTTTCCTCACTTTAAAAATCTTACCCAGTAAACTTCTGTGATTGAGCACCCATTTTGTAACATGCAATTCAGGAATGTAGTGAACTGATGAAAATTTTCATTCAGACTTTCTATAGATTATCTACATTTCAATTCACATAATCCTGGCACATCGGTAATCTTTAGAAAGAGCACAACAAAAAAATGCAAAGGAGAAGCTTCTGTTTTGCTGTTTGCGTAAACTTTGGCTCGTTAAAATCCTAACGTAAGGCATTCTGATGCCAAATGTGTGGATCACTGAAAAGAATGTAGGTGCAACGCCAGAAAAGTGATACACTTGCAGTGTTGAATAACTGAGTGTACTCAGCAGACAGTCTAGCATCTGGCTCACATCTTCTATTTGATCCATGGAGGAACAAACAGGGGGTGCAAGACAAATGTCTGTGGGGTAGAGGAGAAAATCTGTTTTCCAGGATGTGTCTGTCAATGTCATATGTCACAGTGATGGGTTTTCAAAGTGACAGGTAGTATCCCTGTTGTGCTTTCTTATGCCAGTCTGCAAAGGAGCGAGTGGTGAGGGGATGTCTATGGACGTGTGTGAGTGAGCCTGAAACATAGAAAAGACTTATGTTATTCCAAGGTCATTCATGTTTTTACAAGGTCTTTCTTTTAGTGTGGTCAAGCCTTTTATTAATGAAGGCAAATGTGAATTCTCTTCATAAGATGACTGACTATGTGCTGGAGTGACAGGATATGTCCACTATTACTCACCTTAATGATGCTGCAGGGAAGCGAAGGTTTCCATATGCCCATGTCCTTACCTATTATGATGAATAAGAGTGATCCAGAGTCATGTTGATGGAGAATCCTACCATTAAAAGGGCAGCCTGGCTCTGATCCATCAGCGCTCTAATCACCACCAAGACCAGTATTGATTCATTCAGAAAGTGCCCTGATGAGAAAATACAGCGATAATATGAAATGTGCATTAATCAGCGTCTTAATGAATCTTATTTATGGTGAAGGGTCTTGTGCATAATTTCATACCATCCAAGTCTATGTTTAAATCAGTAATTTGTCTCTGTTACCACACAGGCCTTACCACACCATTGTTCATCCTTAAATACTGATTCCATTAATATCTTCACAGTTATGCATGTTTTCCGACTGATTCAATACATGACGAAGGTTATGTGAAGCATTCTGAGGAAATGCAGCCAAAATGATTCACAGACATGACCAGTGAATTAGGAAAATATTTGGGTTATCAAGATATGCAGTTACATCAACCCTCACCTCATGGACAATCCCCAACTCCTGTGTTATCATTGGAACACCTGTTTCCAGTGACTCATTGTGGGCTCTTCCAATGTACCCGTGGCACTCCCAGTTTTCCTCCTCATCCCAGGGGGGCAGAGTCTCCGTCCGGCATTCTGTCAGAGTTGGAATTTTGGAAAGGACTATCCCTCTTAGAAAAAAGGCTGTGGAGTGTGAAACCACCCACCTCCTCCTAGCCCTCATTTGTTTATGACGGTAACAATATGTCAGCTGGAAGAACAGTGGGTTGAATAACTGAGGGTGCTTTGCTCTGTGATATTTCCTCCTGCGATAATGTTCAGATATGGAGCTGGACATTACTGCTTTCTCTGTAGGGAAAGGAAGGAAGTGTGCATCACCTGTGCAGTTGTTAATTCTCATAACTCTCGTCTTAACTTTGCACTTTATCAACATCCCATTTGCATTTATTCTGTCTTTTTTTTTTTTTTTGGTGGTACTCTCCGTTATCAAGAGGTCAAATATGTTTTAATTAATGCCTCTTTCAGACACAGCACGATTGGTATAATGCCAGCTGCTGGATTTATTACACTGTTCATGGGGGAATCACTTAAGGACAAAGTAAAATAGATGGGATATTAAAATTATTCATCACTGTAATAATAGCCAATATATCAAATCGATGTTACCTCAGTTAACCTTTAATAGGCTCATAGAGGTATGGAAGGGGTGTGTATAACAAACCTAAGCTGTGGTTTACACACATTGAAGTAATATAACCAGCTACCTAACTTATGAAAACACACCTGTTTAGAAGATGGTTTTTACCTTCACTTCTCTTTTTTTTTTTAACAAGAGGTAATGTGATGAGTTGCTTTGGCAATTACGATATTTTACTGAATATTTTTCATTTCAAGTTGGTACTCCTACTGGCCATTGACTTATATTCAACATTGACACTGGGAATTAAAAGTTCCAAGGGAAAATAATGGCTCAAAAAGAATTCCAATCAGGAACACCAGTTTGATGTTTGGTTGATTTTCATTTATTACTTGAGCTAAAATGTTCAATTACCTGATTAGTAATTAAATAACAGAGTGAATGTGTAGTGTATTTTCAGTCTTTGTTGATCCATTTTGACCACGAGTATACTCGACCATACTGTGTACTGTAGATATAATTCTTCTGGGTTTATTTTCCCTACGGCAGGACTTACCAGGTGGTAGCCATGCTTGGCTTAATGCAATGGACTACAGTTGCTCAATGCAAGCTGTTAGAAAGAACTGCTTTCAAGATTTAGGGGTGCACTTGTCATTTTCTTCTCAGTCTTAGCTTTTATATAACCAGCAAATACAGATATACAGACAGATATTGCTCTACAAACCTCAGTATTTGCAGAGTCCCTTGGCTGCTGATTGCTGAGAGTTAAAATGTGCCTCTAATTGCCTTTAGCAGTATGCCAGAGAGTGTCCTTGTAAATTCAATGACAGCTTTGCATATTGTGGTCCCATTGTGGTCCATTTATTCATGTGAAATCTAAAGAATCCTTGAAAAATTAATACCTTTTGTCACACCTGTAGGACATTACAATAACATCAGAAAAAAAATGTAAGGATGATACAAGGAATGACGCACAGTCTTCCCAGACACACACAGACAGGTGTACTTTGCCATCCACTTGTCTAATTGGGCCAGTCCCTCTCACTGAAAAGACAAATCTGCCCATAGGGTTTTTCTATATTCAACATTTCCTCTCATCTCTTCCTATGTATAGGGATCACATATCCTCTGAGGTCCTCTTCACATACACATTTGCGTCCCTCCCCCCTACTTACTTTCTCCCACTCCAGGTTTTTTAAGTAACTTACTGTCATTTTGGGATTTAAAATCTCATATAGCATAATCAGGACACTTTGTGCTCTATCGTCCACTCAGGCATTCCACTGGCTTGCCAAAGCCCACAAGGTAGAGACTTCAGAGGAATATCTCTTTTATTACGTTCCTTTTTTTTTTTTTTTTAAATAATAATTACAATGCGTCTGCAGAGGTTCTTACTGAGATGCATTCAGACAGATGGACTGTGAGACAGTATGTTACATAAATTGCTACAGGCAACATGCCAGAACAAAGGATAATCTGTCCAAATTGTACAAATGGGTGTAAACTCATAAAGCAGTGTTTTATTGAGGAGGCTGGGGGAGGAGGAGTGGAATACAGGTCCAACATAAACAAACGCTTGGAATGATTTGTACTCAACAGAGAGCTATGTACACTCAATGACACAGAAGTCTGTTCTCTCCTTTCATCTTCTGTCCTCTGAGTAGAGTTGTGTGTTTGTGTATCCCTGTGTGTCCTCCTCTCTTCTTTTGCCCTGATGTACTGAATGTAAAAATGGACCAGTGATCACCACAGACCAGGCAGTAAAAAGCACCTTTTGTAATGTCATGCATCAGCAATGTGTCTGGCAGAGTGAGTCAAACAACCAAGTCTGCATCTCCACATGAACCTATATTTCGATGTTGGCACAAACACCCATTATCTTTGCCTTTTCATTCATGGGATGTCAGAGTGTTTTTGCTTCATCACTTCCCTTTTCCCACTTGTAAGCTGCAGCAATCACTGACAGTCGTCATGGATTGATATTTCTGTCTGTGGAGGGCTTTGTTTGATTGCCCTTTTCAGTGGCAGAATATTGGAGAATTTTGAGAGTTTCTTGATTGAAATGTATTTACACATCCTTTGAAGAGATTCTTCATTATGAATTTGTTGTTGCAAGATAATGCATGTGAACTCATCAGGGTGTTTCATAAATGTTCCCCCCCAATAGTGACGTCTGTCGATCTTAAAACAAAACTCACCTGCTCATAGACATTGGTTATATCAATAGCTGTAGATATTCTGCCAATCATGGACCGTTCCTTTCATAATACATGTAGCATATTGCATTTGGGTCACTGTCGTATGAGCTCTCAGTCTTAGTTTGATAAATGAAGTATATATAGACTGTTCATTGAAAAATAGTGTATTTTATATGTGCATTTATTTCTTTTTTCAGCCATCTGTGCTCTTGTTATGATCTCATTTAATCTTGTGAAATCACTCTTGTATGTGTTTCTTTGCCACATAGTGATACATTTAACACATCACTTGCATCACATGCATCATTCCAGTTTAAGAACACCATGTTCGCAGTTCAAGGTTTGTGTATCAGAACCTTGAATTGTTCTTTTCCATCAACTGTGTATTAACTTTCAAGTCCAATGTTTTATCCAACTGGACATGATGTGATGGTGAGAGTTCAGATTCTCATCCTTAGTTCTGTAATTGTTAAAGACGCCACATCATTTTTTTAAAGTTTTTTTTTTTTAGGGGAACAGCTTCTTAACTTTTACCCTTATTTCTCAACATCCTGATACAGTCCCTCTGCACCACAATCATCCTCATGCAGTTGAATTTATCTCTGGGAGAAATGATGAGAACTACTATCCTAAATGTATCCTCCCCCCCCCCCCCTTTTTTTTTTTTTTTACTGTGGTTTTAAGTCACACCAGCAAAATATACTCTGTTGGATGCTCTTACTGGTTGTTTTTAGGGTTCATACTGCCATGTTACAGTTTGGGAACCTGTCATATTATGTCATTATAATATGTTTCAGTGTTGGGAAAGTCAAAACAAAGTTAGTTCTAGTAAGTGATGCTGAACTCCTTCTTTGGTGGTCTTAGTAGCCGAGAGCTCAGAATGAATTAATTGAGTCTGGGCAACTATGTTTGACATCCTACATTTGATTTGTGGTGGTAAACCACATTTCTGCTCATGGAAAGAGTTTTTGGACATCTGATAGTTTGCAGCACAATTTAATTTGCATGCAATTGTCCTTAACTGACTAGCAAAATGAACTAAATATATAAAACACACGTATTCAATATAGAAACCCTTGTCTTTTTGCGACAATAGAAATGTTTTAAGTATATAGTTTTGCATTTCTAATAACAATACATATGCTTTTCATGGCACTCAAAGACGCTTTATATGAAGTAAAAAAAAAAAATACAACAATAAGAGTCCAACTACAATAAAAAAACCAAAACAAAAACAGAGCAATCGCATATTAAAACTGACAGAATAAAAGTAACATTAAAAGCATTTCTCTGTGGTTCTGAGACATTTTTGTTCATGTATCTGCTTTAATATTCAGGACTAATTGAAAGCGTAACAGCTCAGTCCCAAACTCATCAGTTGGTAAAATAAGTTGCATGTTGACTCCTCTTACAACATGCTTGAACAAACCACGTCAGTACAATTTCACCACAGTAAATTTAATTTTTTTTCCTGTTTAAAAAATGGCACAGGAGCATTTGCAGTGGTTACACCAAACAATTAGTTCCCTCTTCTTAATAACAATGAGCATAAAACAGCAGGTTACATTGTAATATTCTTAATAATGAGGACAGCAGGGTTTGATTTTACACTAATCCATAACCAGCCACCTCTTAACTTTGGCATTAAAACGGCCGAGGGGTTAAGATTTATTTTTTTCTTGGTCACACAAATCCAGACTGGATGTAATTTCATTGCACACATTGCCAAGTCTTCCATTTACCACAGATTTTTTGTGCTTTTTCACACAGTGCCTGTTTTTTAGTCAGATGATGAAAGAACAGACCTCAGTATTAGTGGTAGGAAAATGGTGTAAGCTGCTTTAAAAAAAAAAAAAAAAAGTACCCAATAAGTGCAGTTTTACTCGTCGGTTTCAGCACGGTAAAACTATCGTATTTGGAAACGATCTTGGTTGAGTCTTTTATTATCCGGCATTCGTGTGACAAGAGAGTTTGGATAGGTTTACGTGAGGTTGGACTTTTCATGAGCCAGGTATGGAAGGAGGGCACTGATTACAGACCTCGCACAAAGACCGCTTTAAGCTCATATTCATCACTGGAACCACAACAAACAGTATAAACAATGAACACTGTCAGTTTGGGCAATTTAATTAAACTAGGTTATGTAACGTCTGTTTTATGCACTGTGCCCGTTAACCATACTTGATAAGTAGCCGGGCTTATGAAGGTAGTGATATGAGAAGTGTGTATCAAACGCCAGCTGTCAGCAGTATAAGAATAGAGCAGGTGGTAAGGTTCTAGGAATAGTATTGCTCCCATAAGAGACTTTAATGAAAATGTTAGATTAAGTAGTATTAAACGATAAAATGAGTGTTGTTGTTCGTAAACAGGGACTGAATAGATTGAAAGCTCGGGCGGATGAGCCAGCATATGCTTTTTACACCTGACTTCTTTGATGTGTGCTGGTAACAATATCCACTTGTTGAACAGTCAAGAGTTTTGTACCGAAGCCCGACCACAAGATTTGTATTCAGATTACACATTTACCCAGTTACCCATTTCAGCCCGTCTCCTTGACACTTGTCACATTTCTTAGACAGTAGCTTTAGGTAATGCTATATTGGGTGCTAATGCTTGCAGCTTTTCTTACATCACTACCTCATTATCACTTCAAATCTGTCTCTTCACACTTTGAAGTCGAAT